>ML661883.1:1245620-1352352 GCA_007570785.1 Antilocapra americana | reverse complement strand
CTGCACCTGGGGTGGTCTGTACTGGGGTGGCCTGCACCTGGGGTGGTCTGCACCTGGGGTGGCCTGCACCTGGGGTGGCCTGTACTGGGGTGGCCTGCACCTGGAGTGGCCTGCACCTGGGGTGGCCTGTACCGGGGTGGCCTGTTTGGAGTATGAGGATCTGTTTTAAAAGTACGGTAGCTTCTTGGACTCCCAAATGCCAGCAGTCATACCTCTTGGGATAACTGCTTATCTGTACACAGCTCTGAGCAGACTGCACAATTCTGAGACCGCCCCAGGACTCACACTTGACCACCGGAGGTACTACCAATATGACACAGCCACTTTCACATCCTTCCCTGCTTTCTAATGCTACACTGGACAATGCGCTTTTCTGTCCAGTGATGGGGCAGAAGCCCTGAAGAATGGTATCTGACATCCGTGAGCAACTCTGCTCCAGTCCACCCAGCAAAGGGCAGACGGGCGCACAGGGTGGGCTTCTGTGCCCACACTAGGGCCTTAAGCTCCAGGTCAAACTGAGCCCCATGTGACTCAAGGTGACCGGGTCAGAACCTTCACCATGGCAGGCCGGCTCCAGAGCCAGCTTTCTGAACCACTGTGCTTGAGCCTCAGTGGATGGGACGGTGTCCACACGGCTGCTCCAGTGTGGAACGTGACCTCTGTGACAAAGTCACAGCAGCAACAGCCACAGTCCCACAGTTGATAAATCACACAGTGACAGGTACTTGTGCTATGTGTGTGTGACGCCTGGGTCGGGAAAATCCCCTGGAGGAGGGAATGGCAGCCCACTCTAGTCTCCGTGCCTGGGAAATCCCATGGACAGAGGAGCCTGGCGGGCTACAGTCCACGGGGTCACAAAGTCGCACACGACTGAGCGACTAACACACACACACACACATATATGTACACACACTGATGTGCTAAACAGCCACACCAACCCTACAAAATACTATTTCTTTTGTTGTGGAAATAAGAGACCAGGTGCAAAACCATGAGGCTAGGAAATGCAGGGCTCCTCTGAGCTGGACTAACTTGACACAAAGCTGTATTCTCACAATGCACGCGACCGTGTTCTGGAAGGGCTGGGGAGCCACACATCATGTCCCGTGTTCCCTCCCCTGCAGTGGGAGCTGCAAACAAGGAAGGGAGCTGGAACTCTGAAAGAAGTTACTGACAGGAAGGAGTGTCCACCAGTCGAGAGAAGACAGACCGTCAGAGCGCACGTCTGTGCCGCAAGCGTGCCCAGACACGTGCACAGAGCTGCGCCTATGGCTGCTTCCCGTGCTGCTGCTTCACTTCTCCGAGCTGAACCTGAGAAGGCAAAGACCGGGGTGGCGCACTCACCACTGTGAACACAACGGCCCTGGTCTTGTACTTAGCCGAGCGCGCACACACAGGACACAAAACCACGGTTTTCTTGGAGAAAGCTACACCTACTTTCCGTGACTATGACTACAGTAACCGTCAGCTTCTTACGTTAAGACTGTTACAGCTAAGAGGGGAAACCACATGGCACTGGCGAGGTATCTGACTAACATGGTCATCTGATTATGACGAAGAAGATGCTAATTACCTTGACTGAATCCAGTAAACTCCTAGGGAAAAACCGCTTCAAACCAACATCTTTCCTGAAATACAAAAAGAAGTGAATTAACAAACGATACCACTAAATCACTAAATATAATGACATTGTTGCAAGAACACAAAAGAAGTTTAAATTATTTACCCTTCTACACATTATTCAAGAAGGAAATACATATATTAAAGCTCCAAATGACTGGCATAGTCATGGAACAGTTGGGACAAGTAATTTTCTAGATGTGTGCAGAAAATATTGAGACAAGTTGGTTTAGGCAGAAAATCTTTTTGTAACCCATAACTATTGCAAACCCTCTAAAATATTGCCTCTTTTACAATGTGTAAATAAACTGGGTTTTTCTAAACACTCTTTGAAAGTTAGCCTTATAAACCTCAATTCCAGCTGGGTAATGCTACATTTGTATAGAAAGTAGGCTGGCCTGATTGGAAAAAGATTTGAGCTATACCAGGCATGCTTAAATACCTTGGATTAATCCTAAAATCTGATGATAAACATTAGTCAATGTTTAAAATCTAATTTCATACAGAAAGCAAAACAAAAAGAGAAATTAAGTGATTGGCTTATGGTCAAAAAACTGAATGTGAGGACATGTTGGACATCCCAGTGATTTTCTTTAGATCAGGATACAAAATCAACCATTATAACAAGTGCCTCACGGCATTCTGACTGAGAGAGCAGGGGGAGAGAACAGCTCCTTCTCATGGGAGAGACAAGGCTAAAGTAGAAGGGGACGACAGAGGGTGAGATGATGGGACGGCATCACCGACTCGGTGCACGTGAATCCGGGCAGACGCCGGGAGACAGCGAAGGATAGAGGAGCCCGGAGGGCCGCAGTCCCACAGGGCCACAACAAGTCTGTGAGGACTGAGCAACTGGACAACCACAAAGTTTCTCCTTGTTGATACTGTGGATACTAAGTGAGGCAGGCGTTTTGGCCGCTAGGTGGCAATCATGCGCTAGTAAGATGAAGGAAAGCCTCTGGACATGAAAGATTATCAGGAGACAGAAAATATATAAAAGGATCATGGAGAAAAGTGAAATATAGGTATCTTTTACATTAAAAAAAATAAAACGAATATAAAATACAAAAAAAAAACATGGATGACTTCGCCCTTAACTATAAGTGAGCAGGTACTACAAACAAAACCACAGAAAACAAGTCAGAGTTGATGTGGTTGACCCCACATCCAAACATTTTAATCCCCTATTTCATACTCCACTACTTAGACCCTAAAACGGCGAACTCCTTGCTAAGTCCTGCTCTCAGATCGCACATCCTTTTTTTTTTTTTTTTACTTTATGACATCCTTACAAAATCCTTGCTCAGCTCCCATGACACACTGTTTACTGGTTTTACCGATCAGCAAATTCACATAACTATTGGCTTGCCATACATGCTTCTAATCACTCTTGCTTACAACTTCCCTTTCCTATCTTTTCAGATATGAACAAGGGGAAAGTGTCCACCAAAGTTCTTCCCTCTCTTGCTGCCTCCTAACAAGACAGGAACTTTGCATTCTAAGGATCTGGGAGCTAATCACTATGGCAAGTGACAAAACAACCACATGAAAGATAAACCAACACCCGGAGTCTTAAAAGACATTACTCCTGAGCATTTTCTTCCCCGTTTCCCTTGTCAGGAACTTGCTTTCTGCAGGGAGTTCTGCCCTGGAATTTCGGCTTTGCAGAAGGATGGATCTGACTGTGACTTACACCTGCGTGTAAAATGGGGACGCTAGTTCCTACTTACAACAGAGGTACTGAAAGGAAATGGGGAGGTGTTGAGGACCTGGAACCCTAAGGAGGCAGTCTCCCCTCCTCTGGAAATACCACAGAACCCCCTGCTGTCTGGAGAGAGTCTGGTCTGTGAGCCTGACCAGCTGCGGTCTTGAGCAGAGGCAGGTGTGACCTGACCCTGCTGCCAGGAGAATGGGGAGGGAGGGAGGACACAGGCAGGTGGACAGCAGACTCGGGAGATGCTCTGGATGCAGAGTGGTGCTCAGGGAAAGAAAGGGGATAAGGGAAGGCTGATGCATGGAGATGGGCAAGGCCAGGACCAGCTTCGGGAGGCCCAAGGCTGGAAAACCTTTATTAACTTTATTCACTTTCATATTAAGTGAAAATGAAAAGCGAAAGTCGCTCAGTCGTATCCAACTCTTTGCAACCCCATGGAATAGTCCATGGAATTCTCCAGGCCAGAGCACTGGAGTGGGTAGCCTTTCCCTTCTCCAGGGGATCTTCCCAAGCCAGGGATCGAACCCAGGTCTCCTGCACTGTAGGCAGATTCTTTACCAGCTGAGCCACAAGGGAAGCCTAAGCACACTGGAGTGGGTAGCATATCCCTTCTCCAGTGGATCTTCCCAACACAGGAATCGAACCAAAGTCTCTTGCATTGCAGGTGGATTCTTTACCAACTGAGCTATGAGGGAAGCTATTAAGCTTATTATAGATGAATTCTCATGTCAAGGATAAATTTGTTTCTCCTTCAGCACTACTTCAGAGAAGATTCAACTTTGTCTGTTGCTTTAACTAATTAATACTTTGTGGACATCATTCCTCTCAGATTTAAAGCTCAGGCAAAAAAGCAAACCAAAATCAACTTTAAAATATAACTGTAATGCACGTTATCATAAACTCTCAAAAACTGAGTATTATTAAGGATACCACTAAGGTCCCTTAACATCTAAAATGATACCTTACAGTCTCTTACAAAAGGATAAATGTTAAAATTCTCTAAGTTCAGGAGAAACTGTTGTTGCTTCCTAACAAGCCTCCCACCCTAGGCTGCCAGGTGGCACCTACAGATGATGGATAGGTGGCAAGGTTCATGGGCCCTGGCGCCCTGGTGATGAGGGGCACTGACTGCCTGGCACAGAGAGGAATAAGTCACTGTCAGTCCGTTCATGCCGCCTACGTGAGCTTCCCCTTCGTCAGTATATCATCACAGGCAGCTAAAGAAAGCACTACACCACTATTGACAAGAAGGACAATTAAAAAAGAAAAACAATGCACAATTAGAATTAACCTCAGCTAGTTTTAAATCCCAGATTTATTTACTGAGGAAATACTGATGGAATATCTAACAGGCAGGAGACACTGCTAAGTGCTAGAAATACCAGGAGGTCCCTACACCAACACAGCTTTAACAGAGAAGAAACAGTTACACAACTACAGCAAAATACCTTTCTTTAAAAAGCAAACCACTTCATGAGGAAATGAGCAGAACTGAAAAGTTACATGGTTTACTTAAAATACTTTCACAGTACCCTTCTGTACTATGGAGAAGAATCATCAGTACGTAAGTCCTCCTTCTACAATGTCATATTAGGAACCATAATTCTAACACTGTATTATCAGCTTATTTTGGTTTCATCTGTCATTGTTAGCAATGCTATTTTTAAGCTGGATAACGAAACATTTTTCTTAACACTTCCCATCTGACTCCTGTCTCTGATTTATAAGAGACACAAGTAAAAGAACCATCTGTGTGTTCTCCAGAATGGACCTTGCACTGTGAGACCCTAGGAGGCCGAATTTAGGGTTGAGGTCCCCCTCTGCCTACAGAAAAGGCACCTTGGTTCCACCACGGTGGGAAAGACACAGAAAGAAGACACTGATTAACTCTTTAGTTGGTTTAAAGAAAAAGTACAAGAAGCTTTAGATAGTGCTTTTCCCACTCTCCAAAGTTGGGGCTGATTATTTTTTTGCATAATTGAAAATAGGTTTCTGAAAATGTGGTAAAGTTGAAGGGGTGTTTCTTCCCTATGTTATAAATAACTGAGATTGTCCATAAATTTTCTGGCAGAAACTAAGAAGCTATATGGACTATTTCAGTTTTTCTCCTTACAGGCAAGGAAAAAGAGAAGCCAGAATAAACTAATAAGGAACAAGTAATATTCTGCACTTATGAGAAAAAATATTTACAGTCCTAAGTGGCTCTAGGCTACTAGGAGAAACAGTAGAAAGGGTGGGGCTGACCCCCCGGAAGTCCTGGCTACCCATCCCTGGGCAGGACTGCCTCAGCCAGCACAGAGCACCACCCTGGCCATAGCTTGACCACAGCCCTGGACAGGCCTTTCAACAGCTGCAGCAGGAGATGGAAGCCAGGGAACAGCACAGAGAGAAGACCACAGTTAGACTAGAACTGTGAACAGAGTGATGACGCTGTGAGAGTGCTGCACTCAACATGCCAGCAATGTGGGGAACTCAGCAGCGGCCACAGGACTGGAAAAGGTCAGTTTTCATTCCAATCCCAAAGAAAGGCAATGCCAAAGAATGCTCAAACTACCGCACAACTGCACTCATCTCACACACTAGTAAAGTGATGCTCAAAACTCTCCAAGCCAGGCTTCAGCAGTGTGTGAACTCCAAACCTCCAGATATTCAAGCTGGTATTAGAAAAGGCAGAGGAACCAGAGATCAAATTGCCAACATCCGTTGGATCATTGAAAAAGCAAGAGAGTTCCAGAAAAACATCTGCTTTATTGACTATGCCAAAGCCTTTGACTGCGTGGCTGTGGAAAATTCTTCAAGAGACCACCTGAACTGCCTTCTGAGAAATCCGTATGCAGGTAGAGCTGGACGTGGAACAACAGACTGGTTCCAAATCAGGAAAGGAGTACGTCAAGGCTGTATACTGTCACTCTGCTTATTTAATTTATATGCAGAGTACATCATGAGAAATGCTGGGCTGGAGGAAGCACAAGCTGGAATCAAGATTGCCCGGAAAAGTATCAATAACCTCAGATATGTAGATGACACCACCCTTATGGCAGAAAGTGAAGGAGAACTAAAAGGCCTTCTGATGGAAGTGAAAGAGCAGAGTGAAAAAGTTGGCTTAAAACTCAACATTCAGAAAACTAAGATCATGGCATCTGGTCCCATGACTTCATGGCAAATAGATGGGGAAAAAAAAATAGTCTGTCACTGTTAAGATGGTGATTGCAGCCATGAAATTAAAAGACGCTTGCTCCCTGGAAGAACAGTTATGACCAATCTAGACAGCATATTAAAAAGCAGAGACATTACTTTGCTAAAAAAGGTCCATCTAGTCAAAGCTGTGGTTTTAGTAGTCATGTATGGATGTGAGAGTTGGACTATAAACAAAGCTAAGCGCTGAAGAATTGATGCTTTTGAGTTGTGGTGTTGGAGAAGACTCTTGACAGTCCCTTGGACTACAAGGAGATCTAACCAGTCCATCCTAAAGAAAATCAGTCCTGAATATTTATTGGAAGGACTGATGCTGAAGCTGAAACTCCAATACTTTGGCCACTTGATGTGAAGAACTAACTCATTGGAAAAGACCCTGATGCTGGGAAAGATTGAAGCAGGAGGAGAAGAGGACAACAGAGGATGAGATGGTTGGATGGCATCACCGACTTGATGGACATGAGTTTTAGCAAGCACCAGGAGATAGTGAAGGACAGGGAGGCCTGGTGTGCTGCAGCCCATGGGGTTCCAAAGAGTTTGACATGACTGAGCAACTGAAATGAACTGTGAATAGAGTAAAGCTACCATCCAAGAAAAGGCGAAACAAAGGAAATGACAAGTTGACAAAAGCAAAATTTCACCACCAAAGACACGTTAAAAAAGAAATTCTAAACAATGGGCCTTAAGAAAAAGGGCCCTGCTATCTGAAGACAGGCTGAGCTCCCAAGACAGTGTCCAGCCAACACAGGATAAACAAGCAGGCCTGCAGGGCTCCTCCCGACACACCCACAGAGCTGGAGGCCCAAGAGAGCCAACAGGATCAGGGGCGGTCCACAGGTGGGGGTGCGGAGCCTGGGGTGAGCAGGGATGCGGGGAGGTCGAGGCGTGCCGCTCACGCCCTGGCTCTCACCAGAAGCCCCCACCCCCACCGCCACCGAAGCCCCCTCAGCAGCCACCTGGGGGCTTCAGGAAGCAGATTGAGACAGTCCAGCCCCCCAAAGTCACTGTCAGATGCAGAACACAAAACGGCTGGCACAAAAAGCTTGAAGAAATAAACTGCACAATCCATATCTGTCCTTATTTACGGTCAAGAGGCACGACATATGTGATGTGTGTCCATCAACACACAACCACAAATATTTAGTGCACTATGTTAATTATTAGGTTCAGAAGTCAAGTGATGAACTCAAACTAAAACAAGACAGACCCCTCGGGGCGCTAACTCACTTGTCTCAAAGGGTACAAAAAAGGCTTCCGTAATTGCAAAAATAACTATCCCAGCTACTACCACCAGCTATCATCTCCAACGGTTCCACCTGCTCTAGACTAATTCCCTCAAACATTCACCTCTACTTTTATTTTAAATGAGCGTATCTCCCCTGTAAAACCTTGTTTCCAAAATGACACATTTTCACAGTGTGACAGGAGCTGGACTGATCTGCCATGTCAAGTCTTATGGACAACCTTTCATCTCACTGCAGTAATCCTCCAAACAGCAAAAGAATTTCAGTAATATTATGGTAGGAAAAGGTGCTGGCAAAAAGTTGCACCATTGCTAATGAAAATAAAACTGGAAATAACAAATATCAATGATTTTTGCTGAATTAATTATCAACAGACAATTTGCAAAACTTTCAGCCTCCCAAGACATAAGCCCCACTTTGTCTTTTATGCATTTTAAACAATCTAACAATCCAATGCCCACTAACTTCACTACTGGAAAAAATGTTCTGCTACTGCTCAGTAGCTTCAGTCGCGTCCAACTCCGTGCGACCCCATAGACGGCAGCCCCCCAGGCTCCCCTGTCCCTGGGATTCTCCAGGCAAGAACACTGGGGTGGGTTGCGATTTCCTTCTCAAATGCAGGAAAGTGAAAAGTGAAAGGGAAGTTGCTCAGTCGTGTCCGACTCTTAGCGACCCCATGGACTGCAGCCCACCAGGCCCCTCCGTCCATGGGATTTTCCAGGCAAGAGTACTGGAGTGGGGTGCCATTGCCTTCTCCTGGAAAAATGTTCAGTTATCCTAAATACTCTGATACATGAGCAACAACTCCCATATTTTAACTAAGCAAAAAAAAAAAAAAAATTTAATAAACTTAGATAATATAAACAATAACAATTCAGTATAAATTAGAAGTGAAACGCCATCCCAATATGGTTAAATCTACAGAGACAGAGAAGTTTATTATTTATGTGTTAACAAGCCAAAGACTATTAGCCTTAAGACATTTATCAACAAATTTAAATGTTCACTAACCCAATTAATGATTAATGTCATCATGAATTCTTTTCTTAATAAAACCTTCCGCTTTCAGACAAAAATTTTAGACACAGTACTGTTTAGACTCAATAATAGATTTTTTTAAAAGTAAAGACGAACTAATAAAATCCAAGTCTGAAAAAAGACTCAGCTCTGAATATGCACAGGCAGACCTGAACGCCACACTTACTCCAGCACCTCGTAGTTAGACTTCTTCTCCAGGGCATTGCCGCGCATCTCCCAGTACGATCGCCTGAAACAGAGAAGAGAGACACTTACAGATCTGCGTGGAGAGCGTCTGCGATGCGACATGACTAAAAACTACTGCGCAGCTCACTCACAGACATTCTGACAAACTACCAGTAAACAACACACTTGATTCTCTGCATTATTTCTCCCTCATCAGGCAGCATAAATCAGTTAGCACACTGAAGGAAAGGGTCCAAGTTCACTTGCCAAGAGAAAACTGTAAAGGAGACCAGTGAGAGATGGCTTTCCCCATCACCAGGAAGTATAATTAAGGTTGAAAACAAATGTTAGTGAAGTTGCTGAGAGTTATACTTAATGATCTGTGGGTCTTACAGGAACTGTTATTTCATAACCTTATACAATATAAAAAACAGGGATCTCTTGGGAAAATTATCACTGTTTTCAGCACACATAACCAAGTTTTAGCTAATTTAAGCAACTCATCTTAAACCGGCAGACTAGGATAAATTTTAATTAAAATCATAGCTGAGAAAGGTAGAAACATTCTTTTATTCAAGGCACAGAATATATGACAAATGCTACCGGAAATAAGAAATGCATTCTCAGCTTCCCATTCCACACAATGGCAGCCATCAGACAAGGGGATGGTTCACGTTCAAGTCTGAAGCAGGAACATTGCGCGTCTGGGTCCTCCGTGCCCGCCTCAGCTAGTGGCCGGCACCGGGGTCTCACAGACACTCGACGCTTCCTTGGTCACAGGAGGTCCTCTTGGGGCTCAGCCTTAGACTGGCTCACACACTTGTGCTCTTACCAGTCCACTCTAACCACCATGAAATGTCATCTTAAAAGATGCTAGAGCTAGCAATCCAACCTAATGCAGAATATTCTTAAATTTTACTGGTTTTTATTCAGTATTTTATTGATAATCTTAACGAGAAAAAAAAAGGGAAAACATTGCTGAATAAAGACCTTGATGTCTAGTTCTCTTCTTACCGTATTTCTAGACAACCCAACTTCAATGCAATGTCCTGGTCCACTTGGTCAGCGATCTCTAACATATAATCACTCTTCACCTGCAATAAAAAGGAATGGGTACAACGGTGTCATTGTATGAGTACACTGTAGACTCAGTAAATGTGCTGGGCGTCATCCCCGTACTTCATACACAGTGTCCACAATGACACTCGATGCTGTTTGTAAAATGAGCAGTGTCAGAGAACAGTGAGTCAGTCTTCTTTTATGAAGCACTTTTACCATCCGTGAGCACTTAAACGGCATCCGAATCACAGGAACCTCAAGCAACTCTCTATACCCTCCCATGCTGTTGGAGGTCCCTTTCCAGGCAAACTTGGGTTCAAATTTTCTGAACTCAGACGGCAGCCCCAGCAGCATTTCTGGACCTCAACATAGGAGCAAGGAAAACTGACATTGTTTCAAATTTCATTTAATCCTACAACTGACGTGCTTCCCCTGACCATCGACTGTAACTCATGAACCTGCAAAGTGGCAACATGCTTGAAGTGGGACGTAAAGAGAAGGCTCTAACAGAACATGACAGCTGTCTTCCAAGCAACGACTGTGAGGGACTGAGGTCAGTATCTGGGGGTGTTTATCAGTGTGAAGGTATTTCAAAGATGAGACACATAAAATCTCACAGACAGCATCAAGAGACCAACATCTGCAATTGACTTTGATGGCAGAGAGCACTCATTTTGAACCTCAGTTAAATGAAATGCTATTTCTCCCCTCAAAAGGAACTCATTCTTGCTAGTAGGCCTATATTACAAAAACCTGCACTCCATTATTAAATTATGAATTTCACCAGTACAGAACTCAGTGTAAATCAGTCTTGTCTTGTTACACAATTTTGCAGGATACCCTCCACTTTGCCTCTTGAACCTCAATCCTAAAACTCTCTGGCCCTTCCCAAAAAGAGTGCTGATCTCTGCTCTAGGAAAAATTTCAAAGATCTGCTTCTTCAACATCTGCTACCCAGCCTGTCAGTTCACCTAGTCAGAAGATTTCTACTCTCCAGTTAACTACTCTGTCCACCTCATACTGACAGGTCATCATGATAACTCCCCTGGAAAAGACCTCAACTCCCCAGTCTCCCTTGCCCCTTCATTTCAACTGCTTGGTAAAACCGGCAAATACTGAGGCCAACCACCCACCCCCTCCCTCTCCACGCTTACTGGTGAGCCACTGGAGAAACCCTGCTATGTATTTTGCTTTAAATTCATGATGACAGATCTCAAATGGTCACCAGAAACTGCCTGGAGACTCCCTGATGCCTGCCCACAAAGCTTGGCAACACACAGATTCCTACCTTCTCCAGTCAACCTGCCACATCCCTTTCTTACAAAGAAAATGAAAGTCTTCTCTTTAAAGCTCCAGAACCTACAACCTGAAGGGCGCTTGTGCTCACCTACTCATGCCTTCTCCCAGGGTGGGAGCCACGCCTGCTCAGCCAGCAGCAGGCAGCCACCTGGCTCTGATCTAACCACAATTTCCTCTGAAACCTTCGCTCTGCTTTCTGCATTAGCACCTACACCTAGGTAGTCAAGAAATACTGATTGAAGAGAGCGCCAATGAATGAAAGAATAAAGTCATCAAACTGGGATGTAGACACCTCTGTGTGTGAATGTTATTTTCTGTATAAGAGTTACAAGAAATAGTATTGATCATTTCTGTTCCTTATACATAGTAGGCATTTAAGACTGATTCAAAAGAAATGAATTACTCAACAACTCACTAAATAAAGTAAAAAGCTTTGATTCTAGAATCACTCTATTTACACTTCAACTGGCTGCTTCTATACACCAAAAAACAAGTCTAAATTTTAAAACTAACTTTTTATATCAGAGTTTTATTCAGTTCAGTTACTCAGTTATGTCCGACTCTTTGCGACCCCACGAATCACAGCACGCCAGGCCTCCCTGTCCATCACCAACTTCTGGAGTCTACCCAAATCCATGTCCATCGAGTCAGTGATGCCATCCGGCCATCTCATCCTCTGTCGTCCCTTCTCCTCCTGCCCCCAATCCTTCCCAGCATCAGGGTCTTTTCCAATGAGTCAACTCTTTGCATGAGGTGGTCAAAGTACTGGAGTTTCAGCTTCAACATCAGTCCTTCCAATGAACACCCAGGACTGATCTCCTTTAGGATGGACTGGTTGGATCTCCTTGCAGTCCAAGGGACTCTCAGGAGTCTTCTCTAACACCACAGTTCAAAAGCATAAATTCTTCCGTGTTCAGCTTTCTTCACCATCCAACTCTCGCATCCACACATGACTACTGGAAAAACCATAGCCTTGACTAGACGGACCTTTGTTGGCAAAGTAATGTCTCTGCTTTTCAATATGCTGTCTAGGTTGGTCATAATTTTCCTTCCAAGGAGTAAGTGTCTTTTAATTTCATGGCTGCAATCACCATCTGAAGTGATTTTGGAGCCCAAAAAAAGTCTGACACTGTTTCCCCATCTATTTGCCATGAAGTGATGGGACCAAATGCCATGATCTTAGTTTTCTGAATGTTGAGCTTTAAGCCAACTTTTGCACTTTCCTCTTTCACTTTCATCAAGAGGCTTTTCAGTTCCTCTTCACTTTCTGCCATAAGGGTGGTGTCATCTGCATTTCTGAGGTTACTGATAGTTCTCCTGACAATCTTGATTCCAGCTTGTGCTTCTTCCAGCCCAGTTTCTCATGATGTACTCTGCATATAAGTTAAATAAGCAGGGTGACCATATACAGCCTTGACTGAACACAAAAAAATGAAGAGATAAAAATGACATCTATGTGAGTGAGAGAAACACCACAGTTGTCCTGACCATCATGTTCACTGGGATCTTGGTCTACGGTTTGGTGCAGGCTTGCAAGCAACCACAGCAGAGAATCAACTACAAACTGAAAACGTATGGTTACAAAACTGCCTTTAATTACTAGGCTTAAACACTATTCAAAGTTGGAAAGTGTAATCACATGTTTTATTCATTCATCAAAACCATGCTCATATTAGTGGCAAAAAAGAAAAAAAGGAAAATTACTTCAACTATCTTCATGGAAAACCCCTTTATGTACAAACATGACTTAAAACTTCTGAGAGTTGTTTCTCCTACAGCAATGGTCTACTGCTCCTGTCTGAGAGCTGCGCGCCCATGGCCTGAGGTTTGTTTGCGTCTGCAGTGACCCATGTTCTCTGCAAGGTGTGCTGACTGACTGGGAATGAGCCATCTCCCCCTCCCTGCCTCCCTCCCTCCCCTCCCTTCCCCCCTCCTTCCCCCCCCCCCCCCCCCCCCCTCCCCCCCTCCTCCCCCCCCCCCTCCCCTCCCTTCCCCCCTCCCTCCTCTCTGTCCCCCCCCCCTTCCTCCTTCCCTTCTCCCTCCTGTCTCAGACCAGGCCCCAGAGGGCCTGTTCTCTGAACCTCTCTGCACACCATGACCTGATGCAGTGCTCATGAAATTTTCTTCAAGAAGTAGGGTTTTTAACACTCAGTGCTCATTTCTTTACAAAACATTTCTTGACTAACTTTCAACTCCTACTAACTCCCGGCAGAATCCATTGCTTTCTTTTGTGAAATAAATCCAATTTATTGAAGATTTACATGTGTGTGGAACTTCCCTGGTGGCTCAGACGGGGAAAAGCATCTGCCTACAATGCAGGAGACCAAGATTCGATCTCTGTGTTGGGAAGGTCCCCTGGAGAAGGAAATTGCAACCCACTCCAGTACTCGTGCCTGGAAAATTCCGTGGATGGGAAGAACCTGGTAGGCTATAGTCCATGGGGTAGCAAAGAGTCGGAAACAACTGAGCGACTTCACTTTCACTTTCTTTACATGTGAGTGATATATAGCTGCTTCGAGTAAAGATACTCATTGTCACATCAGATAGATTTATATATGACTTTCACTTAATCTTCACAGCATCCCTGTGAGCAGGACAGTACTATCATCCCCAGTTTAGAGCCTCTGAAAGGGCCTAAAAAGACTGAAGATAACAGCAGAGGTACTGTGTATTATTCAGGGGCGGGTAGTACATTGTTTTAGATGCATTATTTGTATGTATGACTCTTCTTTAAGACAGGCTTCAGTCCTATTTCATACATGAAGACCAGAAAACTTACCTATTCAAAATTTTTTGGGTTTTTTTTTTATTTTTTAATTTTTTAAATTTTCTTTACTTTATTGTGTTGGTTTTGCCATACAATGACATGAAACCGCCATGGGTTTACATATGCTCCCCCTCCAGAACCGCCCCCCTCCTCCCTCCCGATTCCCTCCCCCTGGGACATCTCGGTGCACCAGCCCCGAGAATCAACCCTGGGCTGGCGATTGATTTCACATATGATAATTAACATGTTTCAATGCCATTCTCCCATATCATCCCACCCTTGCCTATTCAAAATTAATGTACTCAAGGTCACACAGCAAGCGATGAAGTTAAACCTCAAAACCCATCCGCTGACCCTCACAATTGCAGTGTGTGCTCACACCTTCCTGTGAACTCTGAGAAAGTGCAGACGTTCTCCACTAGAAGGAAGATTAAGGACCAGCGAGGACCACAGCTCATCGCCCTGGTGGCCCAATCTGACACAACGGATTCACATGCATCTCCTACTCCGTCTTATCACTCACCTTGCATCGTGTTCTCCTCTTACATCATGGGTTACTACTGTTTATGAACTCTAAATTCAGCAAATTTGCCAAGTTTTTTTCAACCAAAGACCTCTGAAGGCCGTTTATTGTATTATTAAATTGTGTCCATGTTGATGTCAATTTCCTACTTAAAAAATAGGATGTATTTGGACTTCCTTCTGTGGGCAAGTATTATATTTACATTCATGTGCTTTTTCATCTTATTAAGCACAGGTTTTAATACAAACACCTCTCACATCAGTAATAAAAAATTCTAATCCTAAATTACTCCATAATTTATTCCATGTGCCACATCAATGCTTTGGCTACCTCATGAGATTTTTTTTGGTCCTCTTTCGGTCTCTTCTGAATGCTTTGTCAGCTACATAAATTTATCACACAGACCTCAAAGTCCTTGGTAGTATTAGTGTGAAGAAGATGGGGCTGAGGGCAGACAAACGTGTATATAACCAGTACTGCCTGCTGCACATAACCATTTATACCCTATGCACCTGAGTGACCCAGGTCCTCAGCCAACTTGGCTCAGCCGTCAGGCACTCCTCCCAGAGTTCCGCCAGTTTGCAGAGTGGAGAGTCTGCATACAAAAGGAACTCAAAGGCAGTTCTCAACTAAAACAAACTCTTTGATCTTCCTCTCGCACACATAAGCTTTAAAAATATATAAAGAATTATGCAATTTTATAAATCAAATGCTTTTTCAACAACTCACTAAGTCATTTCACACAGTATTTATTAATAACAGGTATTCATCCAACAAATGTTTACTGAAGGCCTTGAGGTGGTCTAAAGGCAAGCTAAAAATATCAGCAGGGAAGAGTGACTGACAGAATAACCATTTCTGCTTCCTATTTGTAAAGTCTTCTATAAAGAAGGATAAACAAGAAAACATGGGTTGGATAGGACTGGGTTGGCCAAAGAGTGCTTCAGTTTTAAAGTAAAACCGAAAGACACATTTTCATTCTCACCAAGAACTTCACTGAACAGCACATTCACCATTTTGTTTCACAAACTTTTTGCCATTTTTTTGCCATTTTTCAAGCAACTTCATAATTCCACCTCCCCAAAACGTTTTATCTTTTTGAGCAAAGAACTGTTCCAGGTGCCTTTTACAATTTTTCAGGGAATTAAAATTTTTTCCAATAAGGGAATTTTGTAGACTGAAATAAATGGAAATCAATGGAAATGCGAAGTCTGGTGAATACGGCAGAAGAATCAGAATTTCCCAGCCAAGCTGTAACAGTTTTTGCCTGGTCATTAAGAAACACTTGTGTCACCCTGATGGAAGATTATGCATTTTCTGTTGACTAATTCTGGTTGCCTTTTGTCCAATGCTGCTTTCAGTTGATCTAACTGGGAGTAGTACTTGTTGGAATTACTTGGTTTTCTGGAAGAAGCTCTTAATAGAAGACTCCCTTCCAATTCCACCCTATATAAAACATCACCTTCTTTAGATGAAGTGTGGTTGATGATGGTTCATTGGGCCTGCCCCACTATCTTGTCCATTCCACATTATTGCAGAGGGTCTACTTTTCATCACCCATCACAATTTGTTTTAAAAATGGAACACTTTCATTACATGGAGAGAACTGCATGTGGAAATACGGTCAACGAGGCTATTTTTGCTTAACTTCTGTGGAACCCAGACATCAAAGTGAGGAACGTAACTGAACTGGTACAACTGCCTTTAAGTGCTTGGTTTAGATATTCTGAGTGTGCTGGCTAACTCCTGTGTGGTGTAACACTGACTGCTCTCACGTAATGCCTCGATTTAATGGCCATCAACTTCAACTGGTCTACTCGACCATGGAGAGAGAAACCTCCAGCAAGAAACTTCACAAGCCACTTGTGACACGTTCAGCCCACCAGAGCACCCTCTCCAGACACTGATCAATTTTTTCTGCACTTCAGTTGCAGTCTTCAACTTCCCACTGCAACTCTTCTTGCCAGATAAGCCACGAGTTCTGTGACGTTTAATGTTTTCTAAGATGGATACACTCATTTTAAATTTTAACATACTTGGTAGGAAGAAACAGTGACAACAGACACAGGCATCTCAGAAGCTCAAAGTATCAGTGGTCCCAAATGGGTCCCACACGACTTTGGCATTGTTGGTGCAAACCTAGTTAATATAACAACTTCTTGACCAAACGGGGACAGGGCCCTTCAAACTAATGGCCACCACAATTTGCAAAAGGCTGCCAGTCAAATACACTTTTAACAAATCAGAGGGATAAAGAAGAATAAAATGTTATATGGCAAAGGAAAAACTCAAATTCAAGACAAAACATACTTTTCATGTTTTACCATGAGCCATTAGCTTGGTGGCTCAGACAGTAAAGCGTCTGTCTACAAAGCAGAAGACCCAGGTTCAATCCCTGGGTCGGCAAGATCTCCTGGAGAAGGAAATGGCAATCCACTCCAGTATTCTTGCCTAGAAAATCCCACGGACAGTGGAACCTGGTAGGCTACAGTCCATGGGGTCGAAAAGAGTCAGACATGACTGGGCAACTTCACACTTTTGGTATCAAAAAATTATCTGTTTAGGAATAAACAATAAAAAAAATCAGGAAATCTCCAGCGGAGTTAGGAATCCACTCTTCCAGTGCAGGGGCACAAGCTTGACCCCTGGTCGGGCACATAAGATCCCATATGCCACGCAGTGCAACCAAAAAAACTTATTTTTTTCAGACTCCTACTCTACAGTGAATAGGGTTCTAACAAGATTCTAGTTTATTTTTAGTGTGTGCTGATTAATATCTTTCAGAATGCTCTAAAGTGGGTCAAACACGCAGTGGCTCATCTGTGACACAGCTCACTGGCAGTCACACTTAGGACATCTTCAGATACAACCAGGTGCGCCCACAGGCTGACCTCCCACCAGGAGCAGCGCTCTGCACCCACCGACGTGTCACTCTCCTCACGACTCCACTTAAAACAAGGGGTGTGATGAGCAGGGGCTTGGGCGAGACTTCAAAATAGGAATGATGAAATTACAGTGGTTTATTATAACTTTATTTCTCTTTCATGGGATGGAACCGATACAGAGGAAATCTAAACATAATTCTTTTCTTTCTGTTCTGATAAAAGAGCCAAAATAATAACAATAAAAAAGAAAAAAAAAGACCACCTGACCTGCCTCTTGAGAAATCTGTATGCAGGTCAGGAAGCAACAGTTAGAACTGGACATGGAACAATGGACTGGTTCCAAACAGGAAAAGGAGTACGTCAAGGCTGTATATTGTCACCTTACTTATTTAACTTGTATGCAGAGTACATCATGAGAAACGCTGGGCTGGATGAAGCACAAGCTGCAATCAAGATTGCCAGAAGAAATATCAATAACCTCAGATATGCAGATGACACCACCCTTATGGCAGAAAGCAAAGAAGAACTAAAGAGCCTCTTGATGAAAATGAAAGAGAAGAGTTAAAAAGCTGGCTTAAAACTCATTCAGAAAATTAAGATCATGGCATCTGGTCCCATCATTTCATGGGAAATAGACAGGGAAACAGTGGCAGACTTTATTTTGAGGGGCTTCAAAATCACTGCAGATGGTGACTACAGCCATGAAATTAAAAGATTTTCCTTGGAAGAAAAGTTATGACCAACCTAGACAGCATATTAAAAAACAGAGACATTACTTTGCCAACAAAGGTCCATCTAGTCAAAGCTGTGGTTTTTCCAGTGGCCACGTGAGAGTTGGACTATAAAGAAAGCTGAGCACCAACGAATTGATGCTTTTGAACTGTGGTGTTGGAGAAGATTCTTGAGAGTCCCTTGGACTGCAAGCAGATCCAACCAGTCCATCCTAAAGGAAATCAGTCCTGAATATTCATTGGAAGGACTGATGTTGAAGCTAAAGTTCCAATACTTTGGCCACCTGATGAGAACAACTGATTCATTTAAAAAGACCCTGATGCTGGGAAAGATTGAAGTGGGGAGGAGAAGGGGACAACAGAGGATGAGATAGTTGGATGGCATCACCAATTCAATGGACATGAGTTTTGGTAAACTCCGGGAGTTGGTGACGGAAAGGGAGGCCTGGCGTGCTGCAGTCCATAGGGTTGCAAAGAGTCAGACATGACTGAGTGACTGAACTGAACTAAACTTAATTTTTTAAAACCAGAAATAACAAAGAACACTCAGAAGTGTTCGCTATTCCCCAGTGTAGACCCTCAAGATTCCTACAGGCAAAGTTCAACAAAATGCCAGGTTCATAAAATACATGCCACTGTGAATAAGAGTCAGCATAGGTCACACAACAGTCCCCATTTCCTGTTTGTTAACGACATGTGCCCATGAGCACCTTTGCACATATGCACACAGGTACATCTTATTTCTTTAGAATGAATCTCCCAAAGTGGAATTACTAGTTCCAATCTTATGAAACTGCCAGTATGCAACTTAACTTGCAAAACTGTCAATGTCAATGGTGTCACATACAAATCTGAACCTATTTAAGGCTCTCGGTATTCTTGCCAATTCATTAGTTCTGACAAATCAGAGCGTTTTTCTTTTTCCTTTCCTCTTGGTAATTCTGGCACATCTACTTACCCTCACGTAGCGTCACTTAAGCCTGATACATGAGCCGAGAAGAGCAGTAACACTGGCCATCAACACAGGAAAGGGGCGTTACTATGACCACACTTCTACTTTCCTTTAAATCACAGATACTTTGTAGGACATTATAAAAGCACACACGAAGATCTCAGGATCTTCCCACCCCAGAGTCTGAACCCAGGTCTCCTGCATTGCAGGTGGATTCTTTACCATCTGAGCCACCTGGGACCAGACTAATTATAAGGATGAAAGTAAAAGTCGCTTAGTTGTGTCAGACTCTTTGCAACCCCATGGACTATACAGTCCATGGAATTCTCCAGGCCAGAACATTGGAGTGGGTAGACTTCACCTTCTCCGGGGGATCTTCCCGACCCAGGGATCAAAAACAGGTCTCCTGCGTTGCAGGTGGATTCTTTTCAGCTGGTAAAGAATCTGCCTGCAACACAGAAGACCCCGGTTCAATTCCTGGGTCGGGAAGATCCCCTGGAGAAGGGATAGGCTACCCACTCTAGTATTCTTGGGCTTCCCTTATGGCTCAGCTGGTAAAGAATCCACCCTCAATGCGGGAAACCTGGATTCGATCCCTGGGTTGGGAAGATCCCCTGGAGAAGGGAAAGGCTACCTGCTCCAGTACTCTGGCCTGGAGAATTCCATGGACTGTTTAGTCCGTGGGGTCGCAAAGAGTCAGACATGACTGAGTGACTTTCACTTCACTTCAGGCTGAAGAAGAGAAACTCTAGGAATGGATGAAAGCAAAGGGGGATGGTGGGGCAGAAAGGTGTGCACACAGAGCACACGGGCAGGATGAGCTGTGTCCCATCCCACAGCAAGCTGCGCACACTCAGATCGGGACTTGCAAGTGATGTGCCGAGTCTTCAAAGCTGGGTCCTGTCTACAGACCGGAATTCCAGGGTGGCACACAGTAGAGTCTCATTTCATCAACATAAAGACTCTCTTTGGGAAGTGTTATATACACTCCCTGTGAAGAAACTCACAGAGGCACCTGGCATCGTGGAGCTGCGACATGTAGGACTGGCACGGCTCACCTCAAGACGCCTCACACCCCTCAGGCTTTACAGGGACCACTCACCTGAGTCACAGAGACTGCACTGAGACACGTCCCATCAGTAAGGGAAAATCTGGGATAGGCTGGCACGGGTGCTAGCTTTTAATCATATACACACAAGCAAGGGCTTAAGAAAGGAAAAACTGGGACAACCTAGTAACAGTGTGAAAGGAACAAAAACGTTGCCGACTTTCAGGTTAGCCTAGAAATTATAAAAAGGAATAACTGAGAGCTATTTAGGCCTGTCTCAGGCATCCTGGAATCAATGTCACTAAAGTAGTCACAGATGTTTTCAGTGGGTGGATTTCTTTTTCAAAGAAATTACACCAGTGATTCAAAGCATCTACAAGAGAGAAGAATAGAAGTATGCTGCCTATCTAAACCCACCAGCCTCTTCCTTCCTCACTTTTGCTCCAGTTTGTTCAGTCTCTGAGCCCATCAAATCCACCCACTAAATCTGCTTACTACCACACCCTTCTACCTCCCAACTTTCCAACTCCTTGCCTAAATAGCTAAAGAGCCCCCAACTTGCTCACAGCCTTTTTAAGATCCAATCCACCCTGAGTACTGCCAACACATTAGGGTGGTCTTATTTTTTTTTAGAAAAATTCCGGTCAAGACATTCCTTACTTAAATTCTTTAAATAGTCCCAACAATCTGCAGGAGAGAACCTAAAACCTGCTCCTCACAGGGTGTGGTCCCGGCTCTCTAGTCCATTTCCTTTCAAACCACTTTAGCACAGATTTCAATGTACTGTGTTTTATGAAGTTCACCTCTTCCTCAGCTACAAAGCTCCTTAGATGACATTTGGCAAGGAAGCCACCTGGACTCAACATCTCCCCTGTGTTAGCACCCCTCCAAGGTACGTCACATCACTTGTGCTCGCAAAGGGCACAGGACCGAACACAAAGGAACTGTTTACAGGAAACCCACTAGATGGAGAATTAGGAATTTATGCCACATGTATTTACTGTCAAACTAAAACCTTACAGAGAATTTAGAATTTATGCCACATGCATGTATTATCTAAGTAACACCTTATGGGTAGTAAGAAAGCTACTTTCAGTTTAAAAACATCATTTCTGGTTTTACACAAACTGCTACTGAAGTTATATGGAAACAGTTGGCTCTGGATAAACATCTGACATGTTTGTTGATATTCAGGCACGGTAATTATACTTGAATTAAAGGCAGAGCAAAGGTTGTATCACTTAGGAGTTACTGTTTCTATTTAAAATAAGTCTTAAGATTTGCCCAAGTATACAAAAATTCACAAAGTAACAAGAACTCCTAATTTCTTACAAGGTATAAGAATCTCACTGCCATACAGTGACAAATTTATATTCTCCCAAATGTTAGGCTTAATCTAGTTCTAAAATAAAACCATGAAATGAACAGGATTCAAAGAAACAAAGGGGAAAAAAATGTATTAAAGCACTCTTCTATACCTGTTGATAGAAGAAATTCAAAGTTGGCTTGTCTTCAGTAAACTGGTTTAGAAATCCTTTTGGCAAATAACGAATTCTCAATTCGTATCTATAAAATAATTAACAAAGGAAAACAATTAGAAATAAGTCATTTCTTCTTCACAGTCCAAACAATATTGAGTATGGCACTGCCAGTTACTAAAAGATTACTCCAAAAATAAGTTTAAATATAATCTGTAAATGTTTCCTTTTGCTGCAAAAAATAAAAAAATTAAACGTGCATGTGAGTGTGCTACAGCCCGAGGTTCCCGCAGGAGACAGAACGGGCTAAGATGCCCTGAGGGGGCCCAGAAGCCCCTCCAGCCCCACCACCTGAGGGCAGCTGCGCCTTCCGCACCTGCCTGGAGTCACACAGGACGTGTCTGGCTCCTTTCAGGAGACCCCTGTCCCTGCAGTTTGCTCAGAGTGGACGGCCCTGCACGGGGGGCAGCACACCCCAGTGACTCGTCCACGTGACCGTGAGGGCTGCTGGGTGGTTTCCACCTCGGGGCTGTGAGCAATAATGCTGTGAGCACTTTTGATAGTCCTCTAAAAAAGCAACTCTGCTCAGGAAGCCAAGCCTCAAGGACGACCAAAGCACACGTCACCAGAACGCGCTGTCTGTGCCTCGTCTGTGTGTGTCCGCCCATATGCACACTCGCACGCGCGCAGGCCTCTCTGCTGGGGGCACACCGGGAACACATCACTGGTCACAATAGGCACACCCTGTCCAGAGCAGACGCGCCCACAGACAAGCTGCAGGGCTGCAGCAGTGCACACCCCACTTTCACGAGCGGAGCCCACGGAGCTCTGCCCCCACATTCCTCACCCCACTTGGCATTAGGGTGACTAATGCCTACTGCGAGAGTGCCCACTGCTCTCAATCAGTACTTCCCTGAAGAATAATAAGCATGGGCACGGCTTTGTTTGATAGCTGGCCATTTGGGTTGTCTTCTTCAGTGAAGTGTCTGTTAAACCTTTTGTCTTTTGTTTCTACTGAGCTGTCTGCCCCACCCCACCCCACTGATTCATAGGTCTTCTTCACAAATTCTGGATGGGGGGCCTTTGTTAGACTTAGTGAAGATATATCCTCTCCCATTCTATGGCTTGCCTTTCACTATTTTAATGATACTTGTGAAAACTTATTTTTAAAATCTTCTAATTTTAATGGTGTCTTTTGTTTTTATGCAGTCCTGTTTATCTTTTTCTTTTTAGTAAATTCTTTAAGTGTTTTGTTTATAAAATATTTGCTTACACAAAAGTTACAGAGATTTTTTTTCTAAAACTTTCATAAATTGATCTTTTAAAACTGTATTAAGTTCATGAGGAAACAGAGAAGGCAATGGCACCCCACTCCAGTACTCTTGACTGGAAAATCCCATGGACAGAGGAGTCTGGTGGGCTGCAGTCCATGGGATCGCTACAAGTTGGACACGACTGAGCAACTTCACTTTCCCTTTTCACTTTCATGCATTGGAGGAGGAAATGGCAACCCACTCCAGTGTTGCCTGGAGAATCCCAGGGACGGGGGAGCCTGGTGGGCTGCCGTCTATGGGGTCGCACAGAGTCGGACACGACTGAAGCGACTCAGCAGCAGCAGCAGCAGCAGCAGCATGAGGAAAAGAACGCAGGGTAGTTGATACAACCCTTTTGGTTCAGTTAAGAGTGGTTCGATGCAAGGTACACATACACAAGTTCTGCTGAGATTTTCAAGGGTCTATCTTATTAAAATATACAACCATCAAACCATAAAGTTCCATTGTCCTTTGAAACTCAGAAGGAGTTCAATAACTTTCTGCAGGCATTCTCATGGGACCACTCTTTGCAGAAGCAGAATAATTTCGTTCTGAGTTCAGGACTTAGCAGGCACCTATAGGCACCATTTCTCTTAATCAACATAATAATCAGAGAGCAAGAGCATAATTATTCATATTCAGCAGAGTAGGAGAAGGACACTGCAAGAATAAGCAGTAAGCAGCCAGTTTCCAGGCTGGAAGTTCCAGGATCAACAGGCTGCAGGAGGCTTTGATATTAACATTGCCCCATTTTAATGACTATAAAAACAAAAAAACTGGCAGCCTGTCTTGGCCCGCTAAACATTTGGCAGCCTGGCTACACGTCCAGGCTCTTAACGTCATCCTGATGATGACGATATCAAATAATGTTCAGGACTACTCGGGATGTCACAGAAGTCGTGACAAGCATTTTAACCAGATGACCTCTTTTCATCAGCAACGACTCCCAGGAGAAGCAGAAGAAAGCTCTGCATCAAGCCCACCTGCGCCTGAGTTCTGGCTCCACCCCTTGTGCGCTGTCTGCCATCACTTCTCTGCGCCTCGATTACCTCATCCAACTCCTTGCGACCCCATGGACTGTACACGGCCCGTGGAGCTCTCCAGGCCAGAATACTGGAGTGGGCAGCCGTTCCCTTCTCCAGCAGATCTGCCCGCCCCAGGGATCGAACCAGGGTCTCCTGCACTGCAGGCAGATGGGCTGTTCACCTACTGAGCCATCAGAGAAGCCCTCATCAGGACACTGGGAGAAGGGAAAGGGCTGTCACTGCACACATCACAGCCACCTCGATGACTGATCCACCGTATCAGCCATTACTCAGCAAACACTTCAGTGCCAGTCATCTACAGACGCAATTCGAGAGTCTGGGAAGACACTGGTGAATAAAACAGGCAGGAAGTACCAGCCTTCAGAAAATTTCTATTTCTGCGGTGGCAGCCAGACGGCAGATACGCTGGGTATCTCTGAGGTGGTAATGTGATAAAGATGAAACAAGCAAGGTAAGGGAGTAATAGACGACAAAGCAACATTCTGTAAAGGGAGCCAGGGAAGCATGCTGACTCAGGACACCTGAACGCAGATCTAAAGGAAGACGGGAAGGAGCCAGGGCAGTGACAGGCAGGAAGAAAACAAGTAGAGGCCCTAAGGCCAGAGGGAGCCTGGAGGAACGCAGCGCAGGCCCTGTGAGTAAAAGGGCTTCAGGGGGAGGCGGGGAACCCAGGCGGGCAGGCCACAGAGGACCCTGCTCCTCACAATGCCAGGCTCCTCCTGATGGGAAAGGGGCCCAGGGGCACTGAGGCCAGCGCAGTAACAGCGCAGTCCTGGCGCCCAGCCAGGGGGGGCCATGAAGAGCAGACGTCAGGGTCACAAGGAGGCCGGGAAAGGACTGGTAATAGTGACCAGGTGCCCAGTTCACCCTATCTTCATAGTTGGGGGAAAACAGACTTTGAGGACATTCGATAATAGCCAAGGTCCCACGGCTGTTAACGGGCAGCACTGGGATTCCACTGCAGCAGAAACACGCCGGAAGGCCCAGAGGCAGCATGAACCTAAGAGAAGACTCCTATGCTTAGAACAGAGAGGAGTGTACATGAGTTGGGTCTTGCTTGTGGGGTTGGGCAAGGTCTCTAGATTGTGATGGGGTTTCGGTCCCTGCTTCAACCCACTACAATCTAGCATTTCCTCCCTCATAACCCTCCTCAAACTCCGCTCAAGCCTCCGAGTTCAATTCCAGTCCAGTCACCTTGCCCCAGTCCTTAAACCCCACACCTGGGCCCACAGCCTCCTGGCCCACCCGTGCTGGCATCCCCTCTCCCTTCTCCTCCAGGAAACTTGCCATTTTCCTCATAGTGAAATTTCCGCTACTATTCTAAGAGCCTGGCTGCGTCCTGATAGACATTTCCACATCTCTGCTCTAGGCCACTCCATGATTTCTGAACAGCGGCTAACTACAACATGCCCCAGATAAAACCATCTTTTCACTTCTGCTTCTAATTGTTGTTGTTCAGTCACTTAAATTGTGTCTGATTCTTTGCGATCCCATGAACTGCAGCACACCAGGCTTCCCTGTCCTTCACTATCACTATCTACTCAAGTCCACTGAGTCGGTGATGCCATCCAACCATCTCACCCTCGGTCACCTAAGTTAATACATTACCATTAACGATGCCAACACCTAACTTCCTCAGTCTTATCTCCAGCTGTGAGCACGAAGATACCCACAAGTTCACCAAGATACCCATTAGTTCTAATGATGGGGAGGAGTAGGAAATGTTTTTGAAAGTTGAGTTGGATGAATATTCAGATAACCCTGATACTGAGAAGGCTCAGCTAGTCAGACTTTGTGCAGTGAAATAAACAAAAGTACAATTTCACGAAACTACACAGATGAGGCTCGACAACAGTGGGGTGTGGACAGCTCTTCTTACAACAGACTTCCAATTTTAAAAGCCTAGAAGGAAGGACAGAAACAGAAATTCACCATTTGGCAAAAATTACAGTAATAAAACACTGCAGAAAAGAATCATCAATGATGTTGAGATGAGTGGGCGAAAGTACAGTGAGAGAGAAACTGCACAGTCTCTGTATTTCCTCAGAAGATATTACTTAATTACAAAGAGAGGAAAAAACAACCTTATAGCAGAAAAACCTGGCCACCACCTTAAATTGAATGATCCAAGTTAAAGCCACCAGGAAAATGAATCATGTCATCATCAAAAACTCACTGATAAAATGCTAAGTGAAAAACCAATAGCTTGACTGTGGTGCTCTTCCCCAAATGCTGAAGCTCAATACAATCATGGGGGGCGGGGAAAACGCCAAACAAACCCAAACTGAAGAACACAGCACAACCACCAGCCAGCGTACTTCAAAAGGGCCAAGGTCAAGACAGACAAAGACAGCCTGAGGACCTGCCACAGATCAGAGAAGACCCGAGGCGACAGGACATTGAGGTCCACGATGCTCTGATCGGGATCCCAGGCTGGAAGACAGACACTCTGAATCTTGATGACATCTGTGGGTCAGTTAATACTACTGCATCAATGTTCAGGTCCTAGTTTCAATAACCGAACTGTATTTAAGTAAGGTTTTAACACTTAGGGGAGGAGGGCTGAAGGGTACACAGAATTTCTGTGTACTGTTTTTGCAACTTTTTGATAGCACATTGAGAATAAAAATAAATTCTCACAAACCTAAGACTGACTGTCCTGTAGCTGTGTTAACAAAATATCCACCAGAGCCAGTTTTAAACCAGCCTGGTCAACGAACATCAGTTTTTTGTAGCCACAGACCAACCAGAAATCTGTTCATTTTTGTGCTGTGTCTGATGCAGAAGTAAAAGTTTAATTAATCAATCAGCAAATTTGGAAGTCCATCCTGTTTTTTTAAGAGGTGTCACTTCCAAACTTGTCAGAATGTTCCTCTACTTACTGTCTTACTGATTTAAATATGCTAAAGAATTCTTGTTGACGTCAGTGTTATAATGAAAGACTAGCCTTTCAAATTAAGGTATATGCACAGACAATGTCATTTCAAGATAAAACAGAAAACTATCAAAATACAATCTAAAACTTCCTCAGCTATCATTAGTCATTTTCTTTTGTCATCTATGAAGAAAAGATACCTTTCCTCTAAATAAAAGACTTTTTTTCCCTCCTGCAAAGGTCTCAAAAAAGAATCATTATCTCTCTGCAGATCGAGGAGCTGTTCAACAGCCGTGAACAGAATGTGAACCGCAGCTGATAACAGAGAAAAAGACTTTTCTTTTTCACTCCTCTGCAGAAGCCCCACAGTTCTCTCTCAAAGGCCACAGAGCCTCCTCACAGGCCTGGCTCTCAAAGCCCTGAATTTCACACCAAAAGGACCAGGCCTTCTGATGAACCTGCTCAGAAGTCAGACCACTCCACGTAGGTGCTTTCAGAACACCAAAATTTATCTAGCTAGAATTTAATTATCTAGGTACAAAACTTTAAAGTTTAAATCTGTTTGGGGTAAAGCTCTCAAAACTGCATGGCACTTTTGGCTACACAATAAACTAGGAAGGGCACTGTATGCGAATTGTTTGGCTGACTCCAGAGCCTAGCAAACACCAGCTACTCAACCTGGATCTCCCAGGACCCCGGGCACAGGTGAGCAGACTGGGAAGGAAGCGGGGTGCGTGCAGCGCAGTGACTATGGGCTCTGCCGCAGACCTGAGGCTCCGCACGAGCTCCTGAAGGCCCTCACGAGGCTGGAAGCTGGGTGCACTTCCCGCAGAAGCCCTGCACTGACCATCTCCTCCTGACCTTGTATCTACATGTCCCATATTGTCTCACCCACCTCATGTGTTCTCAACAATATTCTTTTATGTTTATTTTGCTTTTGACTTGATGCTGTATGTCATCCTCTGGGACTTACTTTTGGTTTTTTAACTGAGGTAAAATTCTCATTCCAGGGAATTCCCTGGTGGCCCAGTGGTTAGGACTTGGGGCTTTCACTGCCAGGGTCCAGGTTCAATCCCTGGTCAGGGAACTAAGATCTCACAAGCCACATGGCATCCCTAACTCCCCCAGAAGCAGCCATTTTAAAGCGTGCAATTCAACGGTATTCAGCTGCATCCACAACACTGCCCTGGGACTGCCTTTTGTCACACTGTCACCTGGCTAAGTTTCACCCAGTGTTCCAAGTCTCGATGCTACCCTCATCCTGACTTACGCAACATTCCACTGTGAATATTCTGTCACTGGCTATTGTATGAACGTCCTCAGGTCTCCAGCCTAGTATAGAAATGCAAGTCTCTCAAGGCAGAACCTGAAGTAGAACAGCAGGATTGAGGTCATGTCGTGAGGAGGCTAAGCTGCAGGCAAGATCTTGAACAGAGTGCGGCCATGTGCAGCCCTGAGCACCCAGCTGCGGTGCCTGATGCTACCCTGCACCGACCTTCAGGCGACGGTTACTGCTCCCACTCAGCCACTGGTCAGCATTTCAGGGACCCCTCTCCAGGCGCCCAACTGTCAGTGAGCGACATTTACAGTCCAGCTCAGCCACTGGTCAGCACTTCAGTGGACCCCTGCCCACGTGACCGACCGTCAGGGAGCTACTGTTAGTGGTCCCGCTCAGCACCAGATGGTGAGCTAGGGGGCCCATGGAACAGGCCGTGGGCTGTGTCCTGCAGGATTCTAGAGCCCTTGTCAAGGACACCCACGGCCAGGCCCAGGCCTTGAGGTGGCAGTGACCCCCTCCCCGATCCCTGCCTCTGCAACCTAGTGGTAGCAGCGGTCTGCAGAGCAGTCAGTCTGCAGGACCTGCCCCGCCCCACCTGTGTGGGTGGCCAGAGGAGCCTGAGGGGCCTTTGGGTCCTGGGCACCTCGCTCCCTCGGTGATGACAGCTGGGCAGGGTGTGGGGGCCTGGCCCTGAGGGAGCCGCCAGCTGGGCTCACCTCCTCTTAGCCAGAACTGGACCTCGGAGAGGAAAAGCTGTGCCTGGGCACCTGGCCCTTTCTTGTCAGAACAGAGAATAACATTTGTTTGGTGGAGATTCACAGGAGCATCGCTACCCGGCAATGACCTGACCTTAGGAACAAAGGCTCTGACACCTAGCAGTCTGCAACAGCTAGCCCCGCCCCTCCTGAGTTTTTAAAGGCTAGTATAGCCTTGCATCACCCTCAATATGTCTTTCTCTGCTCCAAACTCTTTGACGTTTCAGTCTGTTTGGCTTCACAGTGTGCTGGGCACCCAGACTGGTATTTCAGTAACATCATCAAATCCTTAACCTTTCCCACTATTAATACTGTTGGACAACTTATTAGTACTTTTTGTCAACCAGACAGTGTAAGACGGAATCTACTGGTCCAGATTCATACCTCCCTGAGCACTAAAGAAGCTGACAGTGTCTTCCTGTGATTGGGTCAAACTTGTCTACCCTTTTATGAAATACCTTCACGTTTCTTGCCCATCTGTTGAGGAATTTACAATCCTTACATTGAACAGCAGAACTCTTGACACCATCTTCTGTCAATTACACAAGTTGCAACTTATTTCTGCATTTTTTTCCTTTTGGCCACATCTCATAATTTGTGGGATCTTAGTTCCCCAACCAGGGATTGAACCTGGACCCTCGGCAGTAAAAGCAGCTAAACCACTGGACCACTGAGGAACTGTCCTTTCTGCACTTTCTAAAAATACATCTTTTGATATACAGAATGTTTTCATCTCATAAAAGGCAAATTTGTCATTGTCATCTTTTAAGAGTGAACGTCTCTGGGGTATTAAAATCTTCCCGCTCTAGGGCAAAAGACACATTCGCTATACGTTTCGTTAAACTTTTTTAAAAACCTGATCCACTTCAGGTGAATATCTGCATATTGTTCAACTTAGGATCTAATTCTGTTGTTCCTCTTCCTATGAGGACAGCCATGTATGAAACCAGCCCTTCCCTTCCCCAATGACATGTCATGACAACTCTGCAGGGCCACCCTGCCTGAGACAGTTACTACCAAATGTGTGCTATAGGTGCTTACAGAGGTATCTGAAGAACTTAAGACTCAATTAAACAAGCTTAGGTCTCAGGTTTATTTAACAATATGAATAGATGCTATAGCAGATAGTGTGAAAAAGAAAAATCTATGCTCAAAAACCTCACAGGAGTAGAAACTAATATTGTTACTCTGATGAGTCCTGGCACTTTCATTTCAGTGTTCACATCCTACTCAGAACTAAAGCCAGAGCTGCAGCTGCCCTTACGGACTGAGAGAGTAGATCTCCATGTTCTGCTTCCTGCAGTCACACACCTAACACAGGCCGGGAGAAGAGAGAGCTGGTGCATGAAGCTAGTTCCCACTCTGCCACCCATCTAAGCTGTGCGACCGTGGGCAGGTTACCGAACCTCTCACACAATGTCTGACAGCCAGTAAGCAGCATGCCAATACGAGAAGACTGCTACTAAGTAGTACTATTCGGTTCCGAGTTGATACTTTCATTATCACTGACTCAGCTTCCACTTAGACTGTATTTTACTGGGTGCCTACTTGATACCAGCAGTAGAGCAGTGAATACGATGGAGGCCCTGAGTGAGAAAGACTGTCCCGGGCAGGCAGTGGGCTCTGCCGACAGAAAGGCTGGAGAAGGCCCCGGGGCGGAGGAGACAGCAGGGCACGGCCCTAACGAGGGGAGGGCCAAGCCACGCCAGGGACAGCACAGGAGCACACACAGCAGTTGCGCATTGCGTTCAAAGGACGAGCAACCATCCACCTGGCATGTTCAAGAGCCAGCGTGGCCAAGGCTGAACAAGTGGGAAGCTGGGAAAGATAAAGGCAAAGAGAGAAACGAGACAAGAGCTATTCTGTTCAAACAAGAAGGCAGGCAACAGAGAAGAGACCATCAAATGAGACCCCAACCCGAGTACCCATGAAAACTGAAACTCAAAGAGACTACAGCCGCTCGAGTGAAGGCAGGGGAGCAGGAGGTGGAGAAAAGACCAAGAGGTAACCACAGACTTGCAGTGAGCTCCAGGTGAGCAGGGGCTGGGCGCCGGGGTTGGGGGCAGCTCCTGGAAGTTTCTGAGTGGGAACGGCTTACAATTCAAAAGATTTGTTGGCGAATTCTGTGAGCTCAACCTTAGAACACACCTCAGCATAGCTGCGCCTAGCTCCTACAAGTACTACTCCCCTGGTCCTTCATCTTCTGTGACTTTTTCCTGGGTTACTATAGTAACCTGTCCATTGGTTTCCTGAGTTGATCCAAGTAAAGTGTGAATTGAACACCAAACACAGGTCTAGGGCGGCTAGGAAGAGGTCAGTGGAGCAGCCCCAAATATCAAGGTCAGCAGGAGAAGACAGAGATGGTCAGTGAAGCAGGAGGAAAACTTTCACCAGAAGAGAGTCTGGTATCCAGGAGGCTGAGTGAAGAAAGCACGTTTGGTATCCACAGGGGCTTGGTTCCAGAACCCCACAGACTCCGAGATCCTGAAATGCTCATGTAAAATGGTACGGTCCGTGCACAAAAGTGGCACAACCTTGCACAAACTCTCCTACACTGAGCGCATCAGAGGATCACTTACAATGCAATATACAATGTAAACGCTATGTAACCAGTTGCTGGCACAGCAAGTTCAAGTTCTGCTTTTTGGAACTCTCTGGACTCCGCCCTCCCCGTCCCCAACTCAGAATTTTGGATGTGTAGTTGGTTGAAGCCTGGCTCCCTGGCTGCGGAACCCACAGACACCGAGAGGCAGCTATACTGAGACAGGAGTGAGTGACTGACTGTAGCCAGGAGGTTCTGCAGAGGGCAGACTGGACGGTGAAGGGGCAGAGCCTATCAAAGCCAGGCCGTCAGGAGGCTGGGCCTTTTCCTTTGAACCATAAATTACTTAGAAACATGTTTTTAAGTTGCTTAATATACAGTTATGTGCAGGATCCTGTATTTCTACATTAGAGAAAACAGTTAAATACATAACTTAAAAACTACTGTTTACTTACTGTTGTTTGTGTTCTTCCCTATAATTATTAGAAAGGTAAGTCTTATTCCTGTAAGCCTAGTTCTGCTTTATATATTTTGAGGAATTTATAAGTTTAAGAGCTACATCTATTTCTATACTTATTAAATTCTTGATGAAATGAGCCTTTTACTGTTACGTGGTTGCCCTCTACATCCATAATAAAGCTTGTTTGCCTGAAAATTTTTTTCACAGGGTGTTAACAGCACAATACTGGTCTTTTTTCCTGGTTATTATTTGTCTGCTATATTTACTTATACTCAAGTTTTATGTGAGTTTTTCAAACTGAAAGGCAGGCAGGAAAATTCTTTTCACTATTCATTCATTAATTTATTTTACTAACGTAGAACAAAACAGAACATTGAAGAGAAAACCTTTAGACCTTAGCGTAAATAATAACCCTGAGTACAGTTTGGTGAAATCTGTAGATCTGGAACATGTAAACAGCTCTGAGATACACAGACAGGTATATATGTATGCTAGATCTCACAGTAAAACACATTATTTCCTGCAAGTCAAAGAAGAATGTTCTGAGCGCCACTGTTTCGGATACATCCTGTGAACAGCAGACAGCGTGATTTTGTTTTAACCCACTCTAGCGACCTCTGACAGTCGTTCACCGTTAGCGTCTGCGCGTCTCACCTGTGACCTCTACTCATCGTGCTCCCCCACGCGTCTTCGCTCGTCTCCCTCCTTCTTTTGACCCCCGCGTCTCTCTAATATCTGCTTGCCCAACGACTGTCTGGGTTGCGCTTCTAATGCTGGAGCTGTTGCCCTCACATTTAGCTGACAAGGCTTTATTCTGATCGCCCCTCTTCCAACCTGCACCCAGTACTGAGCTCTATTTTTTTTAGTATAAAAAAAGTCTGTCATCATTGGTTTTCTTTCACAAAGCCAATGCTCACTGAGATCTGTTCTTGAGGTAATTTAACCATGCAAACACACACAGACTGCCTGTCACATTTTCTCACCACTTTGAACACATTATGCCACCATTTCCTTGGCATCAATGGTGCTGTGAGAAGTCCAATTGTTCTCTGCTTGTTTTTAACATCCTTTCATTTTGTTTTCCACAACACTATCGGAGAAGGCGATGGCACCCCACTCCAGTACTCTTGCCTGGAAAATCCCATGGGTGGAGGAGCCTGGTGGGCTGCAGTCCATGGGGTCGCAGAGTCGGACACGACTGAAGCGACTGAGCAGCAGCAGCAGCATTTTGCTATCATCTGCGAAAGTGTGCATTTAGATTTACCCAATTTGAGATTTTTCTGTTAATCCTACATTTAAGGACTCATGTCACTCACTGATTCCAGAAAGTTCTCAGCTATTTTCCCTTCAGATTATTTCCTCTTCCTCATTCTTGTTATTCTCTTCTTCAGAGTTCCTGTTAAAAAGGGCTGACCTCCTCATTCCTCATGTCACATAAATCTGCTTTCGCAATTTCCATCTGTTCATCTCCGTGCTGTGTTTTGGGCAAATTTTCTCAGATCCATCTTCCTGTTTACTGATTCTTCAGCAATGTCTAATCTGCTGCTTTATCTATCCAATGACTTCCGGAACTTCTGTCTTGTTCTTTTCCAAGTCTGCTTGATTATTTTAACAGCCTCCTGTTCCCACTAATATGCTAGGACAGTTTGTATTAATCCTCACACTCCTGAAGATACCACACATGTATCACCTGCATCTCTGATCCCATTTTCTTCTTTCATCACCTCTACTGACAACCCATGCACTTTCACTCATCTCATAAGCCTAGCTACATTCTCAGTTTTGAAGATCACATTATTCCCATTGAGATGGGCATGTTGATTTTAAAAACCCATACTATGAAGTCAGACAGCTAAATCCAAATAGAAACTGTGCCACAAACTATCTATGTGAATGCAACTTAAATCCATTTTGTTGCGCCTCTGTCTTCATCTACAAAATAAGGATAACAAGGCTTTACCTCCTAGGGTTTGGGTAAATGAAATACAGAGTTTACGAATTATAAACAGCACATAGCTGACACAGTGCCTGGCTCCTAACAGCCACTGGATGGTGACAACACATCAATGTCACCATCTTCACCACCACTCATTCGAGGAGGGTCAGTCAGATATTCCTTACTTATGAGGATCCAGGCTCCACTAAATAAAACAGTGCCTACATCCTTATTATTAAAGTTAAATAAGTTGGCTTAAAAGAATGAAAACAAAGCTTATATACCCAGGGATCTGCATTCAACAATTTACTGAGCACTAAGACTATTGCTATAATGAAGGCTGCCTCTGACATGTCTACATAAATTCAGAAGGTTAACAGAATTGTTGTAATTAAAAATACCCAGAGATATTTTCAGGTAACTTTTACATATTCTTAGTTTTGAATCACTTGTTTAATTAACTGACCAAATAGATGGAGGTCAAATCTTTTTCAGCCATTGTTGAAAAGCAACCAAACTATATTCTTACAGACTATTTTGTTAGGTCAGTTCCAACTACTTGACAAATTTGAAAATTGTATTTCTCTGATAAGCTGTAATTGGGACAGTATTTTTATTCAACTAAAGATTTACTCATTAAACATGTTTGTTTTTCTTTTTAAATGTCTAACCTTATCTATTTAGATCCTTGAACTGAAAGTCACTGACATCTGAATGGCCTCTTACACTACAATCATCTTTATTTCTGCAGCATTATCTATAAAAACAGGGGCTCCTGTGGAAGAGCTCCCTTATACTTCTCCAAGACGTCAAGTGTTTTAGGTGTACAATTTCCTACAAACACCACAGTTTACTTAAAAGTGGAAAAAAATTATTAGGAGAGAACCAGGGAAATGACAGTTATAGGGGCTTCTTTTATATCACCTCGAATGATTTTAGTTTCATTAAAGTCAGTATGACTTCACTGAGATCACTTCCCAGCATCAATGCGGTATGTGAACACCACACAGACACCAACCCTTTTAGGTGAGCTGCGATCACTGGGCACGACAGAGTGAGCTCTGTAGCACATGAACACGGTAATCAGGGGTGGTCTCCTCTCCAGGCACGAAAGGATTCCAGCAGCACAGGAAGTAAAAGCACTAGGACTTGGGCAGTGCTCAGAGCAGAGGCTGGACAGAGCAGCACTGGCGAGAGAAGGGCTAGGAGCAGAAGACCGGCACAAAAGAACGAAGGCAGTCAGACGGCTCAAGCAAGTCCACGTCAGGGCTGCCTGAAGGCGGACTGCACGGAAACGCAGAACAATTACCGGGCACCTCTGTGTGTACAGGAGTCCCAGTGACCATCAGTGTGAAAATTAAACATAATCATCCTCTCGTGTGTGTTTCTAATAGCAAAGCAAACCACGTCCGAGTCACCCCAAAGTAGGTTTGTAATCTTACTTCCACTCCTCTGGTGGGTGGGCAAGTTCATACTTCTCCCTCACATTGGAGACACCCATATCCAAATGGAGCCAGTGAACCTCCTCTGACCGCAGGTGACTCAGGCGAAATCCATAGCAGGCCACATGCTTTACTTTGTGACTGTCCACCATCTTCTGAATGATGCCCTAAAACATACCCCCACAGAAACGACTGTTATAGACAAAGACTGCAGCTAGAAATTTATGCAATGTTCATTTCTTTCAGTTAATCATCAGAAATCTTTGGTAAAAAGTATCAATTCAAATAAATCACTTAATTTTACTTAGGAATCTTTTTTCACAAACAGTATTTTTATGAACAAGGAAAAGTGCTTCTAAAACCACAAGAAGAGGCACTGCCCCTTTCTTTCCTGATTTCTGCAGCCCCACCACTGCATCACCCCAACTCATCCACACACACGGGCACCCCCTGGGGGGCTTCCTAAGAATGAGACCTGGGGAGGGTTACACTTTCCAAACCAACTGTACTGCTGAGAACAAGCTGCAACCTTAGTATCATTTTTTTTTTTAATAGACATCTAGGAATACATAATTGAAGTCATTTTTCTGATAATACTGATGACATATAAGAAGCTACCTCAAGTTGGGCCTAACCATCTGCTCTCTACCGCTTAAAATACAGTAATCCACAAGAGCCCCCAGTCTAACGCTTCCAAAATGTGCGTCCATGGGTTCAGAGGAGATAAGGGTCACCTCTGAAGGAGGGCACCAGGGAAGGTCCCTAGAGAAGACGGCATTCGTCCCGAGCTGTGGCGAGGTGCCCTCGGAGGTGCGGCAGTCGTGTGCACGTGTTTGTCAGCAGGCACATACATGGGAAGACCCCCTGGGAGTGCGACGGGAACCGCCTGCCGTCCTCCCAGGAGGGCGTGTCAAGCACAGTCCACTGCACCCTTCTCAATCTTTCAGGCCATTAGTAAGGTTTCTTAAATGATGCTGATATTAACATGAAAATCTCTATTAAGAAAAATCAGTACTGTCTACTAGAGAAAGCACTGGTTCCCACCAATTAGCAATTAACTGAAGCTATCATACAACTTACAAAGCAAAAGTTCTGCACACACTAGTATTTCTTCTCTGTGACACAGTGCTGCTGATAAAACATTTAAGGGTGTTTCTAACCCTATCCCAAAGAAGAGATAAACAGTAATGTGTATTGTATACGAAACTGCCAGGGACCCAGTGAGTCCACGCCACAGGCAGGGTGTGCGCTGTGCTCCCGCACCTGCCGACCACCCTCACAGACTCCTCAGTCCCCAGAACAAGGCTGTGTATGGAGCCCAGGAGTAGCGGCAGGGAGATGGAGACGAAGCACATGTGGCACCAGAGAGAAAGGACCCGGCTGGAAGAGTCCTCAGCAGCTTCAGGAAGAAGATGAGCTCTCACTGGATCTACAGCCTACAGAATTCAAGCAGGGGGACTGAAAGTGAAAATTGTGTCCGACTCCTTGCAACTCCATGGACTATACATTCCAAGGAATTCTCCAGGCCAGAATATAGGAGTGGGTAGCCTTTTCCTTCTCCAGGGGATCTTCCCAACCCAGGAATCAAACCCAGGTCTCCCACATTGCAGGTGGATTCTTTACCAGCTGAGCTGTGAGGGAAGGGGGACTGGGGTGAGCATAAAATGTCCATTTGGCCTCTGGATTCAGGGCCGCTGTGAACGCCAGCGCAGGCTGAGCACTACCAGAGGGCATCCTGCAGGGCATTGGGGGACCGGGAGGACAGAACCCAGATCCAGCCCCGAGCTCGCCTGCAAACCTGTGCTCTGGGGCATGAGCTCTGCCTACAGGAAGGGACATCTTTTTCTGCTAATTCTCTGAAAGGCAACTTGTACAGCTTCTCCTTGCCAACATTCAAATCCATGGGCTGCAAAGGACAGGATCTGGCTCCTCTTTCAAGCTCCCACACAGGCGCCTTTGTCTCCTGCTGCTCCTCTGCCAGCTCACTCCTGAGAGCACATGGACTCTCATCACCCGGCCGTCCCCCCACCCCGACTCCACATCCCCCAGTGGCAACAGCTCCAGAGCAGCCCTGCTCCTGTGCGGGCCCGGCACCAGCCTACGTCTCTTGTCCTGTCGCAGAGCTCCTGGTCGGGCAAGCCCTCCACGCCCAGATGCAGGGTGTAAGGCAGGGTGCAAACCATTCCTTACACTCGTGTTTGCCATCGACACCCTAGGAGGAACCCCATATTCTCTGGGTGTCTGCCCTGGTGACCTCTTGCAGAGGTGACCCTCATGCGCCTGACTCATCGGCACACACTGAAGCCCATCCGCAGAGAAGCGGTGTAAATTACAGGGATTTGGTCCAAAAAATGTGGTGCTGACTAGGGGGGAAAGTAGGTTCCTAGTCTTGAGGTCTTAATGGAACAGACCGTATTTCCATCAGTTCACTTGATCACACTGTCAGAAGACAGAATAATTTCAAGTCTAGGTTTGTGTAACCAGAGTCCCCAAACTGTAGGATCTGGTACCTAAACCCGATCCTACAGTTAGCAATTTCACTCTCCACTAAAAAAAAAAAAAAAAGCAATAAACACAGACATTTCCTTTTATTTCACTTTTCGCTTTCCACTATGCTTCCATAATGATTTCAGTTCTACTTCTCATTCTCCAGGACTCTCAGAAATGTCACTTCTCATTTCATAGGGACAGCAGCCGGACTGTGAGTATAGGAGATACTTAAATATTTGATGCTGAATGCACATAAGTATTCAGTAACAAGTAAATCTGAGAACCAACTATTCAGTCTGGATAACTGAACAAATAACTTGAGAACTAAATACTTAAACACTACCACATCCACAAAACACACACACACGTCAGTACCTGTGTGTATGATTCCTGGAGTAGGCATCTTTAGAAAAGGGACTGTCTCTAGAGCACTAACAGGGTGAGGGTTTTCAATATGCCACTCATGGGATAAATTAAATTTCTCACCCTGGCTTTAAAGGCTCAGGATAAACCAGTCCTACAATACACACAACAATACTCAGCTACTCTGTAACCTCTGTTGACTCATTTGTATCACAGCCCAGGCCTTGGAAACATGTAAGTCTTCCTGACTGAATTCCCCTGTTAGATATTCACAGGAAAGGCTTCTTCCCAAATGTGAAAATAAAAGGAGCCAGTGTCTGCATCGTGCTCACGTCTCATCAGGAACACAGCCATTCAGCCATTTGACTGCTGGGGGAGGGTTATTTTCTTTTTTAGCTTCCCTGTTTTGGGGCAAAACGCGGATGGAAGTGCAGGTAATCCTGCCACAAGCACCCTTCCAGCTCTCGTCACATACGTGTCTAAGTGCTGCTTAGAAACGGATGTGCGGGGTCGAGAGCCACTGAGAGGTGACATTTTGATAAGTACAGCCAACCTGCACACCAACAAAACTACACCAACTACAGCTGACACGAAACGTCCAACACTGCATCTTACAATGTGTGTCAATTCGTCTATGGACAGCTACGTTGCTTCCATGTTCCAGCTATCATAAACAGTGCTGCAATGAACAGTGGGATACATCTGTCTTTTTCCATTTTGGTTTAATCAGGGTTATAAGCCTAGCAGTGGGACTGCTGGGTCATATGGTGGTTTTATTCCTAGTTTTTTAAGAATCTCCATACCATCTTCCATAGTGGCTGTATCAATTTGCATTCCCACCAACAGTGCAAGAGCGTTCCCTTTTCTCCACCCCGTCTCCAGCATTTATTGTTTGTAGGCTTTTTGACAATGGCCTTTCTGACCGGTGTGAGGTGATGCCTCATGGTGGTTTTGATTTGCAGCTCTCTAATAATGAGCGATACTGAGCCCCTTTTCATGTGTTTGTTAGCCATCTGTATGTCTTCTTTGGAGAAATGTCTGTTCAGGTCTTTTTCCCACTTTTTGATTGGATGGTTTGTTTTCCTAGCATTGAGTTACATGTGTATTTTGGAAATTAGTCCTTTGTCAGTTGTTTCATTTGCTATTATTTTCTCCCATTCTGAGGGTTGTCTCTTCACCTTGATATAGTTTCCTTGGCTGTGCAGGTCCCACTTGTTTACTTTTGTTTTTATTTCCGTTACTCTAGAAAGTGGGTCATATAAAAAGGAATGCATTTGATTCAGTTCTGATAAGGTAGATGAACCTAGAACCTACTATACAGAGTGGAGTCAGAAAGAGAAAGATAAACATCGTATTCTAATGCACATATACAGAATGTAGAAAAATGGTACTGAAGAATTTAGTACAGGGCAGCAATGGAGATACAGACATAGGGAATAAGTCACAGACATATGGACATGGAGAGAGGGGAAGAGAGGGTGAGACGTGTGGAGAGAGTAACATGGAAACTTACACTAGCATACGTAAAATAGACAGCCAACGGCAATTTGCTGTATGGCTTGGGAAACTCAAACAGGCACTCTGTATCAACCTAGTGGGGTGAGATGGGGAGGGAGATAGGAGGGAGGTTCAAAAGGGAGGGCATATGTGTATACCAACGGCTGATTCATGTTGAGGTTTGACAGAAAACAACAAAATTCTGTAAAGCAATTATCCTTTGCTAAACAAATAAACTAAAAAGAAAAAGAAAAAAGAAATTCAGGAAGGCAAGGGTGTAGTGTGAAGATGAGGGAAGACACGGATTCTGCCAGAGAAGCAAGAGGAAAGAGAAATGCCCAGGTACACATTTTAGAAAAAGCACTCTGGTTCTGGAGAGGAGAAATAGCTAAATAATAAAGTTAAGGACACCCAATAAAAATAATTGCAGTACTTTAAGGGGACAAAGTGGTGGTTTGAATAAGGGGACTAGACACAAAAATGGATAGAAATAAATGTACTTTAAAATTATTTTGTAGGTAGAATAACCAAGATTTGGTGACCTTGAGAAGATATCCAATATGAGGGTAAAAGAAAAGGAGATTAATGCATTCTGCCTCAGATAGCTAAATAGCTGTTTATGCCATTCAGTGAAACAAAAACTTACGTGAAGGCAGTTTGGAAACAGGATGGCAAAATGACAAGTACATTTCGGTGGATTTTAGATTCAGCTCTTTAGAATATCTAAGTAGAAACGCCAGTAAGCACTTGGCTATATGGGTCTGGAGTTCAGGAAAGTAAGCTAATGGATTAATCACGGGGTAGGATAAGTATGCTCTTATTAAATAGGTTAAATCAGGTATTTCTAGTCACTCATTCATTTATTAAGTATTCACTAATAGCTACTTGGTCTGGACATTCTTGCAGATTTGGGGTTATGAGGAAGATAGACACAGCATCCATCCTTATGAGGTTTGGAAATTGGAAACAGAATGTAGGAACCAATGGCAGTGGTGCCTGAAGCTATAACCATTTCAGTAAGTGGACTGAATTTGGTAGTGTACAATCAGCAAACAGCATTATTATTTAACCACCATTTCCTTCAAACACATTCTGTAAAATTTCCCTTCTTTTATTTTTTTTTCTTTTACAACATTCAACATCTTTGCTAGGTCCTGTGGCTTTTCATCATTTCCACTTATATAAGGAATTACATTCCCCCTAGAGAAGGAAATGGCAACCCACTCCAGTACTCTTGCCTGGAAAATGCCATGGGCTACAGTCGATGGGGCTGCAAAGAGTCAGACTGGGCGACTTCACTTCACATTCCTTTAAGTTATATATGGAGACTTTTTCTGTAATTCTATAAGTGTATTGTTATTATGAATCTACCTAAACAGCGTCTGCTTCTTATAACAAATGAGACTGAGAGAAAAGAGAACACTGAAAAACTAAAATAAAAAAGTTTATCAGTTTGATGGACCGAGATGGGGGGGTGCTTTGCTGCTAAAATTTACGTTTCCGTGGTCACTAACTAGCGAGATGAGGCTGTCACTCTCTCTGTCTCTGGAGGCTCTTGTTATGATTTGCTTGGTTCAACTTGGCCGCTTATCTTGTAGACAGTGCTCTGAAACGGAGTGACCTTCTCCCCCCTGGGTGGCCAGCACTCACGCAGCTCGGTCCTTGCGTCCATTTGCTCGTCATGTGTGCCCTTGCCCTATCCATTCAAAGGATAGCTCTCTAGGCGATCTGGTCTGGTGCCAGCGATGTGACGACGGCAGGATGTGAGCCTGACCCTTGAAAGTTAAGAGCCGAGCAGGAGAAGGACATGATAGTGAACAACGCAGCAGAGAATTCGTCTGTGAAGACTGTGAGGCAGGGGACAAGAGAAAAGGGATGTCTGATATGATCAGCTATCTCCTCACAGATAACTGGCGGCACTCCGCTGGGTATCACAGAGCAGATACCTGAGGCCATGAGCACAATGCTCAACCCTGTCCATCCCACCATTCCTATGGACTGCCAAGTACACCCACCGGGACTGACGTGTCTCTTTTATGACCAGGGCTCACTGTTCTCAGTGTGCTCTCCTTCAGATGCTCTTCACATTCAGGAAACCAACAGGTTCCGACCCTCTTCTCTGATCACACCTGTACACGCTGGAACCTACTGTCATTCAGTTACCAAAACAAGATGCAGAAATCCAGTGCTGCTTTGGAGAAGGCAGCGCATCTCCTGCCCTTGGTCCAGCAGCAGACGTGGGGCCGTCCTAATGGTCCTCAGGACAAAGCAGGCACGTCTGTCTTCATGATCTACAGTCACCCTCGGTTCCTCACTGCTACCATAACAAATGGCCACAAACTTAGGGTCTTACCTAACACAAGTTGTGACTGTCCGGCTGTGCCGATCCCAAGTCTAAAGTGCCTATCACTGAACTAAGACAAGGCATCAGCAAGGATGTGCTGTGTTCTGGAAGGGCCGGGACAGGTGACCAGGAGCCACCCCCGCAGGTCCCTGGGGGCCACTGCAGAACGAGGAGCTCCTGAGGGTTTCGAGTAGATGACTGACAGAAGCCGGCACGTGAGAGAGAGGCAGGGAGCAGGAAGCAAAGCGGGTGGCGGCAAGACAGGAGGCCATAGGGCGCAGCAGTGCGGGAGGAGCAGGCGGGGGCTCCTGCAGGGCCGGCGTGTGCACTCCAGAGCGGGGGCTGCGGGAGGCTCCAGGAGGAGGAGTGACGTGAACAGCTCAGGTGGCCGGGATGTGAACAGACAGGGCAGGGGCAACGGGGAAGGTGGGGGTCAGTCAGGAGGCCACAGGGCTCCAAGAAAGGTGTGCAGGGCAGGCCCTGGGAGGTGTGGGTTCCAGGTATGTGTAAAGACATGACAAGCTAACATAATGGGCGCTGGGTGTGAGCAGAAGGAGTAAAAGATGCTGCAGGGGGCCTACTTACCTAAAAGAAGGGGAAACCCCTTCATCTGAAGCACTGGATGGCTCTTGTGGAGGAAGAAAAGGGAAGACAGAGAAGAGAGGCAGAGATACGGCTGTGGGAGCGTTAGGTCTTCAACTTAAGATGAGACCACCCGGAACGGGGTGCCGTGTGGACCAAGCAGAGCGTGGGACAGAGCCATGGCCACAGCAGTGAGGACTTACGAAGAGTGGGAGGCCAGAAGGGGCTGGCAGGAGGGGCCTGGGCCAGCCTCTGGCAGTCGCTGCAGGGCTCCCTTCTGGTCCATGTCTCTGTGTGCTCCAATATGTCATTTACCTGAGTTTCCAAAGACAGCCTACAGAATGAACTCTCCACATCCCTATTTCTCCTACAGACACCTTCATCCCACGTGTTGGTGGCTGACAATGTATCTGGTTGACTTCAGAGACACCGGTGTTTCCCCCGGGGCCTCTGAAGACCCTGTTTCAGTGCTACCCTGCATCTGGCATCGCTGATAACAGTGTGATGTAAACACTGCCCTTCTTCCTAAGCAGGAGACTTCTCTGGTGGAATCTGGATCTTTTCCATACACTAGCTTTGGCTCTTCTGCAGTGACCCCAAACTTATCTCCAGAGCTGCCTGGAACATGGCACTGACACCAGGCTATGGTCAAGGGAAGTGATGTCTGTAACCATGGGCTACTGATTACTCGGCAGGACACATGAGCCTGTATCCGTTTAGGAATCGTGACTGGATTTACGACTTGCACCAGATGCTGCTGGCCCGTGGCCACAGGGTGAGGCTGGTCACGGAGACGGAGCGTGCCCATCTCACAGATCCCACCTCCTCACATCCAGGTGCTACATATGTGGCTGAGACAGCCGGGAGAGTCAAGGCCACGAGGCCCAGGCCTGCAATGTCCAAAGCCCTTCAACGAGCACGGTTTCCCTACTGCGGCTGCTCTGTATGCTCTACCTATTCACAGCAGAGGCCTGTGAATCCTGTCAGCAACCACTATACTATTAGCGTGTAATTAGCACATACATGTAATAGGGGTAAAATTTGTTAATGAAAGAACTGAAAACCTCTGTAATGAATTATAGCAAGAATCCTGAGTTTTCCTGGTAAAAAGGAACCTGCAGAGGTTTTGGTTCTGCTGAGTCAAGCAGCCTCTCAGATGACTCCTTTCTGCAGAGCACAGCTGTCCAGCAGGGACATAATGCAGGCCATGTACACTGTTTAAAAATTTCTAGTGGCCACATTAAAAAACTGTAAAAAGGTACAAGTGAATTTAATTTTAATGATGTATTTCCTTTAACCTAGCATGCCGAGAACAAAACTAACAAGTTACTGATGACATTCTACACTCCTTTTCCATACTCAATCTGTGAAATCGAGTGTTCGCTTTCACTTTGCTGCTGCTGCTCACTTGCTACGTTGTGCCCACCCTCCGCCACCCCACAGACGGCAGCACGCCAGGCTCCCCTCTCCTTCACTGTCTCCCGGAGTTTGCACAAACGCACGTCCCTGGAGTCGGTGATGCCATCCAGCCCTCTCATCCTCTGCCACCCCCTTCTCCTCCTGCCTCCAATCTCTCCCAGCATCATGTCTTTCCCTACCGAGTCGGCTCTTCACGTCAGGTGGCCAAAGTACAGGAGTCTCAGCTTCGGTCCTTTCCAATGCACTTGGAAAGCGTCAAGCCAGACCAGCTACACTCGCGTCCTCAGCAGTGGCACGCAGCTGCCACACTGGGCAGCGCAGCAACAGGTCTGAGACTTGACCTGATTACTAGGCAGCTCTAGACAACGGCAGCCTATCTCCTTTCAGAAAATGACTGGCCTTTAGGTGCATCTCCATTTACATGAAAACCCTGCATATTCGGATGCCACAGCACGAGATGAAAGGGGGTTATGAGTAATTCCCACCTGCCACCACACGGCTCCGGTGTCATGTGGCTCTCATGTTATTTCTGGGGAGGGCTGGGGTCAATCCATGCCAACCGAGGTTTCTCTGCCTCACGCTGAAAATCAATCACTAACTGCTAAGACTCGCTAAATCCTAAACAGTGATCCATTACTGTGAAGTAGAACAACTTGCTCTTTGGCCGCATAGATTTGCTAATACTGATCTTCACAGAAGCCTGACAAATATGTTCTCATAACTTAGGTGTTTCTATCTGATTTAAGTTTTTCTTCACAATATAGATGTTTCGATGCCTGGTAAGGTTCTAACACTGGCTAAAAGCCAACATGTGCCCAGTGCCCACTGGTTCTCTCCACGGTACAAATCCTCGCATGTGCAGCCCACATGATATTAAAACCACAGCACATCTGTCACGGAGCCTTCCCAAAGTGAAACTCTTGATATGAGAAACTCTTAACATCTCCTAAATGTCTTGGGAAATTCAGAACCTTTGAAAGTCTCCCCCCCTGCACAAATACTCTTAAGTCTATTAAGGTTGATGCAATGGTTTAAAGAATTTCCTCTCTTGTAGCTGAAATTTATAAAACTACAACATGCCCTAACAGCCTTCCCATAAACGTTACATTTATAAGGTTTCCTCTCCAGAGACTGCATTTATAAGGTTAAATATGAAACAGAACTATAGAAAAACTAGAAAAAGTCAGCAAGTGTAAAGTTTGTGAAAAGAGACAGCACATGGATAGATCCTAACACAGATTTCAATCCTGAGTGAATGATTCTCCTTTTAATAATCCATTTGAATAGTCAGTATTACAGTGTCACAGAGGTAACAATATTAAATATAATTTATATGTAATATATAGCCTTAAATCTAAGTTCTACCACTCCCTTTATTGTGCTTAAAAATAGTTAAGGCATGTAAGTTAACGAGTAGTAAATTCATCTCGTTATAATAAAAGGGAAGGAATGTATCTGATGGTCCTCCTCACTGGACGCTTGTGCTCCTTAAAGATGAATATGGACTAAGCAAAGGAGCAGCAGGGAGGAGGGGCTTCTCCTCCTTAATCAAATAAACATCCTGACAGCTTACATTCTGAACTCGGTTTTCTGAGATTCTGGTGCTCACTCCTTCCTCTCAGAAACCTCTGCCTGCACGGTGCTGCCCCCCCAACTCTTCACCACCCACTCTCACCAGCGCCTGGAGGAAACCCGTGCAGTGACGCCCCGCGGGCCCTGGCCACTGGGGCCCCGGGAAGTGCCGTCTGCACCGCACTGAAGTTAGGGCTCCCTGGGACCCCACCCACAACAGACTGGAGGCTATCCAGGAAGGATCTTTCACATCCCCAGAACCTCGTCAGGCGTGTACATACATAAGACATTTGTTTTTAAGAATCTGTCCTGTCTGGAATCGTGCAAATAGATTCAAAATTACACTTTGTAGAAAACAATTTATTTCTACAGAATTAGAGGCTATTTTAATTGTTTTGTTTCCTTATGTACTTCAAGAATTTTTTTCTAAAAAATAGGAAAGAAAAACAAGTGCATTATATTTGATGCAGTTATTTTTCTAAGAAACTTTACATAAATTAAAACTCTATAGTCAGTCACATGTCAAGTCAGTAAATACTACAGAGAAAAACTAGCATCGCTGATATATTAGAATAACAATTACTACCCTGCCTTTTCAGTGTGTGCCATTAACATTTAACCTAAACACACACGGAGGGTGTCTCCCAGGAAAACATACTCACCCTGACATCGGTTGCATCTCCATGCCTGATAATACTGGCCCAAGTGGTTGGCTCACTGTTGCTTTCAAAATAATGAAAGACCTTTAATACTCGCTCCATGGCCCCAGGAGAACGCTCCACACCGGTACCCAGGTGAGTCTTGGTACTTGAACTCGGTGTGTGATTCAAGTTTGGGTCAAGGTAAGCAGCTGCCATTCTTTTACTAGATGCTAGGTATCTGTCATATTCTGGAAAAGAAAATAACTTTTTTCAGTGTACAATATTCTACTGGTTAAAATGTATTTTACTGGTACACTAACATAACAACGCTATTCCTTGATCTCTGCCTATGATGTGTTGCATGCAGGTGAGCCTGAGGAGACCTGAGACCTACACCCGGATAATCACTGTTTCCCACCCCTAGTCCCCTCCTACCACCCCCACTACCCCGACCCAGAGCAGCACCTGATTCACAGCAGCATAAATATTTGTTAAACAAATTACCAAAAGGCTAGGAACCCTATTTCACCTCTGTTCAAAACTCTCTGTTATCTATAAACAATGTAACTTAACACCATCACCCTCTTTAAATCACAGACTCTAAATCTGTCAGAAAATTTCATAGGAAAAGCAAAATGTGTTCATTTTACTGCCTATTTTCGAAATCTTTTATTTTAGTGATCTCTTTTGCTCCCCAAATTAGACAGTAAGGATGAATAAATATAGTATCAATTACTTCCTGAAAAGAAACATTCCATCTTTGGAGTGCTCAGAATAAATAATACACTAGTGATAAAAAAAACCACTACAGCTGACCCTTTAATAACGCAAGTTTGAACTGCCCAGGTCCACTTCTATGCAGATCTTTCTCAATAGAAAATAAACACAACAGACCCACACAATCCCTGGTTGGCTGAATCCCCAGAAGTAGAACCACAGGTACAGAGGAGCCCTCACACGGGGGCTAAGCACAAGTTACACGTGGACTCCCTGTACAAAGGCTGACACCCTTACCCTTCACTGCTCCTGGGTCACCAAGATGTGTGATAGGGAGCGTGTCAGGGAGGTGCTAAACCGGAAACAATGCACAATCCAGATACCCCTCTGTGGCCAAAACTCAAAGGCAAAATCTTTCATAAACCTCTAAAAAGTAGGTCTAACCTTTTTCAGAGGATAAATGGTTGTGATGTCACCATGATAGAAGCTGCTTTCCATGAAAGAATGTGCTTCTCCTTTATCGATTTGAGCTTTCCCTTGCTTGTCAAAATTCGATTTGTGCTATAAACTCTCAAACTGGCCAACACCTCCACCTTACCAAGCCTTCCTGACCTTTCTGGACGGTTCATGTGCAAGTCTGTCAACCACCACCCACCCCCAGTGGTGGTGTTCCTATCTGTCTTTCTGCAGGATCGAGGATTCAGAGAGCCTGGCATGTGGGGCACAAAACCGTGGGATGGTCAGTTTGTGGGACGGTGTCCACTACGGAATGAGAAGTCCTAAGTGCTACTCTGCTATACTGACTACTCTGCTTCCAAACAGTTAAAGAGAATTCTCTGCTGTCTGTATGGTTCTCTACTTGGTTTTGGCCTGTGGCTGAAGATGTACAACTGGGACTGCCAACTCTGTCTCTAAGTGAGAAGAGCCTTCACCAGAGAGGTGCGCTCCACCTGGAGTGTGTAACTGCAGCCCTCTGCAATCCGTGGCTGGTTGCATTTTTTAGAACTTTTCAAGATTAACCAGTTATAGACACCTGCTACTTACACACACTATCAAATATCTTTTTCAAAAAACTAACGAAGAAGAGGAAATGAAAAGGTTTTTGAAGTTGGCTTACTTGTGTAATTTAGACCCCTGTTCTTCAAACCATCAGTGGTAAATGACCAGCTTTGTTTCCCTATCCAAACTGTCATAGGCCACTACTTTCTAAAATACAATGGGGAGGCATTTCTAGAAAAATGAAATTTAAAAATAGAAAACATACAAAAGCCAAGCACAAAACTTCTATCATTAGAGTCAATGAACATAAAACTACCATCAAGTTGCTGTGGTTCCCAGACGCCTGTGCCAGATCCTGCCGTTACTTGGTCCGACCCTGTGGACAATCCCAGCACAGCCCCAGTCTGCAGGCCACCACCAGTCGAGTCCCTGCTCGGGCAGCAAGAGGCCAGCGCCCGCTGGACGAGGAAACTGGAAGCGGACGGCCTGTCAGTGGTGGCCACCGACCTTCCAGCTTCAGGCCTCCCTTTCTCTCACACACTAGCTTCTTTCTTGGGAGAAGCAAGGCAATTCCAAGGCAGGTAGGTGTGAAGACACAGGTGCTGACAAGCCTTGGCACTGACCCCGAGGCTCAGGCACGATCCACTAGTAACGCTCCGAAAGACAGCACGTAAGAAGGAGGAAAAACACGGGGACCACAACAAGAATCTTACTCCAGAGCTGTCCTGCTTATAGTCACTGTACATACTGAGATCCCACCAAGAGAGTCATCTCAGTAAGCTTGTGATGAGCAGGCCCTTTAATAAAACTGGAGATGCTTGCCAAATTATGAGAAGCAAAGAACACAAACTGATACAGTTAAATTTTTTTTAAATTAAAGATAATCAACTAGTTTGAAGAGTTTTAATAATTTGATAATAACCCTAAAGTAAATCCTTAAACAACCTACACAAGTGTGAAAGTTTTCTCCTTAATTTTATTCTTTTATCCATGATTTGGGTTTATCTTCTCATAAAGACTAACTTGAGTATCCTAAATGTCCCACAGTGATTTTACTAGACAGAGAAGCTAACATTAAATTATTTAAATGTTTGATACTGTAACATCAAAGGATATATATGAAACTCCAATACTTTGGCCACCTGATGTGAAGAACTGACTCATTGGAAAAGACCCTGATGCTAGGAAAGATTGAAGGCAGGAGGAGAAGGGGACGACAGAGGATGAGATGGTTGGATGGCATCACCGACTCGATGGACATGGGTTTGAGCAAGCTCCAGGAGTTGGTGATGGACAGGGAAGCCTGGCGAGCTGCAGTCCGTGGGGTCACAAAGAGTCGGACATAACTGAGTAACTGAACTTGCTATTACGTCAGTGTGTGACAGTCTATATTTTTCAAACTCTCCCTTTCCCCAGTGCTCTTCTTCCAATATGACTTTGACACCCCTTTCAAGAGGCATAGTCTATGTTCCTTCCCTTCAAATCTGGGTAGGCTTAAGACTAAGCTAAGATACACCTTAAGCTAGGTCATTAAAGGCAACACCAAAAAAAAAAAAAGGAAAGAAGGAACCGAGGTTCCCATGGTGCCCCTGGGATGCTCACTCACGGAGTCCACCGCCACACTAGACAGAAGTTAAAGCAAACCAAGATCAGAGCTCCAAGAACCACAGCTTCAGTTGAGCTTTCCACTGATGGGTGGCATCACCTCTGGAAAACTGAGACAGAGCCACCTTGAAAGACCCACTGGCTCCCAGTTGTGCTGCCACCAACACCACACAGAAGAGATGAATGAGCTGGCCCTGCTGAGCCCTGCCTAGACTGCAGACCAGAACAGAACAAATAACCTGTGTCATCTGAAGCCAGCATGTATCAGATGTCTTGCTTTCAGCAAGAGACAACTGATACAGTGTATGTTCAACTAAGGTATGCAGCAGTGATTCTTCCTTCACCTGGATGTGTGGGACATAAAATGACAACCAGAAGCCTTATGGACAATGCTTGCCTCCTCCTCTGAATTGCTAAATTAAAGATACAGAGTGAAAAAAAAAAAGATACAGAGTGAGCATCTTTTCACTGCCTGGACAAATATCTCACACCTGCCGAAGTCTGGGTCACCCTCCTTCTACATCTTATTCTCTGCAGTTTCAGTGTCATGAAACACCCGGGAGTTCCTCTAACGTAAACTCTTTGCCATGTCACTTCCTCAGTGACATCTGTTTCTGTCACAATTATTTTCTTCACTTACGTCAATAAGACATAAAAGACACCTACCTTTACTAAGTTCTTTTGGCTGCAAATCCAGAATGTCTGGCTCAGCATTTCTAGATTTGGCTATTTTTTCCTGTAACTTCATGTATGTTCAATTAGAGTCCTACGAAGTTATTGCCACTGGGCAGTAAAAGTTTTTGCCATATTGTGTACTTTACTTCTAAGATCCCTAATTAGTCAGAGACCTTTAAAGTAACTGAATATTGGAGACTTAAAAAAAAAATCCTAAGGAAATCAAGAATGGCAAAATATAACATACATGTTCTTTATAAAACCCAAATTAATAAAGTGTTGGTAAGATGAATGTATTGCAGGTTGAAAATTGAGAGCATTCAGAGTATGATAACCTATTTGTTTATATTTTAACTGTGACTTGTTGTGCTGATAGAAATCAACTCAGGTGTCCTTTCCGGGGACACTGACTGCAAGGGGCCAGAAGGGAGGCTGCAGGCAGCTGATAACCTTCCAAACACGGATTCGGAAGGGGGCAGAAAACCTGGGCCAGGCTATGCAGAATTTATGCACTTTACTGTATGGATGGTGTAACTTCAGTTACACATCTTTATTTACAAATATGAAAACAAAAAAGGTTTGTCAGAAGACTCTTATCCAACAACTGACCAAAAGAAACACGCAATGCCAAAGCACACTAGCTAAAATCAATTGCCCATGTCAGAGTCACAAATCCAGCACAGAGGCAGTTCACATAGACACACTTTATACGTGCCAACGGTTCTCAATTTCTGCATTTCTGCCTTTGCCACTCTCTAACTGGCACAGGCATGTGCTGTTTTGAAAAATACGTGAGATGTGTGATGTTTGCAAATAGGAAAGTGCTCATTTACCGTCTTTTATGAAAGGAGTTTTTAACTGCATTTATGATACATGGCCATACATATGTACAGGTACGCACACTCAAGACAGATGTCTTTAAGAGTCTATTGAAAAATATGGGACATTTTCTCCAAAAAATGCAAAGACACTAATAAGCACAAATTTTTACATGTGGCTGCAAAATTCATTTTTCCCTAAAATGGACACAGGAAACCTAGCTCTAAGGTTAACAGTCTGGCCAGCACCAACACTCATTACAGACAATTAAAACTGCCACTTGCTGAGTGGCTCTACATGCAAGGCATGAACACACACTGTCTCATTTAACTGCATTTCCACCACAATCGTTAGAGGCGCACAGACCTAGCTCCCTTAGCAGGTATAAAGTCTAAAATGAAAGTCACCATATTCCAGGAACACAAAGCTGCTCAGTGGTTGGGTCGTGACTGTGTGAGACTGAAGCTCTGAACAACTCTTTCAGTTCAGGTACACTGTAGGGGCCCATCAAGTCTGGCCTAACGACGTTCTCTGCCACTAAAGTCCTAACGCTCAGTGACACGGCCCACTGCTCTCAGCACGCACAGAAACACACACAGCTCTTCCCACCGCAGTCCCAGCAACACTGGCAAGCACTGAATGTACACGATGGATCGCGAACGAGAGGAAGACTCTTGTCTAAAGCAGGTCCCGGCCTGCACAGGGCCTGTCCGGGAGAAGCCTGAGTCGCACACCCTGTCGCAGGGGCACGTCTGCCCCAGCTTCCCTGCGTCAGCTGGCCCTGGTGGAGTCGCACGGCAGGAGGAGGGCCACCTCCCCAGCACGGCTAAGGGCGTTCAATGAGCAGCTACTGGGATGGAAAGAACACACGGTGGTGTGGCTGGAACGCTGGACAGCCCGGTGCCTGGTGGATCCAGGCCCCACAACACAACCCCACAGGCCTTCTGGGGACAGCCACGCTGAGCCTGCCTCCCGGAGCCAGGCTGACTGCCGACTACTGCTGAACACAGTAAGCATGGCAGACTTTCTTAAACACTTCTTCACCAATTGGAAATCTCCCAGAAGAAAGAAAGATGGTTAATATATTTTTCTGTATTATTTTATAATTAAATATTTAACGATACAAATTAAAGTGGAATTTATCAAAGCAGATGATCAAAATCAATGTAGAAAACCTACATTAAATTATTCCTTCAGTGCTTCTAAGTTTACGTCTAATACGCCACATACGGCATCAAAAAGCTCCACCTGTTTAGGAAGAGATTCCCTCAAGGAGTCCCTCACACGGTAGGATGGCCATGACCTGACCGCTCCTCTAACACAGCTGACTCGTCTCCTTCGCACGGCAGCCCTACGCGGTGACTCCCATCAGTCACCTCGCTACACGCGTGGTCACTGAGGCACTGAGGCAAGGCGACTGCCTCAGGTCACACAGCTGCGAGTGTGTGCGCTCACTTCCACACCAGACCCCGGCCGGTCCAGAGGCGAGCCACAGAGCCTCAGCACAGCACACAGGGGCGTGCAAGCCCCTGCACAAATGGACCCCACGCCAATCAGAGTCACCGTGTGATCCCTAGGCAAGTTTGGTCAGCCAGGTTACCTGCATCAAGAGCACCAAACTACCTTATAATTTCCTTTAGTATCTCATGTACTTTCCACCTACTAATTCGACCTTCCTGGGCCCTACATGTAATGCACTCTCCCAGGCAATCAGGAACCCCTGATGCGAGGTCCTCCTGAGAAGAGCCACCACAGACCAGGGCACTGAGAGCACAGTGCTGGGGACAGGCCAGGAAAGGAAAGGTCCAGCTCAGACTCGGGACATGGCTGGGGTTCCTCCGCAAGGTGAGTTCCAACCTGGGATCCTGAGAACGGGTATCGAAACCTAAACTTGACCAAAGACAAGGTGGCTGGTATGGGGAGAGTGCCCTGGGGAGTCCACAGGAGACCAGCGTGGCTGTAAATACAACCAGCAGGGCAGCAGGACAAGGCCCAGCTGCAAAGGCAGGTTCAGAGCCTGGCGGGTGTTAGGATTTGCATCTGGGCAGACATGCAAGTCTGTTCGGACCAATCAGAAGGCTTCTGTTATAACCCAAACAGACTATGGCCTGAGACCAAAGATTTGAAAGCCATAAAAAAAAAAAATCCAAGAGGACAAGATTGATCAAACTGCATTTATAAGACTGAAGGAAACATTCAGCAGCCATTTTTCTGGCTTGGGCAGCTAGGTGGGAAAGTGACAGCATTCCACTGAGACAAAGCACACAAGAGGGGCAGACCTATTGGTGGAGGGGGCTGCAGGACAGAAAAGGCCAGTTCCACTTGGTGTTTGTTACCGGTAACAACTCGGTCCAAACGCCTGAGCTCCAGCCACACGAAGGAGGCACGTCATGCCTCCGGTTACAGGAGGGAAGACGGGAGCCGGGACTCCTGGACGCTTACTCTGGAAGGGGGTGAGTGTCGGGCAACCACAGCTGCTCTCAGGCTGGGGAAGGGGGGCCTGACTCACACGACTCTGGCATCTTGACGAGGGCTCTCTGAAGCCTTCTAAAACACAAACAGGATTTCCCAGCTGCACTCCTAAGGAAGAGAAGTAAACCTGCCTTTGGGAAAACACTCCCACTAGTGTGCTCGCTCCTGAGGGCAGGGGCATTGGGCAAAATCAGAACAGTACAAGGCGAGCACTCCCCATCTAGAGCTGACCTGCTGTTCATAAGTGAGGAGGGACTGTCCTAACACGTAGAGACTGATCTCGCTTGTCTGATGTGAACCATGCTGCTATAAAGGCCACTCACAAAGCAGGGGCCAGGGCTCGCAGAGGTTTACTTCAAGAATTATTTATGCCACATTTACCATGCCAGAACTGTTCTATGCACTTCAAAATGAAATCATTCAGTCCTCATAATAACTTATTTTCCCCACTTTCTGGATGTGCGAAGAGAGAAGCAATTTGCCCAAGCCCACAGGCCTGGTGAACAGGGCTCAGCCAGGCAGGGGAACTGCAGAGGCCCAGCCTTTGCTCAGCAAGCCCTGCCGCCCAGGGTGTGCTGAGTCTGCACCTTCGCTCGAAAACTTGGCCACTAGTGGGCCGCGGTGCCACCCGGCAGCACAGCGACGTACAGCGGAGTGGCCGCATGCCCATCACAGTCGCCGCCACGCTGTCTCGGCCTGCTGCTCCAGCCTGCTCCCTCACAGCCGCTGGCCTGTCCGCTAGTTCCTGCTGGCCCCCTGCACTTGAAAGCGTGTGCCACGCCTCCCTGAGAGTGGCCAATTCTACACAAACATGTACTGAGCCAACTACCGGTATGGATTAAAAAAGCTGTAACCCTAACCTCGAGAGCGTTCAGCCTAGTTAGGAGAGCTGCTCGCGCATGCACACTGTCTCACAGGTGTGGCTAATGACAACTGTAACAAGTACTATTTAAAAATTAATTGTAAACACTATTTAAAAAGTCAGTATCACTAACCATAAAGCCACTAGAAAGAACTCAATAGTTTTTTACTTCTCAAAAACTCTGCACCACCCTTCTCAGGGCTTCCAGCCACGCAGACCTCGGCTGCTGCAGGCAGAAGGTCGCCTGCTCACAAGGCTCCTGACCTCCTGAGTGAGGAGGCCGAGAGCAGGACAGACCAGTTCCGCCTCCTAGGTGTGCATTTCACTGCAGGGGACCAGGGGAGCACACCATGCGCTGCTGAGGAGAGCAAGGTGGGTGGGGAATGGCAGGAGGGTCCCATTTCACACAGGGTGGTCAAGGTGGTACACTCATATCTTACTGTAAAAACCAGGAGAACTGGCAGGGGTGGCGGTGGTGAGTGTTAAACGGATAAACTGGGGCACACATTTCCCCACCTTTCTGACTGAGAAGGGCGTATCTAAGCAAAACCCCATGTCGTGCTAAAGCTCTAGAGCCACGTGTGGAGAAAACCCCGGGAAGAACTAGCGGCCCCTTGCCCAAACACAGTGAGGATGAGGGAAGGGTCTGAACCCCTACTGGACTGGCCCTGTGGGTGAGGGAACCGACGCTGACAGGACTCTCAACAGGAGTGAAGAGGGTTCACAGCGATGCTCCGGTCAAGATGTCAGAACGCACCCCTGCTCTCCTCACCATCTCCTCCCTCCCTGCCCTCCCTGCAGCAGCACAAACCTGTTACTGCCATGTTCTTGGTTTACCATAAACAACTCACGTAGTAGACACACCTGCTCCCTGCGGGGGACACAGACACACTGCACGAATGCTGACACAGTCAATCCCTACGATGTGAAGCAAGGGACCAGCGCCAAGGGGACACTCAGGGAGTCAAAGCCAGGCGGCTGGGGTCACAGAGGGAACTGTGACGGGAGAGATGGCCCAGTAGGCGGACATGCATCCACACCTGAGAAGTTCAAGGAGCTGACAGACAATGCCCAAGGCAGGGAGACGGTGAGGGGCAGAGGCAGGCGAGGTGTGCCTCCCGTGGGGTCGGGTAAGCAGAGGACAGTGCCAGGGGAGGGGTCGACAAGGCTGAGGCCCGGCCGCGGAGCCCCGGTCTTCAGAGGTGGGCACAGAATTAGCAAGAAGAGCCCTCAGAGAAACAGGGTGCAGGGCGAGACTTCCCTACTCATCCCCTCCAGTGGCCCTGCACAACTCAAACTACCATCAGTGGAGAAGCCCAGGTTCTCCAGAACATGCCAACATCCTGTCCCAGCGCCTCTGCGTGCAGATTCCTACAGGACGGAGGACCCTCCCCACCCTCTTGGCCAAAGTCAAAGATGCCCCAGACTCCGCCAATTCAGATTTCTTTTTCACTCAGTGAACAACTGCTGAGTGCTGCTAGTATGTCCCACCACGGAGGGTCAGAAAGTAATGAGACCTGAGCCTGGCTGCAAGAGCCCGGTAACAGTGGGCAGGGCTGTGGGCGTCCCCAGGGAGGGCAGGGCTCAGCCCTAGGGCTGGCGAGAGACAGAGGGCCACCCGCAGAGCCGAGGCCAGAAGGCTTCAGGGTGAGGAAGGAAAGTTCCACACAGGAGCAGCAACCGCTCAAGAGGCTGACACAGGCAGCCCAGCAGGGTCCTCTCAGAAAGCTAAGTGTGCCCAGAGCTGAGAGGCTGGGGCCTGCAGGAGCTGGGGAGGGGAACAGACGGCGGAGGAGAGGCGGGCAGCACCTCGTGCAGGCGCAGGGTGGACAGGACCCACCCAGGCCAGTGTGCACGGGGGCCGCTACATGGAGGCACTGCTCCCTTGGGGCACGCAGAAACTCAGGTGTCCTTTGGAAAGCATCTGACTTCTTTGACTGTAAACATGCAGGTGTCTACATAGTTACACTGTAACTATAAAACGGTTTATACACGTATAATTAAAAATATACTTTTAAGCTGTCTGCCCCACAGTCAATTAGCTCCTCAAGCTGTCAGACCGCATGGCTGAGGTCCCACAGGCAGGGCAGAGGACCAGGAGCTAATTCCCAGCGCAGCTCTCAGACCCCGGGAGCCGACCCAGACCCATCTGCTGAGAGAGAACTGGAACGCAGCACGCATGCTGCTACAAGAGGAAATGCAGAGCCCAATCCACTGCTTTTGTTGAGCAATTTCTAAGGCCAGTGGATTAGCTAACTCTACATAGAATTTGCTCATTCATTAGGTAATATTTATGCCAATTACTTGTTAAGCAGAAAGAAAACTGACACAATCCCTGACTTTGTTAAGTTTACCATCCAGCAAAAGAGAGATCAAACAAGTGTAATACACTATGATCAATAACAGTAAATACAAGACGGAAGCAAAGACTCAGGAGGGAACATCAGAGAGAAGCTGCTTTAGCTGAGACCTAAGGGTAGGCTGGAGCTGGCTGGGCAGTGAAGGGCGAGAAGAGGCAACAGCAGGTGTAGGAGGCCTGAGAGCAAAGACTCTGGGTTTCTGGGTGCTGAACAGTCAACAAGGACAAGAGGCCAACGGCCCAGAGAGGGAGACGCACGCAGAGCCAGACGAGGCGCCCTGCAGGCCAGGTGAAGGGGCTGCAGTCCCACCTCATTCCAGAGAGAAGCCACAGGGCAGTTTTAGCAATAACACCAGATTCACGTTTCTACGAAATCCCTCCAGCAGGTAGGTGAAGGATGAACATGTGAGGACACGGGAAGACAAAAAGGAAGCAGCTCCCACGGCCCAGGGCGGGAGAAGGTGAGGAGCCGTCAGGATAAAAAGATGGACCCTTTATACATGGAGAAAGGCATCAGAGAGGCACCCTGGGTCTGTGGCATGATCAACTGAGTGGACGGAGCTTTGACACATTTATTAGCGAGAGGATTTCAGCAGCAAAATAAGAAGGTCCTCTCTGGCTGGTATCAGATGCTTAGGAAAAGTGTACACATAGATATCAAGAGACAGCTGACCCCGGACTCTGAGACAGAAGAGAAGAGGGGCTGTACCCGGAGATGGATGGATGGCTGGGTGGATGTTTAAAATACTGATACAGAAAAAACACGATTTTAACCACAGGATCCAGAATCACACAAAGGAACTATTAATAGAATATTCAATTTCAATCTACCACTGAGAGACAGAGGAGGGGCGGGAACTCAACAGCACATTTGTTCCTAACAACCAAATCTGACACCTCTCAATCCTTCCCAGTCTTTCGAAAGGACAAAACAAACAATGCACACACTGACACAATCAAAGAACTTTCCAAGCAAGACTCTCCGCACTTAGTAGCCTTGCAGCCAATTGCACAGCACTGTAAACATTTACACTTCCTTCAATAGTCTGAATTTAAACTGTCTTCAAGCCCAGGAAATTATGACATAGTTGAACACAATTTATAACAACGTCTTCTTAAATATGCTAAAACATTTTAAAATACAATCTTCCTCGGGTGCAATCTAAGGCCGGTTCTCTAACATTAAATTCATCAGTACAATAATGTTATCATAGAAAAAGACTCCAGACTGCTTTAAGGATAAAGGTTTCAGTTCAAAGTACACAAATATGGGTCCTATTACTCTTAGCCTGTTCTAGTAAGGATTTTACACATCTTCTTACATCGGGCCATGGCTGTTCTGTGAGGTTAATGTGACCGATCAGAGCCAGCATGAGCTTCAGGACGTCCAACTGCAGACGCAACTTTGGATACATGGTCTCTGGGTCTGAGGTCTGTCTCTATCTAAAAGTAGTGATTTTACACTTGAAAATAACCAATTCAGCCAATTCCTGTATAGGAACATTGCTGTCTGTATCACACTCAAAAATTGGTCAGGATGAACACCTAAGGGTGACAGAGTAGGCAGAGGGGCCTGTCCTGAGACTGTGCCTTCGCGCTGACACCCATGGGGCCCTGGACTCAGCCCCAGGACTGGACAGGGCACAAGCACCTCCCACCCCCTATGCTGTTAGAAACTGCTCTGCAATGATCCACCTGAGACGCCTGTTCCAGCCCTACAGGCAGACGACCTGACCTCAACACCCTCTCTACATTTTCCCTCTTGTATACAGGTGAGCTCTTTTCTCACACGAACAGCCCACCTCTATCAAAATGACATTCCAATAAAAACGCCTCTATTTATTTACTCTGCAGTCAGCAAACATAATGGAAAAATAACTGGCTGCAGTCTATTGCTTTGGGACGAGCAAAAACACTATAATCTCTTACAAAGTTCCTACTTCAAGTAAAATATTTAGATTTTTTTTTAATAATAAAATATTCACTACTAAAGTAAAGCAGCCTACCCATGTTGGTCTTATTTCATATGTGAATTAAGAACTTAATTCACATTCTTAACTTCTAAACAGTGTTCCTCAAACACGTGTTACAATGAAATGCTACATTTTGTTTTTAACTGAAGCCTCTAAGCACATTACAGGGGAAAGCTATTTATTCACGGCCCTGCCGATCCTTAGAGACAAGCCCACCTTGCAATAACAAGGAGTTTCCAAATAAACATACAATCTTTACAGGGAGTAAAGGAAACCAATTTTTTAAATAGGAGAAACTTACGTTATTCCTTTTCCTATAGTCCTGTTTAAACTAAAAATTAGTCTCTTTATCCTTTAAAAACTTCCACATGGCAGAATGGATAAGGACATCGTGATTAAAACTGAAACTAAAACATGAAACTTTAAGAGACATAGGACAGGCTATAGATAAAAAAATATTTTACTCACTTAAATGCATTTTCATAAAAACAATTTTATTTACTATTTGAAATGCTCTCTAAATGGTTTTATGCAATAGTTGCAAACCCATACCAAATAATTTCCATCTTTCCTTAAATTTAACTGTAAATCTATCTGAAATAAGTCCTGACAAACTCTTATCCACCTTTTTAGTGCAAAAGCATGAATCTAAATAAAACTTAAACTAAACAGATTTTTAAGTTATTTATACCTTTAGCCCAACACACTGGAAATGGACTACAGCCGCTCTTCTCCATACAGACAGCACCTGCGGGTTCCAGGGCCCCTTGGCCCGCCACTTCCAACAACATAAACTCAGTCCTAGAAAGACCACGCCAGGAGTCCGCACACCAAGTCCCCGGTCATCACTCCCACCGGACTTGCTTCGATCCACATTCAAGACTAAGCTTCCCCTCTGCACTCCTTTTTTCAGAGCTTCTGTAATATTTTCCAGCAGCTTGAAGAATGCCTCTCAGTTACAGAATCTTCTCAAGCTTCCGCAATCTGAAACACAGACCGTCCTGGCCAGATTAAGCTCCTGAACAGAAAGAAACCAGCAAGTAATGTGACCCCAAGGCTCTGTGTTCCTAGATTCATTCAAGGGAAGGAGGGCGAGAGGGCGGGGAGGAGGGGACAGAGGGAGGAGGCACAAGGGAGGAGTCCCGGGCAGCCGGGAGCCTTCGCCTTATTAATATGCTAATCTCACCCTCCGGTTCAATTCATCTGGCTGACTTCTGTTTACAGAACTGACAGGCGATTCTAAAACTGGGTAAGCTGCAAATCAAGTCTGACCCAGATCAGGTCTGTAAGTGCCTGTGCAAACTATTTTTGTTTTCAAAGTCATGCTTCTGGCATTTTACCAGCCTAATTCTGACCTTACAGTTTATAATAATTATCTTAATGAAATAAGAATAATTTTGAAAATAAAATCCTGATCAACACTAACAAGTTTTTAAAAACTATGTCCATAGGAACCCAAATATATTTGAGGTTGATATTTCTTCAGATTGATACTTGAAAAGTAAGTTTGTAAATTTATAAAAACTATCTAGAAAACACATAAAAATAAGAATGTGAGGTTGCCAGATACTTTCAAAATTAGTTTAATGGAATATTGAGGGATCCAAGATGCAGTTCCTATTTTAGCTTTAAAATATAATGATAGACTCATATTGAACAAGTAGGAGAGAAAAACACTCTAATAATCTGCACAAGCAACTTTCTTTAAAAATGCAAAGCTACTTACTTCTTCATTCAAACTGAGAGATAATCAAGGTCATCTAAAAAATTCAGCTATTTGAACACATTCCACACTTCGTATCTGAGCAGCAAGATAATATAATCTAAGCAGTAAGATAATAAGTAACTAGGCTCCTAGAGCCTTGCCTGAGCACAGTTTAGCCCTCCTAATATATGGGTAATTTTGTTAGTAGAAGATCCCACACGCTAATAAAAAGAAGTACTCTACTCAACTGTGAACAGGATCTCAAGACTTCACTAACTGGGGGGGGGGGGGGGGGGGGGGTTCTGAACAAAGGCTGTGTGCAGGAATGCCTCGGGGCCGGGTGTTCTGCTTCAACAGCTGGAGATGCTGCTCTGTCTGCAGACTTTACCTTCAGCCTCCTAACTGCTGGCCTAACTCAAGTGACTCCCCCTACATCACAGAGAAAACTATCATTTACCAAAGAAACCGCTGAACTCAGGCAAGAGTGGGAAGAAAGGGGGATCCAGAAAACACAGGCAAGCTAGCCAGAAAGAGAGCAGAAGAAAGAGGCAGACAGAGCCGGTGGAGCTCCTGGAAGCCAGCCCAGCCTTCCCCCCTACTGAGGCGAGCCCGGGACAGGAAGGCCCACTGCCGTCACAGGTGCGTCAAGGCACATCCCAGGGATCTGGGCATCCAGTTGGTTCAGCCCCACAACCAGGGATCAGGGCTTAATCTGAACCACCAACCAACAGACTACAAATGGCCCAAGCAAAGTGGGAGTCTCACTAGGAACCTAAGGTTCTCAAATATTTAAAAAACAACTCAAAGCTATCTTTCCTCGTCACCAACCATACTCCACACAGCCCATTCTGATTACATCTAATTTTCACATCAAAGCAAAAACAGTGCCATCACCGCTTCTCAAGATGAGTAGAGACAGGGCCTTTCAACCAGGCAGAGGTCACTGAGCCCAGCCGCCGTCCAGGAACAGGGTCTCCACCCACAGCCCAGAAGGCGCGGCAGCAGCTGTTCAGAGCCAGCAGCAGGTGGGGCCGGCGGGGCCGGAGCACACGCGGGGCTGTGGTGTGGACACCGCGCTGCCCAGGGAGAGCGTGCCTGAGCGGGGAAGCCTAGAGCCCAGACGAAGCAACCCGTGGGTGCCAGCTTTCTCTCCCTCCAGCCAAGCTGACTGATACTTTATTTCAGTATCCGAATGTCACCTTCTGGTGCGCAAGGTCGAAAAGCTGGAAAGATACAGAGAAGCAAAACTTCTCCAGGACAGGAGGACCAGAGGCGGCCTGAGGAAGAGGCAGCAACAAGGAAGTTCAGCACCTCTGGTGGTGGTTCAGTCGATAAGTCGTGTCCAACTCTGCGAGCCCATGGACTTGTAGCCTGCCAGGCTCCTCCGTCCACGGGATTCTCCAGGCAAGAACACTGGAGTGGGCTGCCATTTCCTCCTCTGGGGGATTTTCCGAAGCCAGGAACTGAACCAGGGTCTCCTGTCTTGCAGGCAGATTCTTTACCAACTGAGCTACAAGGGAAGCCCTCGGCACCACCGAGGTTGCTATAAAGAAAAAGCCGACGCTGTGAGGGCAGAGAAGGACACAGGTGCTCTGGGAACAGCAGGGCCACACCTGCGAGCCAGGCCTGCACCAGCTGCTCTCACAGGAAGAGACTGACTTCAGTCCTGAACACAGCCCAACAAAGCACTTCCTCCCCTGGGTCTGCAGAAGAGGATCCTGAGGTTTCAGGTGGACCTGCCTCAGGCCAAAGAGCTGAACAAGAACCAGTCCTAGCCAGGCTGGTGATATCTCTACTCTTGTTTTCTTTTTGCTAAACATTAAAACTACTCCTGCTTTTAAACTCCCAATCCAGTGACATCTTGAAAAGAACAGGAAAGGCCTACAGTTCACGGCAAGAGAAGTGAAAAAAGTAAGCAATCTCTTTAAGCTGATTTATGAAACTCTACATGTTAATATAGAAAGTTCTTTGATATTTAAAACAACTTCTGTCTAGCTAAGAACAACTAGTTAAGTGGTAAGTTCATTTAACAAGTAAACTCTTAATTAAAATTTACAAGAAAGATTACTATTTGCTCAGGCCCCAAACCTTAGTCACCCTGACTCCTCTGTCTCTGAGGATCAAAGCAACCCATCAGCAAAGCCCATTATCCCTGCCCTGAAACTACACCTGGGCCCTGCCCCGTCCCCACCCACGGCCCTACGTCTGCTGCCACCCTGCACACGGTCAAAGCCACAGGCCAGCCCGGCGCCCCTGTCTCCAGTCCGGCTGCCCCACACTCCACTCTCAACCCAGCAGCTGCAACTGGCCCTTCCTTTCAAAACAATCAAGCACACCATTTCACCCCTTTGGTAAAACTCACCAAAAGTTCTCCAGCTCCCCAAGCAGGTGACCTGCGCACTGAGCATGGTCTGCAAGGCTCTGAAGGCTCCCCTCTCACCCACACCTGGGGTCCTCACCACGCCCACTCCTGGGGTCTTCTCAGCTCCAACCACACTGACCTCCACTCTGCCTCGCACCCACACCAGGTGTGCACGACCTCAGGGCCTTTACACGGCCTGTCCCTCTAAGTGGAACACTCCTGTTTCAGATAACCACAAGGCTCAAACGTTACTCCCTCCACTCACCTCGTCTAGAAGCGCACAGCCATACCCTAGTCCCAGTTCCATCTGCCCCAAAGCACACGCACCTCCTACAACCTCCCGTGACTTATTCCTGCCCTTTGTCCCCTGCCCAGCTGCCCCACCGCAACGCGCGCTCCACAGCGGGAAGGCCACCACCGGGTCTGTGCACTGTCCCCCAGGCCTCACTGCTAATACGGTCAGTACAATGTACAGGCCACACTCCACACCTCCTTCTCGCCCCGCGGGTAAGGAGGAGACGGCAGAGCGGCAGTCTAGGCTCTAGGTGTCAGAGTCCGACCCTCAGCTCTGTGACAGCATGGTCAGCCTTGGTCTTGGGCACTGCTTCACCTCCAAGATCCAGCAAAGGGGCTTCAAAAATATCTACAGAATGAATACGTGCATCGTACTTGTTGCAAACCTTGCTTTTCTTCCCCGTAAGAATGGAAAAAGAAAAACTGACATGAATTCTAGGAAAACCATGTGGAAATGCCCTTCCCCATCTGACATAAAAAACAAACCACACAGTGCAGTATTCTGATACTCCAAACAGAAATTCCACCGCAGGTGTTAACAGAACCAAACAATACTAGTGTGTAAGTTTAGATAAAGGCACTGGAGGGCTAGCAAAGGATGCTATGAACAAGGTTAGTGGGCAGAGCCCTTCACAGACTGCGTAGGTCTGCCCACTCTGACTTCCCTACAGAAACCTGGCCTGAAATGCGAAAGGCACCAGCAGGGGCTTCCCTGATGGCCCAGTGGTTAAAACTCTGCTCTTTCGATGAGGGGGCAGTGTCGTTGTCTGATCCTGGTCAGGGAACGAAGATTTCTTATGTCCCATGGTGCAGCCAAAAAAAGATTTTTTAAAAAAAAATTTTAAGAAATAAACAATCTTTAAGAAGGAAAAGAAAGTCACTGGGAAAGAACTATTAAGAAACAAACTGCTTACAAATGTCACAAAAGCAGCTCACAAAGATGCAACCCTGACTTTCAAGTTCTCATACGGTTCTCAGGGTTTCCGTCGTTTGCCTTAAGTTAGACCAAAACTCCTCGGCAGTACTTCTTGGAAGGGTAAAGCCCTGGTAAATGGTTTTATGTCAACCAACAAAAGGAATTTGGAAAACATATAAGGTAATTCACATTATATACACAATTCAAAATTTATCTTCTCTTGCCTTTCTTTATGCCTCATTAATCAAAAGTTACAGATTTAAATAAAACCAACACTTTTACAACATGGTACCTCCATTAGCAACCGATAGGTACAATATACCCAGCTTCTGTCAGCTAGGTGCCTGCTCTAAGCTTACTTTCATTCAGACTCAGAGAATTATCTGTTCAATGTCACTGTGACTCACTGTCTCCATCACAGACACAGAAAAAAATTTTTTCTGAAAGTTTTAATATCAATAAAAATTATGACTTGGTAAGAACTAAAGAAACTTAGTCTTAACAATGGATATAATTACCTTCTGAAGACAGACAGACAATAGGGCTCAAAACACAACATACTCCAAAAGGTGATGGTACTGGTATTACTTGTTTTTCCTGCCAAGTTTCGTGACAATTACCATACCTCCCTTCTTTTACTCTGGAGGAGCTCTGGGGAAGCTGAGGAAGGCACTGAATTTGCAACTGGAAGATGCAAAGGAGCGCCAGTTCTACCCATGGGACAAAGAAAGAGTCATTTCACCATCCTGAACCTCAGTCTGTTCACCTGAAAAACAAGGATAACGACTATCACTTATTGAACTGTGAAAATGTCAGTCACAAAACAGCAGGACAGCAACACTAATAATAATGAAAATACAATAATGATGCCAAGTTAATGCCTACTATGCACCAAGCCCAGTTCCAAGCACTTTTAAAATACTGACTTATTTAGTTATTAAAACCACTCCCACGAGGCAGACTCTATCACCTCTACTGCACAGATGAAGAAACTGGAGCACAGAGGGACAACTTGTTCAAGGTCGCAGAGCTTCTAAGAGCAGAGCTGCAAATCAAGCTCAGCCAGCTAGGCCCACAGTCCGTGCTCCTTACCAATCTGCTAAGTGCGCACTCATGCTCAGCTGCTCAGTCACGTCCGGCTCTTTGTGACCCCATGGACTGTAGCCCACCAGGCTCCTCTGTCCATGGAATTTTCCAGGCAAGAATACTGCAGTGGGTTGTCATTTCCTTCTCCAGGGGACCTTCCTGACTGACCTAGGGATTGAACCCACTTCTCTGGTGTCTCCTGCACTGGCAGGTGGATTCATTACCACTGCGCCATCTGGGAAGCCCAACTGGCTAAGTGCCTTACACCTATTTTCTCAATTAACACAACCAATGATGTAGATGATGTTAAAATCCACAGGTGACACATAAACAAGGAACAGAGAAATGAAGTCGCATCCCTAACATCAAGCTGGCTGGTCAGCGGTGGAGCTGCAAGAGCACCAGCACTGGATACCAGCCAGACCACACCCTCAACCACCACCCCAGTGATGCTACCTGCAGAGGCTGCAAAGCTTTCCAGAGAGGGGCAGGAGGCAGGCCCCACCTGGCCTCCAGAAGACAGCTGGGTCACGGGGAGGACCCAGGGGACAAACAGGAAGAGAAGAAGTGTCCCTGAGGGCGGAACATGAGGCTGCCGGGCCCTCTCTCCCCTACACAGCGCCCACAGAGGTTCCTGGTGTCAGCACCCTGCTCAGAGCACACTCAGGCAGGGTGCTGGGCCTGCAGCTGGTACCTGAGAGATGCATGCAAATCACCAGGGGACCTCCATCCATCCTGGTGGATGAAGCCACACTCAAGAGATGAGACAGAAGGAAAACGTCTTCTAAAAAGGCAGAAAGCCCTGAACCTACTATTAATCTAAATAATTCTGAACTAGAGGGTTCCCAGAGACACTAGTTCATAGCCATTTCTTAATATTTTGCCACATAAAAGATCAGCACTAAATTCCAGGTTAAGAATCAATTGAGAGTTAAGAAGGAAAAAAGGGCCCCGAAATGTGTGAGAAGATGCTGCTATAGTTTTTCAAAATACAATGGGCAGCAGAAGTACAGTAACAGAGGGTGAGAGAAGACATTCACTGAACCGAAATTTTCAACCTAAATATATTTAACATGTTATGAAGTAGAGAGCGGTTTTTGTGTATATTGACCAAAATGGCACAAATAATCAAATACAATCAAGTAGCTATTTAATATGTCGAAACTGTTCAACTTTGAAACTTTTCTTGAACAGGCACATACATATCCAACTTACCTCACCATTTCATCACCATATATTTTTTACCCTATAAATCCAATTTATCCACAGTTTGACCACGCACCTTATTTAACAAACAGCAACAGTATCAAAGCACCGGCTCCCCCAGTTAGGTAACTGAAGCGAAGGAAGCCCAAGAGAACCTCTGGCGTCTGGTTAAAAACCAGGCCATGAGGCTGCAGGCTGTGAGCAGATGGCTCTAGCTGAAAGCCACGCTGGGGCCAGGGAGGACCCCTGGTGGAAATGAGCCTCTTCTACAACCTACATTCCTCAGTTATAAAGAGGGACACATCAACCACCTACATTTTAAATTATCCCTCACAGTGGCCTGGAAAAAGAAGGCGTTTCTACAGGGTAACCCAACAGAAGCACCCAGTACGGATCCAGTCCTTACTCCAGACACACTCTGAGGAAGAGGCCCCGGTGAGGCTTCTCGCTTTCCTAACACAGCTGCACAGTGGCTGGTTTCCTTTGTCCATCTCCCTCCTCCATGACTCTGGTCTTGTCACACTGGTGAAAACAGATGCTATTCCAACTTAGCCAGAAGGATACAGAGTCATTTTTTCAATTCTACCTAAAATTTTTTATCATTAAAAATTTATTAAACTCAGCCATTAAAAAAAAGAGAACGCCATTTGAGCAACATGGATGCAACTAGAGATTACCATACTAAGTGAAGTCAGAAAGAGAAAGACAAATACCATATGATATCACTTACATGTGGGATCCAACATATGGCACAAATGAACCTATCTATTAAAGAAAAGACTCAAGAGAACAGACTTGTGGTTGCCAGGCAGGAGGGGAGAAGCGGAGGAATGGCTGGGAGTCTGGGGTTGGGAGAAGAAAACTGTTACATTTAGAATGGGTAAACAGGGTCCTAGTACACAGCGCACAGAGCTACCTTCAATATCCTATGCAAACCATAATGGAAGGGAGTGTTAAAGAAGAATGTATGTGTATAACTGAGTCACTTCTCTGCACAGTAGAGACTGGCACATTATAAATCACCACACTTCAACTTTTTAAAAGTTATTAAAACCAACACCACCCTTATCAGGATGATTAGTACTATTTTTTTAAAAAGTATGAAAATAATAAGTGTTGGCAGAGATGGGGAGAGACAGAAACTCTTGCATACCACTGGTGGGAACGTAAATGGTGAAACTGCTACAGAAAAGAGCAGAGGTTCTTCAAAGGAGTCAAAACTAGAACTACCACATGATCAAGCAGTCCCACCCTGGGAACCCTACATCCAGAAGAGCCGAAGGCAGGGTCTTGAAGAGGTCCGCACACCTCTGCTCACAGCGAGTACCCACCACAGTCAAGACGCAGAAGCGACCCAAGTGCCCATCGGCAGCTGAGTGCAGACAGGCAGTGTGCGCTGCGGCGGGGCGCCATCCAGCCTTGGAAGGAAGGGAGTCCTGTGACCTGCGACGTGAGCGCGGGGACTGCCTGTGTGCTGTGTGGCTCCACTTACTCAAGGCATCTAAAGCAGTCAGCTCACAGGGACAGTTTCACAAGGATGTTCACACACTTAACACCACTGACCCGCACACCTGAAACAGCTAAGATGGCAAATTTTATGTTGTGTACTTTTTGCCTATCCCAATAAAAAAGTTAAAATGTTAAAACCACTTTAAAAGAACGCATCTCACATTTTACAAGAAATCTGCAAATATGACACAATTATGTCTACCTGTATGGACAAGGGGGAAAGCCTGGGAACATCAGAACAAGCCTGAAGAGCAAGAGGAAGGAAAAAGAAAGACAACAACCTATCCTGGAATAGGCTAGATACTGGCCCAGCACTGCTGACACTGGTTCCATGCTGGACAAGGGGCTTTATGTGGCTTACAAAAATTAACTCCTTAATAAAATCTGAGGTCATTACTAGTATCACCATTTTCAAGAAAGAGCAAACAGGCTTACAGAGGTACAGGACATAGGATCCAATGAGACTTTGTAAAAGCCAAGGCCACGCATGACTCCAAAGCCAAGACAGTCACCTTCCCATCTCCCTAAGCCTGAGAGCCCCAAGCTGTCCATTCAGTTTGTTTGAACTATTCCTTGAATTCTGACTTTGCCACACAGTAGATATGTGACCTGGGGCACTTTTTTGTTTTTTAACTTCTCTTTGACTTGGTTTTCTCATCAGTTAAATGAACTTTAAAATGACATGTACCATTCACAGCTGTTAGGAGAATTAAATATCATAACATAAAAGGCTTTGCCATCATTAGGGTATTACTTTGCATCTTCTGGGCTGGCACAGTGACTTAATAAGCACCAGGAATCCAGGAATACCTAGGACAGAGCCTGGGGAGTCCCCAGGAAGCTGAGAGCTCACCGAAGACAAACACACAAGTCCCAATAACCACGCTCCCGGCAGACTGGTCAAGGAAACCCCCAGTAAACCTCTTATACTGTTTGAGGCTTATATGATTCAGAGATTTGTCTGAAACGCTGAAAAAACTGGGAACTGCCTCCATGCTGAAAAGAAGGGGAATGAGCAAATAAAGCCTGGAACATAAAGATGAGTGACTACATACACGTGTAAAAAAAAATGGTGTTTGCTGAAAATTTTTCATTGATACTGGAAAATACTCATTAATTAAAAAAAAAAGGAACATGTTTTATAGAGAATTAAGGTAACTCCCAGTCCTAAACTTCAAGGATTTTCAAAATATATATTTTAAGTAATAAAAATAATAAATGAACACAAAAAAATAAGTATTTTAAAGAAATTATATCCAGTAAAGTTCTCATTATTTTTCTAAATAACACACAATCAAAAAACACATCAAAAGAGAAATTGAGAAAATGTCCAGCACAGGATTGACAATTAAAAACAGAAGATCGGACCTTTAAGGCGGGGCTGAAAGAGCACACAGGAAGTCTAACGTTCAGCACTTACATTTAAAGGGCGAAACATGAGTCGCCTGTGGGTCTCTCACCTTGAATGAGAAAAAGCATTAGCAAACTAAACCCAAAGTAAGTAGAAGTTAGGACAGAACAAGGAGCAGCACTGGGGAAAAGGACAAATGAGTAATACTGGCCCTGTCTTCATTAAAAGTTAGGTTCCATCCACCCATGTACCTTTTGCACTGACTCCTGACTTCTAAAAATACCGCTAAAACATCACTTATCTTAATGACTGAGTGTTTCGGGGTCCCTGAGGAAAACCCTCGCCGGAGTCCTGCCCACACCCTCCCATCCCCACACCCCACTTCCGCCCACTGGCCCACCCGCCACATCCCCCGAGGCTCCCCTCACCTAGTGCAATCACCCAGGGCTTCATGAGACTAGAAACATTTCTGCCCAAGGCATGTTCAGTGCAGTCACTAGACTTTAAAAGTTCCCTCTGAGAACAATAAAGGGATTCAGTACTTCTTTTTAAACACCAGAATCACAGTAACTAAACTGTAAAAGCATATCTATTTTACTAGAAACAGTTGCGATGCATTTTTTACACTGAACCAACAAACTCCTGAATTCATTAATATCTGACCTGTAAAGGAAGGAAGCAAGCCCTAAAAATGTGTAAGCAAAATCCATGCTTGCTTAAGGCTATTTGCACCTCCTAAGAAATAGCAGAAACCCTTCTTATGTAGGTCCAAAAAGCTGGAATTAGAGCAGCAACCGCTCAAATTCACAAGCCACAAGGGCAGGGCATGACAGCTTCACAGGAGAGGAGAGTCTGTAACAGCTCCCTTATTCAAAGATTCCTCTTTCCCCCTTTTTTTTGAGATGTCTGAATCCAAGGGAGGTGCAACAGCATGTCCCCTAGAAAAACAGGAAAAGTGCATAAAGTACAATAATCAGAGAGATGCTGGGGAGTGAGAACAAGAGGGGTTAAGACTTCAGAGGGCGAAGAACCACAAAGCTGAGCGGGTCTCCTGCAGCTACTTTGAACTTTGGTGTTTATTTGCCAATCCTGTGAACAAGGAAGCTGAGAACCCGGGGCTCGGCATCCACAGAAGAGCCGCCAGAGGTCAGAGAAGCATGAGGCTTTAGCAAGCTAACAGCCTAAAAGCAAATGTAGTGTCTTTCCTGCCACACGTTACTCAGCAGTGAAAGGAAGGGTACTGACGCAGGCTACAATGTGGACGAAACCAGAAAACATTATGTTCAGTGAAAGAAGCCCAACATAAAAGTGTTTAATGTGCATATTAAACACTATATAAAATTTTCAACATAAGTCCCACAAAAGTTTTAAATCTAAAAAATGATTTAAATATTTTACCCTCACCTACAGCTCTTCAATCCATTATAAGATATTCTAGAGAACAACATTTTAAAAAAAACTTCCTAGAAAGATAATCTTTTAGAGAAGAAATTTCTTCAGTTAAATAAAGCCTTTATACAGCTTATTCTTCTTTGGGGATATGCCCTGTGCACGCATCTTTAGCTAATAATTAAGTGGTTCATTCAAAAGCAGAAAACTAAACATCAGAAACAGATGAAAAGGTATCGAACAAAAACAACTGAAAACATTTGAATTCTGACTGCAGGGGAAAAAATAAGATCTAATTATAAAACACAGGAACATGGGTCTCCTATAATACACGAGTTACTTAAAATATATATGCCAAATTTACACATTTAAAAAAAATCTATTTTGCTTCCCATTATGTGACTGGGAGAATAAGGGCCAAGAATCTGCAAAAATACTTTGAATTTTCTTTTTATAATCATTAGTGCATACTTTTATAGTTATTTCCTGGGTAAATTTTAATTACTTCAGCAGTGCCTTTAAGTAACTCCAAATCTGATTTTGCTTAAAAAAAAAAAGGTTATGAAATAAATATGTCTGTATAAAATGCACTTAAAGAATTTATGAGAGAACATGCATTTATTTTTTGCTCTACATACACAGTCTGGATATGATTACAGGTAGTTTAAAGCACGGTTCTCTCACTGGGATCCTTGAATTACCACCTAAGAACTTGGAGTACAGGAATTTCCTAATGTATATTTCCCAAGCCTTAAATGGAAATCAAATATTATCTTTAAGTAAAAAACAGAAATATAAATTCATCTAATAAGAACAAAAGAGAACACAAAAATAATAGCATCACCACCCACAGGGTTTCCTGTAAAATGTAATTACACACTCCTAGTCCCAAAATTTCCAGGGCATTTACAGCTCTTTCCATGTGACCTCAAAGTTACCACCTATACCTGCTACAATATGATCTCTACATACAGTTGCTGACAAATTCTTTCTTCTGCTGAAAACTATACTCAGGACAATTTCATTCCAACATCCACAAACTTAGTCAATCTCCACCTCATTCTCACAGTTGTCTAAGAAACCCAAGTCTCCTCTCTGTACATCTATCACAATCCACAGTAAACCCATTTTTGTCTCCCTTACAGAGTCAGGCACTGCAAAAAGAAGGCACCCTTGGAGTCTGCTGCACAGCTAAGGAAATCACTCTGCTCTGCCGTCTGGGAAAGCTCCCGAGAGCAGCCACAACATGTGCTGGAGTGACACCACCATCATGATCACCGCCCAAATGCCGTGCAAACACTTGACCATGCCTTCTACCCTCTTCCAGGTAAAATCCACTTAGGAACTGACTCCACTTTCACAATTAGAATATCCTGCAAGAAAAGCTACACCCTGCCCCCTTTCCCATCTGCTTACCTGAATCAAAGTAAGGTCTGAGGAGCTGGGGGGGTTGGGAGCAAAGAGAAAGGCAGATTCATTTTCTTCAGTCACCTAGAAGTATGCGTCACACAGAAAATGCCTCAGTGCCTAATGAGTGCAAGTGAACTTCGCACCTAAGTCAGGTCAAGTCAAGGATCATGAAAATGTTTTTAGTGAGTAGTGAAAAGTCGCTCAGTCATGTCCGACTCTTTGTGACCCATGGACTATACAGTCCATGGAATTCTCCAGGCCAGAAAACTGGAGTGGGTAGCCATTCCCTTCTCCAGGGGATCTTCCCAACCCAGGGATTGAACCCTGGTCTCCTGCATTGCAGGCAGATTCTTTACCAGCTGAGCCACAAGGGAAGCCCAAAACTAAAGATTTACTCTAAAGATTAAAAGTCACACTCAAGAGAACAAATACATTTTTAGTAATTTTTTAAAATCTTTTATAAATTATGACAAAATTAAGCACACAAGTGATCAGTTTTCTCAAATATGTTAAATATGCCTGTTACTGACATACAAGGCAGTAAAGTTCAGCTATGAACAGTGAAAATGCAGCTCCAAGACTGACCAAGTCTCATGTGCCCTCAGCTACCAAAAGAGCATCAATTTAGGGTCAAGAGTTGCCACATAAATGCAGCAGGCAGCCTGCATCAATGCTGCAGGTCCAGAACAAAGCTACCACTTGAGGACACCCAAATCTTTCCCATTTAAATGTGAAGAATGAGTCTGATCTCGGCGCCTGAAAGTCACAGTCGCCCCTTGCTGTGGTGTGTCTCCGGTGATACAGAGGTTATAAGCAGGTGTCACACACACACCCGAGCACTGCTATCCTACCAAGCCTTTACATTTCCAAACCACTGTCACTAGTAGGGAGGAACTCCATAGCAGGCACACACTTCTTCACTTTATGATATGTCACTTTATAAAGGCTTACACAATGAAAAATTAATATTTATACTGTACTAATCTCAATTTCATTAACTATCAGAGATATTTGTTAAAAGGGAGAGACTGTTACTAAAATGTACATCAAAAACTACAAGAAGAGCTAAAAATGATTCCAAATCTTCAACCAATCATCTGCAAGATTGGGGGAAAAACTCTCCTTCAGCAGTGCAGAGCACAGGGCTGGGGTCACGCAGCTGCTGGGCAGTCTGCTGACCAATGAAGATCTCAGGCGTCTCCAGTCTCACGCTCACTCACCTGACCCAGCTACACTCACTGCTCACTACACTAACACATCGCTGACAGATGGACAAGTGGCTGGAAGAAAATGACCTCTGCTTGAAGGAGCTAGGATTAACGGTTATGTTTAGGACAAACTCCACAGCGTGTGGTAAGCCAGGCAAGAAAAGCTCTTTTGCATGAAACACAATGCAGAATAAACCAAATATCCCATATCAATATAATAACAAAACAAACTGAAAATTTTGCCAAAAGAAAGAATAGGCTTCCCTCTGTCAAAATGGAAACTGCCTGAGAGTCTATAGATAGTAAAATCTGTAGCTAGGAGCACATCAATGCTGTATACTGTCACCCTGCTTATTTAACTTATATGAAAACAGTACATCATGCAAGATGCTGGGCTGGATGAAGCTCAAGCTGGATAAGATTGCCAGGAGAAATATCAGTAATCTCAGATATGCAGATGACACCACCCTTATGGCAGAAAGCAAAGAGGAACTAAAGAGCCTCTTAATGAAAGTGAAAGAGGAGAATGAAAAAGTTGACTTAAAACTCAACATTCAAAAAATGAAGATCATGGCATCCGGTCCCATCCCTTCATGGGAAATAGATGGGGAAACAATGGAAACAGTGACAGACTTTATTTTTTGTGGCTCCAAAATCACTGCAGATGGTGACTGCAGCCATGAAATTAAAAGACGCTTGCTCCTTAGAAGAGAAGTCATGACCAACCTAGACGGCATATTAAAAAACAGAGACATTACTTTGCCAACAAAGATCCATCTAGTCAAAGCTATGATTTTTCCAGTAGTCACGTATGGATGTGAGAGTTGGACCACAAAGAAAGCTGAGCACCGCAGAACTGATGCTTTTGAACTGCTGTGTTGGAGAAGACTCTTGAGAGTCCCTTGGACTGCAAGGAGATCCAACCAGTCCATCCTAAAGGAGATCAGTCCTGGGTGTTCATTGGAAGGACTGATGCTGAAGCTGAAACTCCAATACTTTGGTCACCTGATGCGAGGAACTGATTCTTTTGAAAAGACCCTAAAAAAAAAGACAAGACCCTAATGCTGGGAAAGACTGAAGGTGGGAGGAGAAAGGGACGACAGAGGATAAGATGGTTGGATGGCATCACTGACTCAATGGACATGAGTTTGGGTGGACTCTGGGAGTTGGTGATGGACAAGGAAGCCTGGTGTGCTGCAGTCCATGGGGTCACAAAGAGTGAGACACAACTGAGCAACTGAACTGAACTGATGGAGAAAGAATGGACAGACAAAACAGGATAGGCTCTTGCAAGGGAACACCTCAGCAATAGAAAGGAACCAACTACACAGCAGTATAGATGAACCTCTGCTACACCATGCTAAAAATCACTTTCTACAGTTATACGCAGTGTATCATTCTGCTGACATGAAATCCTACATGAAATGACCTGAAGTGGAAGGAACACAGTAGTTATGGGGGGACAGGAGCAGCGAATGGTTGGGACAGGGACTGTGACCATGGAGAGACACGAAGGAACTTTCTGGGGCCTCCCAGGCACTAAAGCCTTGCTGTGTCCTCCATTTCTTGTTTGTAGGAAGAAGGTTTCAGCCTCCAAGACCTTCCCTGAGTTGCAAAGGGCAGATTCAAACAGTTACTAATTAGAGGGGTAAGGGACTGCAGAAAGAGAGGAGAGCAGTAGAAACAACAGTGGGTGAATAAAGCAGGGTCCCGGTTCCTCCTCAAAGGGTAGATAACGTGTAACCATCTGATACAGGTCTTCTACAGCAACTAAGGGCCCCACCCAGTGGAGGACCGTAACTTCAGGCTGAGCAGAACCCAAACTGGATGGAAGCAGAAGACGGATGACTGAGATTCCTTGAACACAACCTGTTACCTCTCACCAGCCAATCAGAGGAGGGTCACACGCTGCAGTTGCCCTCTCTCCTGGAATTTTGCCCCAAGAACCACCCCGGATTCAGGTCTTTTGAGCATGAGCTACCCATTCTCCTTGCTTGGCCCTGCAATAAACTTTTCTCTCTTTCAAATTCCAGCATTTTGGTTTGTCTGGCCTCTGTGTGCGTCAGGTACACAAACTTGGGTTCAACAACAAAATGACAACGGTGTCTACATTTTGATAAGTGTATGAACTGCAAAGGCAATGTTAACTTTTGTAAATTTGATAATTTGATAATTACAAGCTTCCGGATGAGAGGGACTAGTTGAGGGGAAAACTGGGTCTTGCTCTGGTGAGCAAGTCTTGTGCTCAGTAAATCTTTAGTTTTCTGCTGATGGGTGGGGCTATGTTCCCTCCCTATAGTCTGGCCTGAGGCCAAACTATGGTAGAGGTAATGGTGACTTCCTCCAAAAGGACTTATGCCAGCATGCTGCCCCTCCCAGGACTGCTACAGTCAGTGTCCCTGGCCCCACAGCGGGCTACTGTGGACCCAAGCCTCCACCGGAGACCCCCGAACACTCACAGGCAAGGCTGGCTCAGTCTCTTGTGGGGTCCTGCTCCTTTCTCCTGGTGCACACAAGGCTTTGTTTGTACCCTCCAAGAGTCTCTGTTTCCCCAGTCCTGACCCACTGCAGTATCTAAGGGGTAAAGGGTGTGACCGCTACAACCTACTCTCACAGTAAAAACACATGTGTGCATGTACATGGAACGACAGGAGAGGGTAGGGTGGGGGAAGGGAGAGAAGAGGGAAACAGGGCTGGGGAAGGTGCAGGCAAATGTAACAGAATGTTAGTTTAACATCTGGTGAATCTAGGTGAAGTGCCATATTCAGGAGTTCCCTATACTACATCTTACAACTTTTCTATAAAAGAAAATAATCTTTTTAATCTAAAAAAACCAAACACACTGTACACTTGAAACACTGTAAAGCAGCTTCAATTTTAAACAATTAAAAAACAAAAAACCAGGAGCAGCAAACTAGCAAGGGTGCTGGAGGGGCTTTCTGAGGCAGTCAACCCAATGGAGACCACTGTCATTTTGTTGCTGAACCCAGTTCAGGTGCCCAAAGCACAAGGAGGCCAAACAAACCAACACACTGGAATCTGAAGGAGCGAGAAAGGTCTACCACAGATAAAAAGGCACAAGGCAAAAGCTGTGTTACCGCAACTGACGGCGACAAGGGTTCACGCTGCGGACCCCAAGTCACCTGGAGAGGCTAACGGCAAGTTTGAGGTCTTTCAGTACACTTTATTTAAGAAGGCCTGGTAAGTATCCTTTGAAATATATAGGAAAATAAATACAGTTACATACTTTTTAAGTGTATAGTCCACTATTTTTTTCCTACTTTGCATATATAGGAACTTTCAGCAACTCACACCAAACCCTCTCAGGAGGCACCGCATGGCACACCCCACACGTGTGCAGCAACACACGGGCCACACCAAAGCCAACACCCATGGACTGTCCTCCTGAGTTCATGCAACAGGACCCCCGCCAGCACCTGGAAACGCCATCCACTGCAGGAAGCACCCCAGCCTTCTCCTCGGCCTCTGGACCAGGACTAGGTTAATGCAGGGTCCAGAGGAAAACACAGGGATGGAGCCAGACAGCAAAACGTAAGCAGGACAACTTCACCCTCCCTTCTGTTCCTCAATACACTGCCAAGAAGGCCACTAGCGGATCTTGGCTGTGTGCTCACTGTACAGAGGGCGGCAGGCAGGAGCTACAGTGAGTGGGGCTGGACACACACCCGCGGTGGGAAGCTTTACGTGTCCAGGGAGAGTGAGGAGGGCCGCAAACACCGAGGGGCATGGGCAACAAGGGGACAGAAACCAGCTTCGCTGCTCCGCTGACTCTGCTGTCACTGCACAGAGCAGCGTCCTCCCATTATAAAATCATGACGTCAGCATTTAAAACAGTGGCCTTCTTACTTTCTAAAGTCAAACAAATATCGATTTTTAAATAAAAATTAAAACCCTCACACACAATCTTCCACTTTAATTTCCCTCCCCCACCCTATACATAAACAAGGGCCTACTGGGAAAAAATGCTAAATAACTGCTCTGGAGGACATCAAAAAGCACCACAGAGCAGCAACAAGCAACTCTCCTGCATGCTTCTAAAAAACTGTACTTACAACTGCAATTAAGTCTTAAGCTCAGTGAAGCCAATGTGTATCATTTTCTGTGTGCGTTCTTGGCATTTCTAGCAGTGTAAAATACACCTGTATCCTACAATTACAGCTGACTAAACAAAACAGCTGAAGACTACATAATTAAATTTGTCTCATTAGCCAGAGAAAACATTATTTATTAATCGTAAATGCTGGTAAACTATTTTTCTCCAGAGCTACAAGAACTTGAAATCCCCTAAAATAATTTAACTTTTAAAACATCTTCTACTTACACTAACTACACAACATCCGTAATATACAATCATGTTATATGAAGATAGACTGCATTATAAAGGCTTTAGAGGGTATGAATAAATAAGCATACAAAAATCAGCCAAGGACTTCAAGGTTACACATTTTCAAAAGCAGCGTTTATGGCTAAAATCTATTTCACTTAAACTACCAGGATACCTCATCCAGAAAAATAAAGTTTAATCCAGCCTGAAAGAAAACCTGAGCTATTGTGTGCAGTCTCTGTGTGCATATACACAGAAGTCATCTGTCTTTTAAGCCTTGGGTATAATTTCCATACCGGAAAACCTCCAGCTCGGGGGTTCTGACAAACGTCCTCTGTGGTGTGGCCACCGCCGCACGGAGGAACGGCCTCTTTTCATCGCCCTGAGGAGTGTCCTCGGGTCCTCGGAACACAGGTCTCTCTCCACCAGCCGTGGGCAGCCACTCGCCTCGTCTCTGCTCTCAGAGCTCTGCCTTTCCCAGGGTGTTACATCAATGGGACCCCAGCAACACTAGCACTTCATGTTCTCAACAGGCAGAGTGCTTTGGAGACGCACCACTTTGCTGCCTATGTTGGTAGCTAATTCCTTCCTGTTGCTGCTGCTGAACAGGATTCCACTGCAGGGGTGGACCTCAATCTGCTCATCCGTTTTCCAGCTGCTGGGCATTTGAGTTGTTTTCCATTTTAAATGATTATGAATAAAGCCACTATAAACATTCATGCACACAGACACAAATTTTCATTTCTCTTGGATAAATACCTCAAAATAGGATTACTGGATTATATGATAAGTATACATTCAACTTTATAAGAAACTGCCAAACTGTTTGCCCAAGTGGCTATACTTTGCATTCCCACCAGCAGAGCAAGAGAGTTCTGTTTCACACCTCCGTCTCTGGACGCTGTCACCCCGTGCTGCCTAGTTTGAATGTCAGCCGTTCTGGCCGCGTTGCAGTGGCACGGCAACGCAGCTGCTGTCTGCCCTTCCCCGAGGATCAACGACGCTGAGCATCTTTCTGTGTGCTTCTTCTTATCCACAGGGAACGAATGAAATACCTACTCCAACCTTTTGGCCATATTTTCAATTGAAATTTTTACTGAGATCTTTTCTTTAAAACGGAAGTATAGGGACTTCCCTGGTTGTCCAGCAGTTAAGACTCGCGCCTGCCAAGCAGGGAGTGTGGGTTCAATCCTGGCTGGGGGACAAAGAGCCCACATGTCACAGGTCAAAAAATAGAACTTTTTAAAAAACTGAAGTATAGGTGCTGTACAACATTACCTAAGTTACAGGTGTACAACACAGCAATTCACAATTTTTAAAGGTTATGCTCCATTTATAGTTATTAGAACACACTGGCTATATTCCTCGTGTTGCAACTTCCTTTATACCTAACCGTTTGCACCTCTTACACCCCACCCCTCTACTGTCCCTCCCAATACCCTCTCTCCAGGGGTAACCACTAGTTTGCTCTCTGTATCTGTAAGTCTGCTTTTTTTGTTGCTACATTCACTAGCTTGTTGTATTTTTAGCTTTCATATATAAGTGATAACATACAGCACTTGTCTTTCTTTGACTTGTTTGATTTAGCCTAATACCTCCCAAGTTCATCCACTTTGCTGCAAATGTTCTTTTAAGAGACATCTATCCTTTTTAATAGACAGTTAAAGAAGAAATGCTGAGGAGTTTGTGTATTATGATTTCAGAATTCATGAGGAGTAGACCAAAGTCTATAAAAACCACAGGAAAAGTTGTCTCCCCACTTCTAGGGACAGGAACAGACTCATCTCCCTAGTTTTCCCAGTATTTGGTGAAACCACCTCTTTGCTCAGTCTGAGCTGGGAACCCCGGACTGTGAACCACCGGCAGAGCTCTGCAGAAACAGCGGTGATGCAGGTCAGCACACGCGACACAGACACTTCAAAAACATGCACTGCAGTCGATGCACAGCACGGAGGGAATGGTCTGCAACTCTCCTCACTATGAAAGCAAGACCCACAGCAGGACCATCAGGGCAAAGATTTACGGTAAAGGAAATTGAAAACTTGATGACTGATGACCAACATATGAAACCTTGAGCAAGTTTCTTAACGTCTCTAAGTCCAGTCTCTCTGTAAGATAGAACAATGAGTGTTACCTTACTGAATTATTATAAAAAATTAAATAACAATCTGACACAATGACTGACGCATAAATGGCAGCTATTAGGATTACAACTATTTCCTTCACCCAAATTCCTGAATCACAATGTAAGACTGGAGGCATAAAGACGCGCCCTTCACAGAGCTATGAGCATGAAACTGAAGCCTCACACAGAAGGTAACACACAAGCAGAGGACCCACTGAACTAAAGGCAGCGTCCTGACCACGCAGGAGAAGCGCCAGGCATTTACAGAAGAGCTGCCCTGGGGCTGGCAATCCTTGAGCGTCTTTGTGGACCTTACTTGTCAAAATTCTGCCTCAGCACTTCAAATGCAGCGATACTTCTTTCAAAAGGATCCAATCTAACCACCCTGGGTCTGCTGCTCACACACCTTGGTGACATTTCCAAGCCCTCTGATGGCCACAGCCCCCGGTGGAGCCAAATGTGGAGCAGCTTCTTAAATGCCCTGTTCGTGCCTGACAACCAGAGCATCTCGACAGCACAGCCTGGCCCCACTGACCGCTTTGCACAGCCAGGTAGACGCCAACGGCATTAAGTTTTTGTGATGAGTATTCTATGAGGATTTTCTTCCCATGAGTCAAAACATGAAATCAACAGTTTCAGATTATCACTTGGACTCAGGAGTTCTGGTGTCTCCTAGGCTCAGATTTTGGGACATTAAAAATCTATAACGAATGTTAAACTATCAGAATGCCACGTTTCCCATGAAGCCTGCTTACATCTCTGAAGGATGCAGTCTCTGCACCATCCAGCTGCACCTCTGTGCACTTTCTTCCCTGGAATGCCCATCCCGGCTACAGCCAGCCCTTCCCATCCTCCCGCAGGCCCCTCGAGGAAGGCACTCTGCTGTCCTCTGCACAGTGCCACTAGGCTCAGGCACACATCCCACATCAGAGAAGTAACAAATCACCTAAAGCTGAAGCCGCGGGTGACACGGTTCCACATGGAATGCGGCCTCTGGGAGGCAACTTCCAGAAAGTCCACAAGGGAAGACAGTTACGGAGGGGGAAGACGCAGAGTGGAGCTGCGGGCTGGGGAGGCTAGGGAACCACGGCTTCCATCAGGATCTCACCCTCTACCATCTACTTTGAATGGTAATTACATGAATTAACAAAAATCCAACCTGGAGGCCTTCCCTACAGCCCTCAGGATAAAGCTCTGGCTCCTTAGCTGGGTTCCGCGCCCTCCTTCACAGTTAGGCCGCTGACTACCCTCCAGCCGCACCTGTGAACACCACAATCACTGCTCTCAGTAAACTACATCCACATATCCGCAACACCAAGCTCTCCTGCCCCGGGCCTTTGCATGTGACGGTTTCGCTCCCTGAACACTCGTGCGCTGGGCCACACACTCTCATCCTCAGGGGTCCACGTGGGCTCTGCAGCCCCGGGAGGCCTGTGTCGGCCACACTGGTCCCAGCCCTGCGAGCGCTGACCCCCGAGCTGTCTGCACACCCTCTCCCCATGGCGGAAGCCAGGCTGCCTGGTGCTCTCTGCACCCCAACAAAATCGACGGCATTGCAAGAACATGAACCACGTCCATCCTGCTTAGCACCTAAGGAAGTCCCAGGACGACGTCTGGAATTCCAGACACTAAAAGACGGCTTTTTGAGTAAACAGCCCCAAGACCTCAGAGTCCAATCTATCTCAATTCTACTCAGCTGTCCTGATGCTTAAAAGACACCTTTATTAACAAAATGGGGGTCTTCAGAGGGTCTGAGGCAGCCTTCCTTCCTGTCTACCACCTTCCCATAAATGTTAACCCTGAAAATGATCTCTTCACATATTTCAGTGACTCAACTCCTCCAAAACTCATCTTCACTTTCCTAGAATTAAGGTTGCAAAACACCTCCATCCCAAGTTCCTGCCCTCTAGCACAACACACCAAATCAAACAAGAACCAAGAACCAACTCTGGCAAAGCATCTCCAGAAGCAGAGCCGCTCTGCAGGGGCCCAGGAAGACCAGGAGTTTACGAGGGGCACTCAGGGGGACGGGGGTCTGGCTCTTGGCGTCGCAGCCCCAGGCTGACTGTGGGAGGCCAGACTGACTCCTACCGTCTGACCATCTGTCTGAAGGAACACTGACTAGTTAGACGGTTATCTTTCTGGGCTTAAGTATTTTCAAATACTGGTGGGAGGGGACAAGCCAGAATCAGTAGATTATCAGCAGTCCTGGTGCTAACAGCTCCACTGAGCTAGGGAAGGGGGTCATCAGGGCTGGCCTGCCTGATGTCTCACAGCCCTCCCGCCAGGCCTTTCTTCCGCTGCATCGTATGTCAAGAAGAATTCTGAGTGCCTTCTACTAAATATTGCCCCCTCGTGTAAATATTGCCCCCTGTGCTGTACCAAAATGAGGTATTTTTAAGCACTAATGTTGCTGAAAAACTACACTTGATATTCTGCCTTGTTTGGATCTACTAAGAGAAGCTATTTTGTGGCAAGCATTAAACATTCCTTCATTCAGCATTTAATAAAAACCACCTATGAATCAAACAAGAGATGCAGAGGTGAAATAAAATCTTTTTCATTTCCAAGACTCTCAGAAACAGACTTGCACCCAAGTGGACGTTACAGTCACAGGAAGAAACATGTCATCTGGATGGAGGGGGATGCAAAGAGCTGGGCTGTGACCTCATGACCTGCAACATCATCACAGCACGAAGCCCAGCTCCTCATACAGCCAGTAAAGAGCAGGGTAAATTGGAAAACCAGGACTAAGACTTCCGGGCCTTGCGCGGAAATTGAAACTGCATGACATAATTTCCCTTCCCTAATACCTAGCCTCTGTAGAGAGAGAAGCCACTTGGGGGAAAAGAGAACAAAGCAGGAAAGTGAGCCGACCCTCAGAAGGAAGTGGAAAAACTTTAACCAGGGCCCTGCCACTTGGACTTACAAGACAAGGACATTGGCCAAAGTGAAATTCAACACAGTTATCAACTGTCGTGAGGTCTGAATCCATCAAGTCCGAGTTCGTGAGGCTTTTACCAACACGACATATTGGTACAACAGAGTGCTGACCAATGCCAACCACCCCAGGAGACACATATTCATCTTCTCCAGCTGCCTGTCCTCAATTCACCACCAGACTCACCAGAGAGCAGTCTTCAGAAATAAGACAAACTGGGACAGAACCTGAACTCTACAACTTCCCCACTGTGGGGCACAAAACAAACCCCACAGCCACAAATGGCCACATCATAAAGAGCCCAGTCTCTCGGGCCCAGCTTCCCTCCCAGGGAGTGACCACTGCTGACATCTGTGAGCACGTCACATACCTCTCACCGCCTGCGCCTGGGGAAGGGCTATCGTCACACCCTGCTGCATGGGAAAGGCAGTTAGTAAAGCATAAGTAGCTAAGCTGCCATCTGAATCCTGAGAACCAGGTATCAGAGGAAAGGGCACAGGCTCTGAACCAGACACAGTCTGCATCCCAGCTGTGCACTGGGACTGTAGCCTCTCTGTCCTTCAGTTACGCAAACGTGAGAGGGGAGAGGACCCATCAGCAGGCATACCCTGGGTATTTATAAGGTACCAGACTCTATTCTGGGCTTCCCAGGTGATGCTAGTGGTAAAGAACTCGCAGGAGACGTAAGAGACACGGGTCGATCCCTGGGTCAGGAAGATCCCCTGGAGGAGGGCGTGGCAACCCACTCCAGTATTCTTGACTGGAGAATCCCATGGACAGAGGAGCCTGGAGGGCTACAGTTCATGGGTTTGCAAAGAGTTGGCCTTATTCTAAACCACACAATGTTACTGTAGCTGTTAACCATATATACAAAAAGGTATACAAAGTATAGAAGGTACACATATAGAAGGCACTAAATAACTTCTATTTTTCCTCTCACCTTCTCTGCAAAATTCACTACCTCTTGTTTGTTTCTACTGTGTGTCAAAGAAACCCTATGACAGGGGAAAGAAAAATCAAAACAAAACAAAATGCCCAAGACACAAGTGTAGCAAGAGAACCAGACTCACAGTTGAGAAGGCCACCGAAACTCTGTGAGGAAGTCGCGCGATGATTTACAAGCACTCCTCCTTTCTATTTCCTCTTTCCATAGCAGTCACAGAGAACCTGACAAGGAAAGACAACATGCATTTATAAAACCACCTCGCCACCACTTTTTCAAAGAGCCACTGAGTTCATCCCTCTCAGAGTCAGTCTCATTACCTACCACACACGCAGTGCCAGACCTGGGATGAGGGGTAAAAACACGCCATCAAGTTCTTGTCTTCAAACCTACATCTCAGTCAAGAAAATACATGTGAAAACCTGGAGACTACTAAAACATATCAACAAGCATGCATTAATATGACAATTAGCTAGTAAGCTCAGGGAAAGATCACCAACAATGTATACATCTACTTCACCCTCTCTCACTAAAATTATACTAAAGAGATATTAAAAAAAAAAAATGAAAAACAAAACATGGCTCAGGCAGAACTGACAGGGGAAAAAGAGAATTCCGGAACCTGTGAGAAAAGCTTCTCAAATGGAAGACAAAGACCAAAACAAATTTTTTAAAAAAGGGGGGGGAAAAAAACACTTGGAGGAAACAGAAACTATGAAAGATTGGACGCATAGTAAATGACTCAGCAGACCAAGAAAGCCAGATCCTAAGCCAGCAGGGGAAAGACTAAGACCCGATTCCACTTTCACAGGGGTGTCCCGGAGGGCTCCGAATGGGCAGCCCCGGTGCGGGAAGGACTGGGGCCCGGCCACAGGGGAGCAGCGAGTCCACCCAAGCCACAGCCAGAAACTCAGCCCCAGGCATCAGCATGCTGCCCCATCCCTGACGGTCATGTCACTCCCAGGAAAAGCAGAGTGGCTCTGGACTGAAGTTCCCCTGCCACGCTGTACTACACACAGGCGGACTTTATCACGGTACAAAACTCAACGGTGGGGCCTCGTGCTGCCCACCCCTCACCCACCCACCCGCTCAGCCTCCAGATTTCTGTTGTCAAAATTCTACACGAAAGAGACTAGAGAATATTCCTGGGGAATATATCTGCCCAAGAAGCAAGACCTGAAAAGACACTGGGGATCCCCCAACAAATCGTCTGCTCATGATACCCTGATGTAAAAGTCAAAAGGCCCATCCCACGTCAGACAGAAGGAAGGGGTTCTGGAGGGTTGGGAGATAAGGAAATAACTTGAGAGAAACAAAAACTCTACAATCAAAAATCTAGAGATAAGAAATAAATAAATCAATAAATAAAAATAGGATGCTCTTTTAAAAGAACAAAAAAAGAGCTCATGAATATTAAACAACCTGAACATAGAAGCAAAACACTAAAAAGAAGGTTAAGTTAAATTCAACATATCTCCCTGAAAGCAGAATAAAAAACAAAGGAAGAAAGGAAGGGAGGGTGGGACAGAAGTATACTGGAGAGAAAGAATAAGAAAATTACGACAGCCAAGACAGTTTCATGGATAACAAGACTTCCAGAAAGAAAGAACAAGGAAACAGAAGGGAGAACAACATCAGCACAATCCCTTGAAAAAGTTTTCCCAGAACTGAGGAGTGAGTTACCAGAACGAAGGTCCCCAGTGAATAAGCAGAACAGCAGATGAAAAGAAACCCACACTTCATGACATTTTAAAAGAGTTGGGCAAGTTTTTAAATTCCTACAAGCTTCTAAAGATGGGAGGGGGAAAAGTTACATTGAATAAGAAATTAGAATAAGCCTCTGAACTGAAAACCAATGACATGGAGCAAAGGAAGCAAAGGATCAGAGCAATGCCAACAGAACCGTACACCAGCCACACACCTCAATCACCATCCTCAATCACACTCACTCCCTGACCTTCTGCCCCAAGCGTCCTACCTCAGGAGGCCACTGGAGAAGGTTCTCCACCGAAATGTTAAGCATAACGAAGTAGGAGGCAGTCACACGAGCTTCAACAAGGACGTGACAGTGGAGGGAGCTTCCAGAATGGGAGCTGGGGGCCTGGAGAGGACAGTCGAAGCAGAGAGGCTCCAGAGGAGGGGCATGGGAGGTGGCCTGGCCCTGCCCAAAACCCACTCATCCTTCTCAAGGGATTCGCCTCTGGTCGCGGTGACCAAGACAAAGAAGTCAGTCAAGAAAGACGAAGACAAGGGGCACCCCAAACATGGAACCCAACCCTGGAGAGAAGCCGAAGGGTGAGAGCAAGGGACGACCGGGGCAACGCTGCAGGGCAGGCATGAGAACAGCCAGCTGAGAAGATGGGAGAACAGGGACCTCCAGAAAGCCGAGCCCAGAGAGAGGACGTGCAGAGTCTGTGTGCCTGACCCTGTGGAAGGTTCACTAAAAGGCTACCACAGAGGGTGTGGAAATAACAGCAGGTATAAAGAGGACTAAAAATCCGGGGACTGAGTGCTCCAAGGGAGGCTACGATCCCTTGCACCCCCTGTGGTCTGTCCACAGCACTCACCCCGGTCCTGTCAACAGTGACCCGCTCCTCTCTGCCCCTCACTCATCTGGAGACCCTGCGAAAGGCCAGCTCTCAGCAATCACCTTCCAGAATCCACCACAACACTTGCTACAACAGTGCACATGAGAGTCAAGGGTGTTTTTCGTTTATTCACATACTGAGCATCTACTCGACAAACCTGGCATTCTTCCGGGGAACTAGAAGTCAAAGAGGAAGCAATAGAAGACTCCTGTCCTTCAAGAGTTTAGACTATTTTTACCCCTGAGAAACAATTACTTATCCTCTATTCTCATCTTCCGCCCAAGATGAAAAGTTCACCAGTGGCTCACAGAGTTTCAGTGGTGCAGCTGCTACTAACAGAGCGGGACCCCAAGACACGACGGCGCTTTTGCGACACGGCATGCACCCTGTAATACGGAGTGTCAACCTGAAGGCGGGAGACATGCTGCCTGTACGCTAGGGCCTGAGGCCCTTCTTGATCAAGCCCAGTCCAACTCTCTCCTCGGTGTCTCTGAAGAACCCTACATTCCAGCGAAGTTAAACTCCTCCCAGTCAACAGAGCAGGCGCACCCTCCCTCACACCTCTGTGCCACTGGCAGTCCCTCTGCCCGGGGCTCCCTGCCCGGGCTGAACAGGCGTGCATCTGGAGGGGGCCGCGCCCCTCTCCCGCGCTCCCCCAGCCCTGTCACTCACAAGAGGGTCTCTGGGGTCCCTGACACGTGCCGTGCACAGAGCCAGGCACTGGAGCACACATCAGTGAGCAGGAGAGACACGGCCCTGCCCCCAAGCACCCTCGTGGTGTAGCTTCTGGTTTAACATGCGTGTGTTAGTCACTCAGTCGTATCCGATTTCTCTGCAACCCCATGGACTGTAGCCTGCCAGGCTCCTCTGTCCATGGAACTGTCCAGGCAAGGATACCGGAGTGGGCTGTCATTCCCTTCTCCGGGGGATCTTCCTGACCCAGGCATTGAACCCGGGTCTCCTGCACTGCAGGCAGACTCTTAACCATCTGAGCCACGAGGGTTCACCCACTAGGGTGGATATCAAATTCGACCCCACCTGTCAGCCCCTCCCTCCACAAACACAAGACTTTAGGAGCAAGGGCAGCCCCCTTCAACTCTGCAGCCTCAGGACCTACACACTGTTAAATAAAGCCAGAGTGAAGTTCTGACTCCAGCTGGTTGCAAGAGGTGAAAGAAAAACATGTGCTCCTTAGAAGCTCTCTGCCCCCCCCCCTTTTTTTGCCTCTTTTCTATTAGAGGAGTACAAATCTGAAAACGTCATTCATTAAAATGCAAGTCTCTTGCAACTGTCTTTCTTCTCCTTGCTGTGAAAGGCAAAACATTCCAGTTACCCCCCAGGTCTGGTTTCTGTTCCCCACTGTATACCCCCGATAATACACACTGTATCAAACACCTAGGGCACTTAACCAATAAACATATACCTGATGCCTGAATGACAACACATGAATAAATGAATGGATGCGCTGACTTCTGAGGGCTTATAACCGCTCTCTGCTTCATTGTGAGGGCATTCAAGTAGGCAACAACATCCCATCTCACCATCCACAGGGCTGCTCACCCGCCACATCAGCAGTGGGCGACCCACTGCCCGCTGTGTGCCAGCGCTCCTATTTGTCCCATGAGCCAATCTGTCTTTATTAAGAGTATGAAGCTCTGCATCTTAGCAGACATACAAAACTGATAAAGCAGAAGCACAGAAATTGAACTAGTTCAAAAGGAGCAGAAAATCAGACATTTCCCAAGCTGTATAACTAAAATGCATAAGTAAAATCTTTTGCTCCAGACAGATAAAGAGAAACTACACTTGCCTCATTATATAATAAAATATATTACCAAGTCCCTGAAGATGGCTGTAAGATGCATAAGTTCCACCCTTCTGGCATGAACAGGTGTGTTTTAAGATGGGTATAAATAGACACCCCGGCTACTCTGAACCCCTTTCCCTTTCTAACAATGTGAACTAAAATTTTCCACCAGTCACTCACTCTAAACCTGTGTTTCACTAACAGGTGAAATATTTCCTTCTATCATCTTGCTCATCTTGTTCTCATTTCAATGCACAATCCAACTTGGCCAGCTTTCTGACATCCATCTTTCACTAAGTCTCAAAAACAACCCTGATCATCACACAGTTTCAGCCTTTCTCCTGAGCATTTTGCAAGTACCAGCTCCTCACAGTCCTAACTGGTTACTATCAGTGTTCCCATTTTACACATAAGAAAGCTAAGTCTTAACAAAATTAAATTATCCAGGTCACACAGCAAGCAAGGGAGCAATCAGGGATTCGTTAGCTAGCTTGAAAGTGTTAGTCACTCAGTCGTGTCCAACCCTTTGCGACCCCATGGACTGTAGCCCACCAGGTTCCTCTGTCCATGGGATTCTCCAGGCAAGAGTATAGGAGTGGGTCACTATTCCCTTCTCCAGGGGATCTTCCCAACCCAGGGATCAAACCTGGGTCTCCTACACTTCAGGCAGATTCTTTACCATTTGAGCCACAAAAGCAGCTCAAAACTAGCTTACCAGCACTCTTAAAATCATGGTGCTATTCTGCTTTCCCAAAGTAACCAGATAATATTACTGTTAAAACAATGAACGAGATGTGGGCTTTCCAAAGCAACCACAACAGAAAAATTCTTCCTAAAGCTCAGTAACGTTCAACACGACACACTGACAAATTCTAGTCGGCTCGAATTGAGCATATAGGCTGAACCCCTGGAGAAATGGTCTTTTTCATGCTAACTGTTAAATAAGGCCCAAACCTACTATTTCTTAACCCACAACACTGAAATAATGTAAGCTAACTGTGAAGGTCTCTGATGTCCAAACCATACAACCTCTTCACGTACACCGCCCTTTAGCAACAGTTTTGTACTTAGGCAAGCTGGAACCCGTATTCTTTAAAAAAAAAAAAAAAGTCACAAGTAACTTTCTAAAAAACCAAAAATATATAAAGAATGTGAATATATTATGAAAATCATCTGGGCAAACAAAAGCTTCTTTATGCTTCAAACTAATTTTCTAGACAAAAATATTCTAATACTGCACAGTGGCGCTGCTCAGAGGTGGGCATGCCATGTCTCGGGCATCTGTGCCAGGGTTGGATACAGGGCTTGCCATCCATCTGTACTAAGCACTGACTAAGTGAACACAGTAATAGGAAAGAAGAGGGGAGGGTACTAAGTTCTGAAAAACCAGTACTCACCACACTGCCATTAACAGACTGCCCCACTTCTCGGCGCTGAGATGGCTCCTGCTCTCTCTAGCCAGTCCATTCTAGAGCCCCCAAGGCTCTGTCTTTTCTCCTCTTGGCCAAGCTTACCTCTCAGGCAAGCTCAACGGAAGTGCTGTCTCCTGCTAACAGCTCTACAACCTGTGTTTCTAGCTCAGACCTGCTGCCCGGCTGTCATCCTGGACTGACTGCGGTCACCCTGCATCCCAGCACCACAGAGAAGCCAGAACTGCTTCCTGCCCCAATTCAGGGCTGGAGGAAACTCTTGCAAGACTGATAAGATGAAGGAGAAAAGTACTCCCCAGAGGCAGCTGTGGGCAGAAGCATAGCTGCAGGTTGATGTAGCAGCCAAGACCTAGGGTACCTCCCAAGGGGAATTTCAGCTGCCCCAGAGAGACCCCAGGAACCACCTGCTTCAAAGCACTGAGATCAGTGGCAGCAGCGCCAACTGCCTGTTTCACCACTGAGCTCAGAGGAACCCTGGGGACGCACTCTGTGTGAGCGTTGCTTCCCCAACCGTTGACCCGGCCAGCCCTTCCAACACAAGTGATGGATTCTAATTCCTATGTTGAAAAAACATCTAGAGTGGCTTCTGTGTTCCTGACCAAATCCTGGCAGATATACTAAATCGGGGACCAGCTGCAAGCCTGCTCAAAGAGGCAAAAGGTTGCCCAAGGGAACCGCACAAAATGCCCAATAGAGCTCAGGCCTGATCTTCCCTCACGAACCTCCTGTGCGCAGTCCTCTCCGCTTATGAGAGCCCCTCCTTCCAACAGCCAAGGCCACAAACAGGGACGTCACCCCGACTCTTTCTCCACACTCCCCACCCAATCTTGTCGGCTTTTCCTGCAAAACATCCCGAGAAACTGCCCTTGGCGTCACGGCCACCAGCACCATGCTGACCTGAGCTGCGTCATCACTCACTCGAGCAGGAGCAGCTGCGGAACAGAGGACCCTGTGCTTGCCCCAGCCAGCCCAGTGCTTGTTGTCAACACAGCAGGTGACTCGGCATCTCAGTCAGACACACCACGTCTCTGCTCAAAATCCCAGACGGTCCCTCAGTTTACACTGATGTCTGCACAGTCAAATGTGTTGAGAAAAAACCTGCTCAGGACTATCAGTAAGAACAGATGCTCAGAGTTGAGGGTGGAGGAAACAGCATCAACAATCAGTAACACAACAGGCAAATGACTCTGGGGGGCTGTCCTTGGCTGCTTGTCAACAGATGTTATTCAAGGAGTCGATGGTCCTGAGGAACTGGCTTCTGAGAACAATATATGTGGACTACAGGTGAGAATATTTTCAAAGAACTAGAGAAAACATTAAATTTAGTATTACTTGAAGTAGAATACAAATGCTGACTGAAAATACATGGGAAGCAGGAAAAGGGTTGGCTGGACAAATTTACAAAGATCGTTAAAACGTTAAGATGTTTAAAGCATTTAAACATGGTTATTTAAACTACAGTTATCCACTGGGTTCTTCATCAGCAGGTATTCTGTGCAAAGTTATCTAAAATCTTCCGTGTTGCTGAAGCAGCAACATCAACATCAAAGTTCACTGAAATATTCCGACTTGTCCTTCCACACAGCAGTTTAGCGGTTTGGGGTAGGTTCTGTTGTGTCCTGTTGACCTCAAAGGCATGACTGAAACTGCTCTGAAAAAGACCCTCCATCGACTACTACTATCACTCAACACTGCAGTCAATGAAATTAGCTTTAACTAAAGACTGACTAAGGGCTTCCCAGGTGGCGCTAGTGGTAAAGAACTCCCCTGCCAATGCAGAAAACATGAGAGACATATGTCTGCATCAGGAAGATCCCCTGGAGGAGAGCATGGCAACCCACTCCAGTATTCGTAGCCCACGAACAGAGAAGCCTGGTGGGCTACAGGCCATGGGGTTGCAAAGAGCTGGACACGACTGAAGCTACTTAGCATGCATGAAAGACTTGGTAACATTTCTTAATGAACCCAACCTAAAATTCCAAGGCTGCTTACACGAGGCCCTTCTACTGCAGTAAAGCCATTTCAGTGACAGCCAATGTCTGAATCATAAGGAACTCCACGCTTCTTTACCCACTCCCCAAGCCACCAAAAGTTATGAGAAGTGAGATTTCCATTCCCACACAAATTCACAGCAGATATATTTTTCTGAGTTTAAGCTACAGTTCCAGCAGCATTTTTTGAACCTTGATGCAAGTATAATGAAAATTTACATATTTCAAAATCCATGTAACTATGCAGTTGAGGCCCCCCCAACCATCAACTGGAAGTGATTAATCTGCAATACAACAACACGATAAAAGGCAAATATCAAGAAGAACCTAAGAGAATTCTATAAATGCCTTCCAAGCAATGAATATGCTCAATTAAAATGATATACTCCTGCACAGATATCAGGATCTGAGAGTACCGATCGGCATAAGGACATTTTCAAAGATGAAATACCTCCTTGGTAGATAAGCATTAGAAGACGAACGTGATTGACTGACTCTGATGACAGGCAGCACCAGCTTTAAAATTCCAATTAAGGAAAGTGTCACCACCACCACCACCACCACCACCACCCCCGCCTTCCGCAGAAAGAGAATCCCATTCTCTCATCAAGGGACCGATATCATAAAAAAATCACTCTCAGTTATAATTTGGATTCTGTCCAAGAAAAAAATTCTGTGTTCTCTCTTGTTATAGAAGTAATCACATAATATCCTTGATTTTGTCTATTAGTCTGAAAAACCTTAACTATTTCCCATATGCCCATTCACATAAAAGTTTGACAATCCCAGTTTTAGTCAACCAACATCCCCCACCACCCCGTCTACTGCATACAGAACAGTTAGGACATATTTCACCCAGCCTCAACTTTCTCAGTTGATTTTCTTTTTGATTTAAGTCTACCATTTTATATTTATTCCTGATAATTTTAATTTTATCTTATTGATTTTAGCACTTCATTACAACCTGTCAAAATATTTTAAAATTCTGATTCTAAAAATGAGCTGTCTCCCAGCATGACTTCTGATCTTTATTCAAGTTCCAAAGGAAAACATTAGGACAGGTGTCAAGTGTGACACACTTCTGGAGACATCTTCACTTGGGGTAGAAATTCTGATTTTTTAGTTTTGTAGTAAATTATACCACATGTGGTTGCAACATATATCGTCTCCCTAAAAGCAGTAATTTCTTGAACTCCCCAGTCATGACAGAAATAATTAACTTGTCTAGCGATAATTAGGCTTCACGCAGTAAAGAATGAACTTCGCCCAAGGAAAGGCCCTGGCCACGCACAGCTCCCGGAAGTCACCTCTGCGCCTCGGCACCTCCTGCCCGATGAGGCCGCCTCGGTTTAGCTGGGCCTGAGGTCACACATTCCTAGGGAGAAACTACTCTCATTTTTGGAAATGGCAAATCCTACTTAAAAGGGACACATGACCACCTCTCATAGGCATGTGACTATGAAGAGAAGGCTCACAGTAAACTTCAGCTCTGCCTATCTTACAAAAGCGTGCTGAAAACATTCCGTGCCTGTCAAGAGTCCCACACACCTGGTTGGCCTCCTATGCACCAAATACATGCCTTGTTTGTCTCTGGAGGAGAGGAGAGGTGGGGAAACATTTTAATAGCCAGTTGAGATGGCTCCATTTGGGAGGGACTGCATGCGTTTGGGGTTTATCTGGCAGTTTGGGATGTATTACATGCAAAGTAAAACCCATGATTCAGATTTTTAGCCTAAACCTTTGCAGAGCACCAGATGTATGCACTCTATTAAGGAGTGGCTCCCCTGGGTGCTGGGCTCCCTGTTAGTAATCCCACAAGAGCCCTGAAGTTCTCTCCACAGGGGAAAACACACAATTCTGCTTGCAACTTGAATTCTGGGGCTCATGGTCCCAGGAAAGAATGTTTCCTCCTCAAAGCAACCGTGACTGCTCGTATTTCAGAGCAAACAGCTTCATGAGTGGGTCACCTCAGGAGAGTTACCTGGCACCTCTCTCGCCACCCAGCCACATCATGTGACTGGTTGGACCCACAGATTAACTCAGAAAATAGCTTCAAATCACCCCCTTCTCTCCAGCTTCTCAGCTGCACCCGATTGAGGCTTTCCTCTTTCATTCGTACAACATCATTATATGATTAAAGGAGCGCAGACTGTGAAACTGAGCCCTGCGCTCCGCCAGTTCCCCTCCAAGCGAGTGAGCTGGGCAGCCATTTCCTGAGTGACAGGCACATGCTTCCTACCTCCCCTCCAGAGCACATCTCTGTAAGGCCGCTGCACTCATCCCATCCCGGCCTCCTTCCACCCCACACATCTGCTCTGGATAAGAAGCAAGTGCAAACATCCTGCCTACCACACCGAGCTCACCACCCTCCTCCCCAGCCGGTGCTGAGCTCCAGATCTGACAGGAACAGCCCACTCCACCCAGCCGGCCCTCACACCTCCACGCCTCTGCACAGGGTGCTCCTGCTTCCCTCTTTCCACTGAACTCCTACAGATCCTTTCAGACAGTCAGAACCTGCAGAGACCACTGCATCTGGCCCACAGCCAGGGTTTGTAAGGTCCCTGCGCTAAGAATGTAATTTTTACCTTTGTAAAGGGCTAAAGATGAAAATTCAAGAAATGTGTGGCAGGCCATCTGTGGCCTGCAAAGCCTGAGGCATCCACTGTCCAGCTTTGAACAGAGGAAGTCTGCCGACGCCGAGCCTGACCCTCACTGGGGTCGCGTCCTCCAGCCCTCAGAGCACTGGCTGTGACAGTCACTGACCTGAGCCAGCCCCGCGCCCCCCTCTGCAGCACCGGGGCTCAAGGCTGCACGAGGCACAAGGCAAGTGCTTAATAAACACTAAACAAACAAACGAATTCACCCGACCAGTTCAAGAACAAACCAGGGAAACACGTACGTGGGAAAGGGTAAGCCTGCAGTAAGCCAGCGCTACGTTACGTCTGAAGGAGCCCTGATCCTGGCACTTGACATCTGCCTACACTTGACAAAGTAGCTGCACACACACCCTCAAGGGCTGAGACTACAGACACTAGACTTTATAGATAATGGCTATCTGAAACTGAGACTCTGAGAAAAGGAACAACTTGTCGAAAGTCAAAAGACAAGAGGCAGAGGGGTAACATTTGAACCCAGGCCTTCTGCTTCCCAGACGAGACTCCTCTCTACACAAACCATGATGCCTAAACCCCTCAACTGGCAATACCTGAGATGTTAAGGGAGGAATAAAATTTAACTTCTGACCTGTCATTTAATTTTGATACTTTTGAAGCTACTTTTTGTAAACAAAACTGAAATGAATACCCAAAATAAGCACTTGGCTAAAAGACCCTGCTATAATCACAAACTAAAATTTTCTTCCTTTTCTTTTTTTTTAGTCAGTCTTGAGAAGGTAAAATTAAACAGCTTAATTAACAAATGCCACTGAAGGGAAGCAGCTGCAGGCACAGCATGAACCCCCGCCCGTTGGCTAAGCTAAAACAAACTGGCAGCCGAGGCAGTCACCTGTCCTCAAGCTTCAGAGTCCAAGAGCTGATAACATGCATTAACACCTTGACTTCAGGCTGGAAATAAAACAAGTGTTTCCAGAGGCAGAAGTGACATGTACCTAGGTGTCCAGAAGTTTCAGAGTTAGGGTCAAGATACAGCCAAACTTGGATACAGGGCTTCCCAGGTGGTGCGAGTGGGAGACAGGAGATACAGGTTCGATCCCTGGGTGGGGAAGACCCCCTGGAGGAGGGCACAGCAACCACGCAAGTGTTCTTGCCTGGAGACTCCCATGGACAGAGGGGCCTGGTGGGCTACAGTCCGTGGGGTCACAGAGAGTCAGACACGATTGAAGCAACTGAGTGCCCATGTGGGTCTATGAAAGGTAACATTAATTTCAAAGACGTGGTTCCATACAGAACACGTTTTCTTACTACAGTCCCATTTTAGAAATAAGTCACAGCAAGGTACATCAAAGAATAGTCATTCATTTGGAATTCATCAAACACTAAAATAAATTACGAGTCCTCAAAGGAATCTTTATGCAAGTCAGAAAATAAACAGACTTCCCTGGTGGTCCAGTAGCTAGGACTTGGCGCTTTCACTGCCAAGGGCCCAGGCTGCATCCTTGGTAGAGGAGCTAACATCCCACAAGCCGTGTAGCATGGCCAAAAAAAAAACAGAAAAAATACCTAAATATCAAACATACTTACTGAATAGAACAATGCATGCCTTATTAATAGATAATAAAAATATCTCATATCAAACTGTAACCCTTCGGTAAAGAGAGTCCTTAAGTAAGACAAAAAAAATTATAAAGAAAAAGACTGATAGTCAATGATGTTAAAATTAAGAACTTTAGTTCCAAGACATCTCAAAATCAAAAAGATAAACCACAAACTGGAAAAAAAATATTCACAGCTTACAATGACAAAAGATAGTAATCCACACATAGAAAACAGCTACTAGTCAATAAGAAAAACATAAAAAGAAAATCAGGCCAATGTCTTCTCTTCATAAGAAAGAGATATAACCAATATACTAAAAGATTATTAACCTAATTAGTGCTAAAGAAATTAAATGTGAAGCCACAAACAGATACTATTACATAACTACCAGAACGGCAAAACTGAAGAAAACAGACACCATCAACTAGAGCGCACCGGCAAGAATGCAGAGCAGCCAGGAGCCACTCCCCTGCATCAGTGGGATGCAAGTTGGCAGGGTACCCTGAGAGCAATCTGGCAGGAAGCAGGCAAGCTGAAGGCTGGCCAGCCAGAACCGGCATCGCACCCCACGTGGGCAGGCGAGACATCCACGCACGTGGGCAGCAGCGAGGCTGGAAACCATCCAAATGCCCATCAACTGGAGACCTGATTACACAACAGAGAAAGTGAAGCAGTGCTGACCACGTACAGCCCTCCAACAGGTCTCAACCACAGTGCTGAGCGGAAAGGCCAGTCGCAGAAAAACAAATGTGATGTGATTCCCTAGAAGAGAGTTCAACACAGACAAAACTAACCCAAAGGAACGATAAACGCAACCTTCACCCAGTGACCGCTGTTTAAATGCTGGGGATACAGTAGTGAACATTTTGCTCTCAGATTTCCTGTCACAGTCAAGTGACAAAGAAAATAAAGATGAGTAAAATACAAGCGATATCAGGGCTTGAAGAAGGAGGTGGTAGCTCAAGGGGCTGAGGGGAGATGGCTACACAGGTTTCACAAAGTAAGAGGGGGACCATGGTGGGGAACAGGTGGGCCTCGGGGTGGAGGGGATTCTCCACTGTTGCAGCTGGCCCACAGCTGCCAGGCTGGCTTTCTACTCTAAACCAGTGGGGCCTCATCATTTGTTTTCAAACAGCCCATGAGTTAAGAACGGTTTTTACACTGCGTATGATTAAAGAAATAAATGAAACAATAACAGGGGCATCCGTGGTAGCTCAGTGGTAAAGAATTCTCCTGCCAGTGAGCGTTCAATCCCTAATTCAGGAAGATCCCACATACTTCAGACCAACTAGGCCCAGGAGTCACACCACTGAGCCTGTTCTCTAGAGCCCGGGAGTCACACCACTGAGCCTGTTCTCTAAAGCCCAGGAGTCACACCACTGAGCCTGTTCTCTAAAGCCCGGGAGTCACACCACTGAGCCTGTGCTCTAGAGCCCAGGAGTCACACCACTGAGCCTGTGCTCTAGAGCCCAGGAGTCACACCACTGAGCCTGTTCTCTAGAGCCCAGGAGTCACACCACTGAGCCTGTACCCTAGAGCCCGGGAGTCACACCACTGAGCCTGTGCTCTAGAGCCCGGGAGTCACACCACTGAGCCTGTGCCCTAGAGCCCAGGAGTCACACCACTGAGCCTGTGCCCTAGAGCCCGGGAGTCACACCACTGAGCCTGTTCTCTAAAGCCCAGGAGTCACACCACTGAGCCTGTGCTCTAGAGCCCGGGAGTCACACCACTGAGCCTGTTCTCTAAAGCCCAGGAGTCACACCACTGAGCCTGCGCCCTAGAGCCCAGGAGTCACACCACTGAGCCTGCGCCCTAGAGCCCGGGATTCACACCACTGAGCCTGCACCCTAGAGCCCGGGAGTCACACCACTGAGCCTGTGCCCTAGAGCCCGGGAGTCACACCACTGAGCCTGTTCTCTAAAGCCCAGGAGTCACACCACTGAGCCTGCGCCCTAGAGCCTGGGAGTCACACCACTGAGCCTGCGCGCTAGAGCCCGGGAGTCACACCACTGAGCCTGCGCCCTAGAGCCCGGGAGTCACACCACTGAGCCTGCGCCCTAGAGCCCGGGAGTGTCACACCACTGAGCCGACATGCCCTAGAGCCCATGCTCCACAACAACAGAAAAGCTTGCACAGCAACGAAAATCCAGCACAGCCGAAAGTTAACTAAATTTTTTTCTGAAAAAGAATAATAACATTTCATCGCATGTGACATTACATGAAATTCCAATTTCAGGTCCAGAAATAAAACTGTATTGGCACACAGACAGCTCATCCCTTTGCCCGGAGTTCACAGCTGCTTTCACACAGCAACAGCAAGGCCAAGTACCGGGCACAGGCACAAGCCCTAGGTGCCCGCAGAGCCTACGTTTTCCCTGCCTCGGCCTCTTCCGCGGGAGCTGGCCAGCACCTCTGTGGCCTCGGGCACCTTTCTCTGGAGGTCAGAGCACTCTTAGTCTACAACTTACTCACATCTCACACATATTCTTCTGTATCTCGTCATCGTTTAACAAAATCATCTCCTGAAAAGGACTAACATAATAAGCACATTTCTCTGATGAGCTTTAAAGCTTCATGCCGGTTCTCCATCCCAATGACTAAGTTTAAAAACAAACAAACAAAAAAAAAAATACTGCTATCAGGAGCATTAAACAAACACTGCAACAAAAGCAAGCAACGTTTATTTTGACTCAAGTACAAGAAAAATGGAAAGAGAGACAGGGAGGGAGGGAAGAAAGAAGGAAAGGCCTTTCCAACCCAGGTTCTGAGGCTGTGGAGAGATCCACAGCCTTGCTTAACATCCAGCTGGTTAGGACTATGCCTCTGAGCATCACCAACTTCAAAAAGCTATATAGTGACACCTGATCCCTTCCCATCCCGAAAGAAATGTGTCATAAATTGTTACATCACATTTTAACAAGAGCCATGATATCTGACCAACATAAGCATATATGTTCAAAGCAAGTTCCTTCATGTCTTTTAAATGTAAACCAGTACCACTGATCGAGTTAACAATGTTAATGAAGCCCACTGTTAAAGGTGGTAATGAACATGGAGAGTTCATTACAACATTGTTTTTGCATATATCTGAAAACTTCCACAAAGTATTTTTAAAATACAATTGAAGACTCATATTTTAACTTTATCACCGGGAATTAAGTATAACTGTACCACATTAAACTTAAGAATGTCTCAGGACTTTCTCAGCAGTCCAGTAGTTAAGACTCTGCTATTTCAATGCCAAGGGTCCAAGGGTTTCAATGCCAAGGGAACTAAGATTCCACAAGTTGTGTGGTGCAGCCAAAAAATAAAAGTAAAAAGAACTTCGCTTCATTCAAAAGACAAAAAAAAAAGAAAAGAAAATTCACTGTGTCAGTAAAAACTGCACAACAAAGTGGGAAGAGAAAGTGGCAAAATATATAACCAACAAAAAACTTGTGTCCTGAACATTTTAAAAAGTCTATGAATAAATTTTTATAAACTAATATAAAAATACAGGCACTTCACAAACAATGAATCCAAATGGCCGGTAAATGTATAGAAAGATGCGTAACCTCATTATAACCAGGAAAAGGCTGTTTAAAACCACAAGGCGGTAATCCTGTGGAGACCACCAGGAGGGGCGGAGAGGGGAGCCGGCACAAGCCCACGCTGTCATCAGAGGGGAGGCTGCTCAAGGGCCCAGGAGGGCCACCCACGGACACCCACTGAGACGGTCAAGCATACGCAAGGCCAGTCAGCCCTCCACATCCTCAGCTTCTCCACGTGAGGCTGAAAACACTGGGGCAAAGCCCAGAAAGTTCCAAACAGGGAAACTTGAACTTGCTGCATTGGCAGTGATTTACACAGCATTCCACCATGCCAGTACTGTAAGTCATCTAGAGACGTCTATAAAGTACACAGGACGGTGTGCACAGTTGTACGTAAGGGATCTGAGCACCCCAGGAGCCTGGTATCTGAGGAAGGTCCTGGCCTCAACCCCTCGGACACCCAGTAGGGGGGAGCTGTACATTTAACCAGAGTCACATTAATGGGAGACTATTAACGATAACTTTAACTTCACTTGGCCAGTTTTAAGGAGATAGAGATTGTTTCAAAGAGCTCTCTCCACCAGCTCATTTCTATTATTTTTGACTTCATGGAGCTGCACAGCTGACTGAAAGATCGGGAAGGGGGCAGAACTCACATGCAAACAACCTTCTCAGTGTTCTGAGATTACATTTAATTCCATCTGCCTTTGGCAAGCGCTGCTCTACCTTTATAACAACTTTCACAGCTACAGACTCCCTTCCCACAAAGCCCCCACAACAGAGCTATTTGCTTTAGTCTGGGTGATTGACTCCTCCCAGGACCCCGGCAGGAGGGACCCTCCTTCCATCATTACACAATTACTGACTGACCATGTAGCATGAGGAAAGGACAACACAGAATCCTTGTTCCCAAGCTTACAATATGCTATTTACCAACACATGCATCTAACTCTGCATAAAGCCCATGATCGACCCCACTGTGGTACACTTTTACTTAGTCTGCCTCTCAAGAAAAAAGAGGAGAAGCAAAACCAAATTTATGAAATTCAGGTACAAATATAATGCTAGGCATAGAATCAATTCACACAATACTACTTCATCAGTCACCCCAAGACTTGGCAATCGCCCTGACTCTAGCATGAGCCAGCCAGCTCTTCAGCACCAAAACAGAACCACCCGGGAACGTGTGCCTTCACACTCACACGCACACACACTCCTGTTGTTTGCCAAAAGGCACAAGCCCAGGAGCCACACAAACTGCTACTGCGACAAGAGGCTGTCTGCTTCAAACCCAGCCCAGGATTCAGGGGACGGAGTGGGCTCAGCGAGACCTTCAGGATCTGCGCACAAAAGGGGCCGTGAGGGCTCCTCAAGACTCCAACACACATTTAAGAGCACGGATCGGGAGGCGACCTTGTCAGCAAATCCACAGAGGTCAAGGAGACCATACTGACCATATCCGTGCCTTTTATGACTTACCTCTGCCTGCTACAACTTGCGTTTCTCTTCAGCTCTCTAAGGCGGTGGCTCACAAACAGCATGCACCGAAAGCACAGCAAGTTGGAACGGACAGCCGGCCCGCCCCCAGAGCCGGAGTCAGTGGGTCAGAAGTCGGGCTGGAGCTGCTGCACTCCTAAACTGGGGCGACCCCGAGAACCACTGCCAACAACCTGGAGCTCTCTGGACTCTGCAAGTGTGTGTTTTCCTCGACGGTACAGCAAGACTAAGGAGGAACTCGATGAAGCAGAACAAACTACACTTTGCTATCCAAATGTTGACACCCCAAATGACTGAAAGGTAAGGGACCTGTCATAGCAAGGAAAAGCTGGCATGCTGTATAACTGGCATGCAGCAACAGGAAATGGGTTTTTAAAAATGGTTTCAGGGCATAATGTAAAACTCTTGTACGGCAGCCAACGAATCCAGCTGATTAGCAAAAGACACACTAGAGCTTCTGGACCAGTAATCAAGGAGCTTTTATAAATCCCACTGAGTAGTCTTCTAGGTCTGCAGAACTTGGGATGCCTCCTAATGAACACAGATCAATTAATAGAGGATCAGTTTCTAGAAAAGAACACTTCAAAATCGTAAAGGGGAAGAGCAGTATGTTTTCCCTAGTCCAAGTATGATGATAGCAGTAATCTAAAATAAAGCAGACAAAAACGAAAACAAGGATAATCCAATTCTTCCCTAGTATCGAGTTTTACATGGTTTTAAAGGGAGGTCCTTCACCAAGGCAAGCGACGCCACAGACAACTGGCTGATGTAATAGCTGTCCTCCAACCCGGGTGGCTCAGTGGTAAAGAATCCGCCTGCAATGTGGAAGACCCAGGTTGGATCCCTAGGTTGGGAAGATCCCCTGGAGAACCGAATGGCAACCCATTCCAGTATTCTTGCCTGGAGAATTCCATGGACAGAGGAGCCTGGCAAGCTATCGTCCATGGGGTCACAAAGAGTCGGACACAACTGAGTGACTAACACACACAACCATTAACAAGTTTCAGTTCTACTCAATAAATATTGAGCTAGGCACTGGTGACCCAACAGTGTGTAAAACCAAGTTTCTGCCCTTATGGGGCTTAAATCCTCATGAGAAGTCACACAAGCCACCAAACACATATAATGTGTAAACTGTACGCTCCTCCTTCAGGCCAGTAAAGACAAACGCATGGCGCCCTGGTCACCGGTAGACACGAGCTCCACGGTCCACAGCAGAGTCCAAGCTACAGGATCTTCAGTATAGACAATGGAGGCAGAATGGAGATTCCAGGCACAGAGAGCCCACGACACGGCAGCTGGGGTTCTTCTGAGCCTTGGTTTTGGTTCACAGGCCCCAAATAAAGGAGCAGAGTATGTGCCGACTCTTAAGAGCAGAATGGAAAATTCTAAGTTGGTGAGAATGAGCACATTCATTTCAGAAGCATTTATAGAGCAGCAATGTGTCAGAGATTATAAATACTAGGATTACCACAAGGGGCTCATACCTGTGAGAAATCTGCAATTTGTTTTTCCCTTACATACCCCCTGCTTCCCACAAAACTGTCTTCAAACAACATCCACCCTCCCAAAAAAAGTCACCAATGAAAAAACTGTAAACGTGGAGGTCACTAACGCACATCCTTCGACAAATAAGAAGGATCAGTCACTGCATCATGCATTATACATTTTATCTACCTGATTCTAAACAGATGTCAAACAATGAAACAATCTTGGTATATTCATTAAAATGGTTACCTACACTATACTGACCAGATGAGAACTTCATAATCCAAAGTGTCAGGTTCAAATGAAAATATAATTACCTAACTTTCCCAGACATGGTCATTACATTCGCACACCATTTACTCCTCCCGCAGGAGACCGGGTTAGGGTTTTACTGGCTGCTGCTCTTCCCACCCGGGAGGCTGCATGCAGGCTGTCGGGAGCTCACACTGCACAGTCCCCCAGGTCCGGTCAAGCTGGGTCCACCCCTGTGGGCTGAAGACCCAAGGTGGGGGACTGTAATTCTAGGCTTCCAGTGTTTCATCTGCAAAAGGAGGATGCAGACCGAAGTAGTCTTTACAAGGAACAAAGCAGACAGCACTACAGCACTCAGCTCGGCCCTGGCACAGGGCGCCAAACACGTGCAGCTTACAGGACAGAGCCTCTCCAGTACTTAACTCATCTGTCAAAAGGCTGCAGCACCCACCAAAAACACGGGGCACCCACACGGGTGCCCAGCATGCCCTTCCCCTCTCACTGGACAATATTCAAACATGTAACTTAAGGCATTCTTCTTGATTTGAAAAATGAGTTTACAGTAAATGGCAAGGTGTATTACTAAGAATTAGGTAGGGCCACCTCAGTTAAATTCAAAGTTTGTAAGCAAAAACCTTTACGTCCTTCATGTCCTTGTGGTGATGCCACTAGCATTTCCCTCCGAGGTTTCCAACTGCTGAAGAGTGGCAACGGTGCCACTTGGGGAAACATCCCCTACTTCTGTCTATAAATAATTTCATTAGTGTTTACACAAATCACACTATAATTAACGGTTTTACTAAACTATTCCTTTTTTTTCGGTGGGGGGAGGGCACACCATGTAGCTTGCAGTATCTCATTTCCCTGACCAGGGTCTGAACCCTGGTATTCTGCAGTGAAAGCATGGAGTCCTAACCACTAGACAACTCCCTTAAAATTCTATTTAAACTTAAAATTTAACTATATCTGTGCACCTGAATTTTATTTCCATCACTGAGTGTAGTCAAAAAAAAAAATGCAATTGCTATAGATATGAACAGAGGGGGTTCCTCTACTGATTTCCAATCAGAAACAATTCTGAATGGTAAGATTTGGCGGAATTCCTAGAAATTAATACCAGAAACTGGCGGACAAGAATTTCATTTCTCTTGCACTGAGTTGTCTTGGTGGTAGTCATGAAATGAAGAAGGGGGAAAAAAACAAAAACCTGCCAAAATCTCAGTAGAGAGAAAAACCGATAAAGGGTTCAAATAATCCACTGGTAAACACAGAAAAGAAGGGGGAAAAAACCCTAACTCCTGAACGTGGCTGGGTGAGTGAGAAAAACACAAGTGCGCCCAAGGGGAGCCACACCTGCTCTCCCTCTTCTCCCTTGCCCAGGGTCCTTCTGAGGATGGGTGAGCAACTGAGCATCCAAAGCCTTATGTGCATTCATAAACTTCTTGGAGCTTACTACTATCGACTCAAATAAGGTCATTTCCTTTGCCCAAACTTTCTTAAGTGAACATTTTAAATAATCTATACAGACAGCAGTGAAAATTCTCAAAGATTCCTACAGTAATTTCTTGCTAATTATTTAAGGGACTTTAGTAAGGGGGAAGCTAATGAAAATATGTTCTTAAGCTAGAGCATTAAGGCAAAATAAAGTACTTCAGAAACTAAATTTTTCTGACTTACTAGCCAGGGGAAAAAAAAACTCATTTCACAAATATGATAAAATAACAGAGCTTTTTACCAGTGGCATTTTTTGCACATCTAGAACAACAACAATCACAAATTCTAAAAACCTGTATGGAAATACAAAAGACCTCAAACAGCCAAAGCAATCTTGAGAAAGAAAAACAGAGTTGGAGGAATCAGACTTCCTGACTTCAGACTACACTATAAAGCTACAGTAAAAAAAAAAAAATAGAACTTTTTATGCCACTGAAATTTAAAACCAGATTTATTCTAGATGAAAACATATCTAAACTGAAAATGTTTTATTTCAAAAGTTAAAGATTTATATATTGTATTAACTATTTGAATTGCATATTTTGTTACCCTTAAAACAACATTTAATTATTTTTTTGAAAATTAAGACACCTCAAAGTACAGGAAAAAAAGTTTCCATAAAACCTTTAGAGATATGAGCTAAGATCCCACCTCACTAATTCAAAATGACACACAAAGACAGTAATTTTCAAAGTTTTTTTTTTTTTACTATCCCTACCACTTTATTACGTCATAGACTATATATGTAGACACAAAATACAACAGAGTAGTTTCTTCTGAAGGAACTCACCAGTATTTCTCTTAAAGGGGTGGGCTTTAACAATACAATTTTATTATTTAGACAACTTCGCCAACCTTCTAGTAAGGAAACTTATCTAGCTGAAGAACCTAGTTTTGAGAATTGGAACATTAATGTCTGTACTTTCCAACAAAGGACACAGCGCTACAGAAATGAGTTTAGTTAAAAACGTTTCCAGGCTTCCCTGATAGCTCAGTTGGTAAAGAATCCACCTGCAATGCAAAAGACCCCGGTTCGATTACTGGGTCAAGAAGATCTGTTGAAGAAGGGACAGGCTACCCATTTCAGTACTCTTGGGCTTCCCTTGTGGCTCAGCTGGTAAAGAATCCGCCCACGATGCAGAAGACCAGGGTTTGATCCCCGGGTTAGGAAGATCCCCCGGAGAAGGAAAGGGCTACCCACGCCAGTGTTCTGGCCTGGAGAATTCCACGGACTGTACAGCCCATGGGGTCACAAAGAGTCGGACAGGACTGAACGACTTTTCACGACTCACTAAAAACATCTTCATGACCCTTATTGCTACTCCTAACTCCCACCTTCCCCAGACACTTCAGGACCATTAAACTAGTGGAATACCACTCCTGATCTAACACTTATTACTCACTTTCGGGGACCCACAGCCTCAGAAGAGCTCCTGTGGGAGTGCCAGCGTTCTTTGCCTCGCATCATAAATACTAAGTTTTGGATTCAGGGTCTTTATTTAGCCAAGCATTTGCTCCTCAATGCATCACCTCTGAATGATGTACAAGTCCTTCTGTTCAGTCCTTTCCTGAAGTATTATGTGCAGGCGTTTTTAAAAGAGAACATGTGTTTTAAACAGTATTTTCCGGTGCTCATCATTAAACTGGATTATTTGATAATGACCTGAAAGAAATTCTCCAGAGAAGAATCTATAATATTTATCTTTAGTACATGAGTGTTCAGAAGATGCTAATGGTAAACTTGACTAGTTTTTCCCCTCCAAAGATAGCCAAAACTATGAAACCATCTCAGTATCTTTAAGAATTGAACGTTGAAACGCAAACTTCCTCTCAAAGTTTCAACGTGTTTAAATACTACAGAGTTTTAAAAATTACCTGAACAGCACAATTGGACCAAAATATTATCCAGATTGCAGCTCAACAAAGTAAGCTGAATGCTTTGTGAATCTTAAATCACCTCATCCACATACTTTCCTCCTGCTTTTCAAAGGTTGTCAAAAGACAGGACGACTAACCTGAGGGCTTGGCTGCGTCATTTCAAAGAAGAGACTTATTTTCATTACCCGTTTGACAAAAAGTTTTAAGGGTGAGGTTCTGGTATTTCATCCCGAACAGTGATGGCCTGTTTTTCCAACCATGAAGAAGTTTACACCCTAAGTAAGAATCCCAATGATGGTCGTGCAGATTCTCAAACTCTGATACAGCCTTCAACTTGACCGTATTTCAAGCGGTTCCCATATTACCACAATATTACTATTATGTTAGTGTAACTGCAAAATCCCAGCTGCAGGCTAACTGAACAAGAATAAGACACTGTTGAAAGGGCTCAAACAACAACAACAAAAAACCTTTACCCTTAGTGCATTAAGCTACAAAATGCTGCTATCAAATAAAACCAAGTATTAATAGCAGCGTACACGTACACACGTACACACACACACACACACATACACACCCATCGTCCTCTGAGGAAGAAAGAGGTGCCAGGGAAGGACCCGGGGAGAGCGCGGGCCAGCTCGCAGCGGAGTTGGGGGCTGGGGCGGGAAGAGGAGGAAACTTGGGAAGCGCAGCGAGTCCGGCCAGGTCTACGGCGGCCGCCGGAAAAGCTCCGGGCGGCAGAAAACTTGAGTGCGGGCCGCGGTGCCGCGGCGGCCGGCAGCCCCGCACGCGGGCTTGAGGCCCGCCCGGCCCGGCCCCGGCCGAGTCCTCCCCGGCCCTTTTGTTGCGGAGGCCCGCGGCCCGCTCCGGCAGGCCGGCCGCCCCGCCGAGCCCCCGGCCTCCGCCCCGCCGAGCCCCGGCCTCCCGAGCCCCGAGCCCCCGGCCTCCCGAGCCCCGAGCCCCCGGCCTCCGGCCCCCGGCCTCCCCGCCCGCCCGCGCCCCGGCCCCTGCGCCCGGC
>ML661883.1:1215435-1245220 GCA_007570785.1 Antilocapra americana | reverse complement strand
TGGCCGCGGCCCTGAACAGCGGCCCCGGGGGAAGCCCTGGCTGGCGTCGGGAGCAGCGCCCAGCCAAGCGGACGCCCCGAGGCTGCTGCTCTGGGCCGGCGGAGTGGAGCGGACTACGGGGGAGCCCTCGCACCGAGCCCCAGACGCGGCCCTTCTGGCGGCCCCTCTGGTCGGCAGCCCCGCAGCCGGGCCCCAGGGGCCGAGGCACGGGTGTGGAGCCCCGCCGTGTGCCCGCGCCAGCTCGGGTCCCCTCCAGGCTTCACGCCCACCCTAATGGGTTAGGTGTCCAGGACCCTTTGCAGAGAGGGGGCGGGTTCAGGGGCGTCGGAGCTAGTGCTGGGCGGTACCCAGATTTGATCTTGGAAGGTGGACCTCTGCCTGAGCACCCGCGGGGCGCTGACCTGGGCCCGGAACTCCCAAGGCGTGGGTCCCCGAGGGGCTGAGGCTTGCGACTGGCGAGGGAATGGCAGGGAGGCAGGTGCGATGAGAGCAGGTTTTGCCTGGAGCACGGTGCGGGGTGTCTGGGTAAGAAATGCAGATGGCTAGGGGCCTCGCAGTCTTGCTCAGGTGCCTGGAACTTATATACTTTAGGCAGCAGGGATCCTTTGGAGGGTTTTAAGCGGAAGTGATATCTGATTTGTGTTCTTTAAAAAAAAAAAAAATCACGGGCAGCCTTGCGGTAGGAAACGAAACCAGAAGCAGAGCAACTTTCATTTTTCATAGTGTAACTTTGATCCTCGCCACAAAGCGAGAGGCGGTATAGGCACACAGTTCTCCTTTTGAAAGGTGAACTCCCTGAAGCTCAAAGAGGTGACCCTCTGTTCCCTTCTGAGAAGCTGTAATCCGGTTATAACTAAATCAGGTAGAATTAAATGCTTTCGCTTAGCAAGAGTTCTGCGATTTTTAAAGGTTCCCTTTTATCGTCCTTTGGTGAATATGTACAGTTGGTTTTTTAAAACTTCATTTAAGATTTTAAGAAATGGTGTCTCTCGATGTTAGCCCCAGGGCCTTTGCACTGGCTGTTTGCACTACCTGGAAATCTTCAGCTCTGCTTGGATCTTCTTATTCCCTCACTTCCTTCAGGCTCAGATGTCACCTCATTAGATATCCACGGTCACTCTATGTAATAGGAACCACCCACTGCCCTCCACCCTTTCTCACACACGCCCCACCCCCTCATCTGCTCTGCTGTTGTCCAAAGCGCCTATTGTCTATCACAGCCCTACGCTGTGTGCTTGTTTATTTCTGCATTGTCTCCTCCCTCCACCAGAATATTAGATTCTCTAGAGCAGATTTGTTTTGTTCATTTCTGGGACCCTGGCACATAATAAAATATTTGTTGAGTGAGTGAATAAAGCTTTGCATGGTGTGAAGTAAGGAATTATTTTCAGAAGTATACGGATAGAATGAGAATAGAAGAGGGCTGAAGGACGAAAGGGAGTTATATTAATGATATCTTTGGGGGGAAAGATGGTGCTTCGATGGTGTGTCGACTAGAAATGGGCACCAAATTTTTTATACTTCTCCCAAAAACGATGGAATCTACTTTTTCAGGTGGTACTAGTGCTAAAGAACCTGCCTACCAATGCAGGAGACGTTAGAGACATGGGTTCAATCCCTGGGTCAGGAAGATCCACTGGAGGAGGGCATGGCAACCCATTCCAGTATTCTTGCCTGGAGAATCCCATGGACAGAGGAGCCTGGCGGGCTACAGTCCATAGTATTGCAAAGAGTCGGACACGACTGAAGCGACTGAACTTGCATGCATTTGGACAGATATTGTTAACTTGCTTTGACCACTAAAATGTGTCACAGGTGATATATGATTTCTGAGCTGAAGCCTCAAGGGGCTGTGCAGTTTTCACTGTCTTAAACAAGCCCAACTGAGCCTAGCGAGTGGTCAGTGAGGCACCCTGTCCCAGAGAAGCCGTCTGTCAACTGCAGCCACCTGAGACCCAGAGAGACCCTAGAACCGTACAGCTGCACCCAGCCCCAACTGCATAGCCAAAGAGTTACAAGCGAATAAAATAGAAACTTGTGGTTGTAAGTCTCCCATTTTGTTACACAGCCATAGACAACTGATACTTTGCTTCCTCAACTTTACCAACTTGATGCTTAATTCTTTCACTTAATAAAGGAAGAAAATGAACCAAGAAAAAAAAATAAAGGAAGAAAATAGGGAAAGGGTGAGAGGAAGAAGCAATGAAAAGAAGAAGGGCAAGCAGGTACAAACAGGGAGGTAAACAGTGAGGAACACACTGTCTAACAGACCCTGCTTATCCCTGGAGCATACCCGCGGTGCCTAAGTGCTCAACCTCTGGAGATGGAAGAACTGCAGAGCTGACCCAGGCTCAAGTTCACCAGCGTCTGATGCCGTAGGTTCCATAGCAGCTCTGAGCCTCACTTCTCCTCTGTAAATGGGGCTTTCAGCAAAGTGCTTGGCTTTGTGTACTCTTGGCAAATGTTCTTGCTTAGCTGCAGCATCAATGTACTGATAACCAATCCTGATCACAGCCAGGATACCCAAAGGACCCCCAGAGCATAGTGTTGCCAAAGGTCAACTGTGCTCAGGCTCTGTGAGTCAGATCCTGTAGACACTCTCCAAACCTCCTAGCAGCTCTGCCCCGTAGAGGCTGTGATCATCATCCCCATTTTATTGATGGGAAAACTGTGGCTCAGAAAAAAAAACAAAGCCAACAGACCAACAGCTCAGCTGGAATTCAAAGCCCCAATCTGTCCAACTGTGAAGTCTGTGCTCCTCCCTCTCCCCCATGAGCCTCTGCTGCACTCAGGCCGAGTACAAAAAACAAAACACAGAATGCCGTTTGGCTTCTCCCTTCCTGCACTGCGCCAGATGGGCCGAGTGCTGACCTTGTGTGGGAAGCTTTCAGGAAGGGCTTCCTGTGTGGTGGCAGAGCAGCTGCACTGACCCTGGGAGCAGGTCCCCCTGGAGAAGCCCCTCGGCTCTCTCATCTGGAGGGGGCTTGCCCCCCGGAGGGACTCGCTCACCACAGGGAAGTGGAAACACAGATTTAAGGTCAGAGGGTGGATGCACGGTAACAGGGACACACACGTTGATGACCGAGTCCCGGGTTACTGCCCACTTCATGGCACTGACCAGCCTGCCATCTGCCTCAAGAGGCTGCAGTGGCAAAGGTGGGACCCAGGAGACAGGTGCCTGGCCCACCACTCAGTCCATTAAGATATGCCCCTGGGAGCTGTAGGCCTGGCCCTGGAGCGTCAAGGACCAGAGACTACTCAGGGACGAGGCAGCAGGAAGCAGGGGAGGAAGAGACGAGGCCAGGAAACCTGGGTTCAAATTCCAGCTCCCTCACATGACAACCCAGTGGTCCTAAAGTAGCCACTCAACCTCTGAGCCTCAACCTCTTCATCTATAAAATGGGGAGGTAGGGGAGGTGACTGCAAGAGCAGAAGGAAAGGGTCAGGGGATGTCCCTAGGGAAGATGCCCCAAAGGGAAGGAGGCCAAAGGCGAGGCAGCATGAGTGATCAGAAGGCACAGTTCCTCCTTCACATTCTGACCCAAGTAGAGACGAGATGGGCCCCAGCCACAGGGTGCAGCTCTCCAGCAAGGAACCTGCTGGGCTCACAGGACACCTAGACATGTATGCAAGCTTCACTACTTGTTTGAGGTTTCACTTTCCTAGGGAATTTAATGTAGGAAGTAGGGATGTGGGGTTCTTCACTCCCACCAGGGTGGGGAGGAAGGGTCACACCCACCAGCAATGCCTGCGGTGAGCACGTCTCTTCTGTGAGCATCTGGAGCAATTCATCCCAGATGGGAGGAGTGTCCCCAGCTGAAGTTAGGGGCAGCCCAGCCCCTCTTCTCATACAGATCACCCTCCCCACCCGCCCCCAGGCTGTTTTCTTCTAATCTATGTGAACTGATACTTCTGTAAAATGCAACAAAAATGAATTATTAGAAATAAGTGATTAACAGATAAATGTGTGTGCATGCTCAATCGTATCTGACTCTTTGCAATCCCAGGGACTGTAGCCCACCAGGCTCCTTTGTCCATGGGATTCTCCAGGCAAGAATACTGGAGTGGGCTGCCATTTCTTACTCCAGGGGATCGTCCTGATTGAACCTGTGTCTCTTGTGTCTCCTCCATTGGCAGGCAAATTCTTTTCCACTGGGCCACCTAGGAAGCCCGATTAATAGATATATACTACTGTGTATAAAATAAACAGCGAGGACCTACTGTATAGCGCCAAGAACTATATTCAGTATCTTGTAATAACGTGTAATGGCAAGGAATCCAAGTAAGAATATGTCCTTTTTTCCTGTTCTTCCAGTCACCAGTATAAACGATTGGTATCTCTTTTGATATGCAGTGCTTCTGCATCTGTACGACATATGTGATATCTGCATATACACACAGCTACACATTTAGAGTAACAGAAATGATGGAATATGGCAAAATATTCTTCAGCTTCTCTGTGAACCATTGTGAATACCACGCTGAGATGGGAAGATGATCACACAACTCTGAAAGCACTAAAAGACATTAAGGTATACTTTTTCATCAAAAATAGAGGGACCCGACTTACTTCAGGTCCTGAAACTGCAGATTCCAGTGACGAGGCCTGACTCTGCCTTGCAGCTACAGGGTCTGGTATCACGTAATTTTCCTGTTGTAATAGCAAAGTGGTCCCCTCCTGTCCTCTCAGCAAACTCTGGAGAATAGTCAGCCCCTTTTCCTGTAGTTCCAACCCAAGTCTCAATGGCTCTGGCTGGCCAGGCTATGCCAGGCCCCATGCCCACCACGGCACTGAGGGCAAGCAGCCTCGCTCAAACTGAACCTAGAGGTGGTGCGGAGGGAGGGGCTGTGAGTAGGCAGAACAGCAGCCGTGTCCTCCTCTCCCATCTCCTCTGGTCATAGGACCCCGCTTACCCCTCTGGACATGCACTGCCCACATTTCACATGGTTCAGGGACTATGGTCCCCTTTTCCCAGGTGAGTGGCTATCTCCCAGGATATAGCCCTGGCGTCCAACAGAGAGGGAAGCAGGCCCAGCCTAGGAGATGGCTCACTGCTGACTAGCCTGCCGTTCCTCTTTCAGTTCTGGGGATGTGCTGTTCATGCCTCTCTTACGTGAGCCAGAGTCAGCATGTAAAATTACAGGCACGCAGCAAGCCCTCGATTAAAAATAAATATTAACACTACTGCCTCATCCCAAAATGTCTTGGGACATTATTTCTTCTTTGGGCCTGATTTTTAAAACAGTTTTAGATTTTCAGAATAGTCAGAACAACAGTACAGAGTTCCCATATGCCCTGCACCCAGTTTTCCCCATTATTAGTATCTTACATTAGTGTGATATACTTGTCATAATTCATTAACCAGCTTTGATGCATTGTTATTAACTGAAGTCCATAATTTACTCAGAGTTCCTTTATTTTCTCCCTTTTTCTGTTCCAGGGTCCCCAGTGGGAACCCACGTTGCATTTAGTTATCATCTCCTGACACTACACTGGGAACTTGAATTCAGCCATGGTGGGAATAGTTACACCGTAAAAATTGGCAAACCCTACCAGTCAGCGTTCTCCCCTTCCCAAGAGCCTGTAATTGAACACTTAATAGCACATCATTCTCTGGGTATACGCCGTTTCATTTGCTGAGATGATATTGTCAGGATTTGGAAACAAATAAGACAAAGATGTAAAAAATAAAGCTGCTCCAAGTACCAAGTGTCCCCATGCTGAGGGTACCTCCTGTGAGGGTTGGGGTGATAGCCCACGGGAAGGGGAGAGAGGTTTCCTGCCTTCATTTTGCCCTGGGCCCTGCAAATTACCTAGCCAGCCCAGTGTGGCTGGGGCAAGACAGAGGAGCCACCACCGTAAAGGCGACTCTGTATTGTTCCCCGAAGTGGGGAGGGCTCACCCCCTGCCCCTCCATAGGGCAACAGTGTGGCTCATCCCATGAAATTCTCAGCCTCCACTTGGAGCCGCCGTTGGCTGACGTCCACGTGCAGAAGGACGCTTCCTAGGGCCTATGCAGACTACATAGTTACAGCTTCCAGGAGGAGCAGTGCCTGGCCGGGCTGAGAAAGGTGCTCTCCAGACTGGAGGAACACTTGCTTGGATTCCTAAGCTTGGCACCTTCCTGGTGTTCAGGGGTCCGGTGCTGGGCTGGACCAGAACTGAGGCTACATGGCAGGGGAAGCTGCTGATGGGGCGGAACAGGACAGGCCCAGACTGCGTGGCCTTACACAAGAGCCACAGAAGTTTGGATTTTATCTTTTTGGCCAGTTCTCAAACTTCATCAGGCGCCCAGGAGCAGAGGCCAAAGTGGCTCTATTGAAACAAGACATTTCCTTGAAGTTTCATAATGTTTCCTAACAAATAATGTGAGTGGTATTGCGTAAGAGCACCGTGCTTTGTTTTACTATAAAAATATCTGGAGGGACAGAGCGATGCAGGTGCTCCAGGGGAGAAAAACCTTCCTTTCCTCTGGGAAACACTTCCTCTTGTGGGAGAAGCCCAGGGAGGGGTAGAGAGAGGATGATGGATGGATGATCGACACAGTCAAGAACTGGTACATCAGTGCAGTCATAAATAGGTGTCTTAAAATATGTCTATAGATGTGCAAAGATGGATGAGACACAATCTCTCCATAAGATGTTGACATTCTAGTAAAGGAACAACCCCACATGCGCTAATTTTGTTCATTTCTTACAGCTGCTGTAACAAAGGACCACACATTTAGTGGCTTAGAACAACATGAATTTATTCTCTTACAGGTCTGGGGGTCAGATGTCTGATATGAGTCGCAGGGGGCTAGAATCAAGATGGTGGTTCCTTCTAAAGATGCTGGTCCATTCCAAAGGCTGCAGAGGAAACTCTGATTCCTTGGCTTTCCAGCTTCCAGAGGCTGCTTGCAGTCCTTGACTCGTGGGCCCTTCTTCCATCTTCCAAATGCATCGCTCCAGACTCTGCTTCTGATCACATCTTTGCTGACTGACCCTCTCACCTCCCTCTTATAAAGACCCTTGTGATGACACTGGGCCACCAGGATAATCCAGGGTGATCTGCCCTTCTCGTGGTCTGTAGCTTACTGTCATCAGCAGAGTAAAGTCACATTTCCACATGCCCAGGGATTAGGACATGGACCTCTTTGGAGGATTATCACTATCAACTGCTCTCAGGATGACAAACAAGTCAAAGTATCAACATGGGACAAAGGGATTTAGTGGTCTAAAAAGGAAGTGGTGACGTCTGACTGTGGCAACCTGGGAAGACTCTATGGAGGAGGTGGCCTCTGAGCTGAGATGATGGAGTGGCGAGCATTCTGGGCAGGAGGCAGCCCATGAGCCAAGGTGCGTGTGGAGGTGGGGAGGGCAAGTCTGCTGTGGGAGAGCGAGGTGCTGACTGGGCATCGGGAGAGTGGAGAAGATTCCCTGGCACACCCATCACAGTGCCTGTCAAAGCCCCAGCTGGTGAGAGCAGGACAGGGTGGGCAGCTCACGTTCGGGGACAAGCCTGTGGGCTGGCCATGCCGCCAGCCTGCTGTACCTAGAGCTGTCCAAGCAGGCCAGCTGGTCTGTCCCTGGAGCTTAGGCTGGAGATACGGAAACAGCGCTGATGCTGGTGGTGGGGGCCGAGTTCAAAGGCTCCACAGCAAGCAACCCTGAGGCAGGAGGGGCAGATAAACCAAGAGGAAGGAGCAGGTGTAGGAAACCTGGAGTGAGAAGGCCAAAGTTCCTGGTCAATGAGGGCCCATTGACTGCTCCAGAGAAGCCAGGCCCAGAGGTTCTGTGCTCTCCTTAGCTTCCTAGCGTTCCTGTGTCCCGTCCCGGTCCCAGTCCCTTGGCAGCCAGAGTAGGGCGCTGGTCCTGGCGACCTGAGACACCTAATCAGCAGACCAGGCCAGTAGGGAGAGCAGGGACCCTATGGGGCAGGCTCACCCTGACGGCCTCCCCGCTCCCCCGACAGACAAGGCTGTCCCTGCTGCCTGCAATGACCACCAACTCCCTCCTCGCTCACGCCCTTGGCTCTAGGCTCTGCTCCAACCCTGGGTGTGTGCGTGGTGCCTCTGGAACTGAGCCACATTGGAGCCTGGCTTCCTCCAAACAAGGCAAGGGGGCTGGTGAGCGCTGTGCGGGGGCCTCCGTGGGGGCTTTAGAGCCACCTTACTGAGTAGTTACACTGTCCCCATTTTACAGGCTAGGAAATCAGCTAGGTGAGTCTCCCAGGACCACATGGCCAGAGAGAAATCTATTTCCGAGGGATCTGCGTAGAAACCTGCTGACTGTGATTTCAGAACATGCCAGTTCACTACTGTCTATTCATCTAATGTTATTAGCGCCCACGACGAGCTAGTCATGGAAATATCTACACACATGCTACACAGGAGCTTACCTAGATGGTTTCAGATACTACAAAGTGCTATAAAAAATGGCAAAGGACCCTGCTGGGGACCGACAGGCGGTCAGGAAAGCCTTTTCTCAAATGATAAGTCTTTTGAGCAAAGTCCAGAATATCGAGAACAAGCCAGCCATGTAAAACTCAAGAGACAAGAGCATCGCAGGCAGCTCGTTAACTGTGTCTTCACTTATTTATTAGGGGCACGTGTTAAATCAGTGGTATTTAACTCCTGGGCTGCACCTACAGTGGCTTTGGGACAGAAGTCGGACGTGGCTGTCGAGGGAGGGGCCGCGCAAGCCAGAGAGGGCGCCTCGCCGGCCTCCCAGCCCCACCCGCCTCTGAGCCGAAGCTCCCGGCGTGCCCTCGCCTCCACGCGTCTCCCCGTTCAGAGGCATCGCCCCTCCTTCCGTTAACACAGGTGCAGGCGCCCAGATCGACTGCCTCCCACACTCCACGCCTCCTCCTTTCTCTCTGCACACAGACTTCCCACCACCTGATTCAAGGCTCAGGGTGAGTGCTCCAGAAGCTGGCGGGATGCGGAGTTGTCTCCCGCACACACAGACGCCATGGCAACCGCAACTCCGTGACAACAGCAGAGGAAGCCAGGCTGGAATTTGCCAGCCCAGAGAGCGACCATCTGGGAGGCCAACCCCTCCACATGCTGCCCCATCTCGGTGCTCACGTCCAGGGAACACAAAGCAAAGGTGACATTTCAGCGGCATAAGAATAAACAGTGGGCGCCTGTGAAATCCCTTTAAAGAGTGCATTTACTGTTCCAGAGTGACAGAAGAGGAAGCAACTGGAACGAGATTTGCACTGATGGGCAAGGTAGGTTTTAATGATGGGATTTTGTGTCATCCACAAGGGAAGAGATTCTCCATACAAAAAAAAATCGGTCCAGTTAATCTCCAAGATTCCATTTTCAAGCCCATCAATCCCCTACTTTCATCTACTTTCCATGGAGGCAAAAAAAATCTGTGTATATTTGAATGAAAGGCCCCAATATACTCAAACTTCTGGGGCTCCATAGGCCTGCCCTTCATTTTAACAGTAATAATCATTTTCCTGCAGAATATATAACATATTCTGGGAACTCCGAGAGGCCCTTCATGTGTATTATCTCACTCTTTGCAATGGACTTATGAGGAGGAACCACAGTTATTTTCTTTTTAAAGATGAGAAAGGGTGCTGAGAGATGTTAAATCCATGGGCTCATCCAGCTGGAAGGAAAGGGAAGGAGCTGAGGCAAGCCCGCCCTGCTCTAGGGCATGAGCCCTTGACCATCACCAAGGGGTCAAAGCAGCCTGACTGATCCACTGGTACAAATGCTTCTCTGAAATTCTCTCGTGTGTTGGGAGGACTTCTTGAACCACGTGCTGCTAGGGAGCCCTGCTGTGGATGGAGGGTCCAGCTCTCTGGGAATGTTGAAGCCCAGCCTGGCAGACCCTGAGGCTGTAGGACACACTGTAAGGGGATGGAGAGAGAATGCAAGGGTGGGTCACTTGGACGGCAGTGTGGACATGATGCCCGGCAGCAGTGATTTGCTCTGCATCAGGTCACCTGGCCCTTCACACATGGCTCTCCTGGGGCCCACAGGCCAGCCCAGGCCCTCCTTGGCGGTCTCCCCCTTCACCCTTCTCCAAGCCTGAGTCCTGCTTGAGCTGCCAGAGCGAGATGAGACAGAGCTGGGGGAAGGTGCAGCCTCCCAGGGCTCAGTCAGCGCCCTGTGCAAAATGGGTGAGAGGACGTGGGAAAAGAGAACCCCGCTTCTGTGTGCATGACCTGTGACCCCATCTGCTGGGAAACGTGGCTCCCGAGCAGATGTGACCCAAACCTGAGAAGCACCCCACAGGCCCCTTCCACAGCACCTGGACACTGATCAGATAGCAAGGGGTTGAGAATGACCTTGAAGTTGGAGCCCAAGGGCCCCCATATGTCCACATCCCTCCCCTTGGCAGCCCCACCTGACCCAGAGACAGACCAGGGGCTAGGATGGGGAAGGATCCTGGGAGTGGAACTGGAAGAGGGGCTGGTGAGGACCACCTCCGCACACCAAGACTGGGTGGGGTAGCCAGCCAGAGCCTCCTGGAACCTAGGACCCAGCAGCGGGTAGCCCACGGCCAAGTCCAAGCCCAGGGATCGAAAGGTTCTCACTCAGCACTCAGAACTTGCTGGAAGCAGGACAGAGGGAGACACCCAGGAAGGACTGTTTTCTCTTTGTGCGTGTTCAGTCGTGTTCAGCTGTGTGCAGCCCTATGAAACTGCAGCCCACCTGGCTCCTCTGTGCATGGGAACCTGCTCCGAAAACCCTAGCCTTGGAGATGACACTGGGACCAGTCATAGGAAGCCCCGGCAGCAAGGCAGCAAGTTCCCCTCTGTTGGGAGAAGCATAGTTGTGGGTTTAGGTGCAAAGAGACACGCCCTGCTGCGAGGCCCGGGTCATCTCCCCACTTCCTCCTGGCTCTGACCGCAACCGCAGACAGTACTTTCACCAAGATTGCTTCCCCTCGAGGTGGGCAGTTCAGCTCAGGGCTCACTTCGCTGCAGCTACACCAGCCTGAGCCAGCTTCGGTCCTGTGCTGTGTGCAAGAGAGGGAGCTGAAAGCAGGGTCAGGGACACCTGCATTCTGGTGACACAGGAATGGGCCTGGGAGCCCAGGAGTATCCATTCCCAAAGCTGCTGTAACAAACCCTGAGAACTGTGTCCTGTTGCTGACCTGGAGGCCAGAGTCTGAAACCAAGTGTGGGCAGCATGCTTGGGCTCGGGACTTGGGCTCTGGGACTCGGGCTCCCGGCCTGCGTCACCCCAGCCTCTGCCCCATCTTCACAGGTCTTCCTTCCTCTGAGTCTGCATCCTCTTTTCCCACAGGGACACCTGTTGCTGGATCGAAGTTTCACCCTAAATCCAGGATCATCTCAAGATCCTTAGCTGACACCTGCACAGGCTTTTTCCTTGCTCACAGGGACTGGGGGGTGGTTAGGACTTGAACGTATCTGTGGGGAGACGCAGTTCAGCCCACTGCACGTGGGCACAGTGATCTGATGCCTGGAGCATCCCACGGACAGAGGAGATTGGCAGGCTACAGACACGGCTTAGCGTGACTAAACCACCACCACCACCATGGATGGGGAGGGAGCAGGGCGCGAGAAGCAAGAGGGCTGTCTGCACCTGCAGGAGGGAGGAGTTCAGTGTCCCCCTCCCCCAACAGCAACGCCCCCACCCCAGGGTCCGCCAAGCATGGATCTGCCTGCCCTGCTTCTCTGCCTGTCTCTCTGTACAGCAAGAAGGCATGCTCCTGGGGGGTGGGGGGTGAGGGTGCATCTCCAGGCAGCTCTGTGCAGGGGGGTGGGGGTGAAGCCGTGCAGGAGCTCCAGCCCCACCCTCTCCCTGCTCCACACTGTCCCTTTCCTTTGTAAATTTCCCGGCTGTCTCCCTTCTCTTTTCCTAGCCCCCCTGCCCTCTCTCAGCTCCCCTTCCTGGCCTCTCTCCTTTTTCTTGCTCCAGGCAGAAGGTGAAGGCTGTCTGCTGGGCACCCTCTTGGGAGGACCCCAGTGGCAGTGGAGGGTGGAGGGAAGGTCACCCTGTCCTGAGCCTCCAGCCACAGCCACCCACAGGCACTAGGATGCTATGGGCCAGGCTGGCCTCCCCTCTGCCAGCACCCCTCGACTTCACCGAGGCACCTCCTCCCTCCGTCAGTGCATGTCTCCTGACCCCCCAGCACCCCCAGCAGCTCCCTGCCAGCTCAGTGACCCCCCTCCTCCTACCCCAGCCCCCACTCTAGACCTCGGCCCCTCCCCAACACTCCAGTTCTTTCCTTGCACCTGTTACCCAGACAGCCTCTCCCCTCCAAGGGGTCCATGGAGGCTGGCGACTCCACTTTTGGGTGTGACCCCACCCCGCTTCTGCCCCTCTAGGCAGCAGGACTCCTGGCTCCTTCCTGGGTGGCTACCTGGAACACAGGGACCCATTTGGTTTTGAGTCAGAACTTCCACTTTCCAACAAGAGTCATCCCTCTCTGCCCCCTGACTCAGGCTCTCGATTGATTCAGAATGCAGAGGGGAGGGGAGGCGGGGGAGTAATCACCTCTGTCAGCCACCCCCTGTTGGGATTCACGGCTGTTTCTTTTTCAGTCTCTGTTTATTTTTGTCTGTTTTCTCCCTGGAGAAGGAAGAGGTGCAAGAGGGCAGGCCTGGGTCTGGGGGATTTAGGGTGGCAGCACCTAAATGCACAGTGATCGTGGGGTGATGCCTGTCCCCTTCATGGGGAGGGAGGGTGCAGTCGGCTCTGTGGGGCCACACAGCCCTTAGCAGTGGCTGTGCATGTCCCCCGACCCTCCTGTCCTGACTCTGACCTCCAGGCTCAAAAGAGTCAGTGCTTCACAGGACAAGGGTGTCCTTAGTGCCCTGGGGAGGGGGCCGCCCGCTGTGGCCTTTGGTGCTCAGGGCCAGGGGTGGTAGGCATGCAGGATTCCCCACCCTCCTGCCTGTCCTTCCAGGCCCCTCTCCATCTCCAGCGGAAGCCCGAGCTCCCTTCCCTTGGGTGTCACTTCCTATGGAGGAAGCCTGCTTTGTCTGGAGGTGCAAATCCGGCTGGCAGCAGGGAGGCCTCTTGGGGACTATTGTTTGGCACTTCCTTCTTGGCAGGAGGCCTGGGTTACAGAGCTGCCCAGGGTCTGGACTCTCCCAGAGGCTCCCAGGCGGGGAGTGCACTACAGAACCAGCCAGTCCGTTAGTCAGTCAACACACACGGGCTGGGGAGCCTGAGATGACTCTGACTCAGTTCCTGCCCCCATGGAGATAAGGATGTGATGGAAGACCCTGGGGCTAGATCACTCGGAACTATCCAGAACTACTTGGGCCTCTTTCCACGCCCACGCCCACAGACCCTCCATGCCCACAGAGACCACCATAGCTGTTGTTGTTTTAATCGTGGTACAATACCAATGACATAGAATTTTCCATTCATTGTAACCATGTTACATGCACAGCTCCGCAGCACTGAGTGTGCTCACCTCGTTGTGCAGCTGTCACCAGCCTCCACCTCCAGACTCTTCCATCTTCCCAAAGTGAAGATCTGTCTCCATTAAACACTGGCTCCCCACTCACCCCCCCTAATGCCCAGCACCCCCATCCTCTTTCCTGACTCCAGGAATTCATCTGCTCTAGGGACCTCACGTAAGTTGGATCACAAGCATCAGTCCTTGGGTGACTGACTTATCTCACGGAGCATAATGACCTCAAGGTTCGTCCATTGTTGTTGAAGGCATCAGAATTTCCCTCCTTTTAAAGGCTGAGTAATATTCCTTTGTATGGACCACCTCTGTGGAGCCATGGGCACTTGTGTTGTTTCTACCTTTTGGTTGTTGTGGATAATGCTGCTGTGAACACAAGGGTGCATGAAGCTTTGAGACTCTGCTTTCATGTCTTTTGAGTATGTACCCGGAAGTGGGATTGCTAGATTGGACAGGGAGACAATGACAAAGATAGAGAAAGACAGACAGACAGATAAATGATGGCTTTTCTGCTGGTCTGGGAGGTGCTGGTGAGAGAATAATTTGAATATTAAAAATAGCTTTTTTTTTTTTACCTTAAGGTGGTAGATTTGGCGGAACCTATTTAAGTAAGTAAATACCTCTTGGGCTTCACTGGTGGCTCAGATGGTAAAAAATCCACCTGTAATGCAGGAGACCTGGGTTTGATCCCTGGGTCGGGAAGAATTGCCTAAAGAAGGGAACGGCAACTCACTCCAGTATTCTTGCCTGGAGAATTCCAGGGACAGAGGAGCTTGGCAGGCCACAGTCTTAGCAGGTCACAAGAGTTGGACATGACTGAGCAACTAACACTTTACCTCTTTACTTTTAAATACCTCACAGGCTGGTGCAGGAATTAAGTCAAATGTTGACAGCAACACCACAGTGCCTGGCCCAAGAGGGTACCCAACACACTTTTTTCTTTAATGTTTATTTATTTGGTTGTGTTGGGTCTTAGGATCTAGTTCCCTGACCAGGGATCGAAACTGGGCCCCCTGCATTGGAAGCACGGAGTCCCAGCCGCTGGATCACCAGGGAAGTCCCCACACTTGTTTCTTTTCCATTTCTTCCTCAGGCTTCTACCACCTTGAGCATCCAGTCTGTGCCCCCAGGGCCGAGCCAGGGCTGACACACAGTAGATGCTCAGGCAGCGTCTGTTAAATGAACAGCCATTCTGGGTACTGACCATCTCCTCTCAGGATGGAGAATGGCGGGGCCCTGGCTGGTCACCTGGAGCAGCCCTGAGCCAGGCCTGGCTTTCCAGCTTTGCAGGTGCAGCTGCAGAGAGAGAGGAGAGACAGAGAGGGATGGAGAGAGATCAAGATGAAGAAGGAGGGAAGGAGACAGAGGGAGAAGGAGGGAGAGAGACAGAGACAGGGAGAGGGGGAGGGAGAGAGAGACGAACAGAGGGTCCACCGTCACCCTGGACCACAGGCATGGGCCAGCTCATGTCCTTCCAAGTCCCCCTTAGGCAGCCTCGGTGGAAGGTTCCTTGTTTTCCACTCCCTCACCTGTTGAGCTCTGTAAAGGCCTCCCTTGAGCCTTGGGGTGGAAGCAAGTGCCAAACACTGACATACAAGGTGATGATAACCACCTCTGGTTCAAAGAAAACAACCTTGAGGAGCCGGGCTACTCCTCAAACCAGCACCGAGTCACTGGGTGTGGACTGGCTTCTGCTTAAGGTTGGTTTGGGTGGCTTCCAAAGGCAGTTCAAGTTGCTTTGGCTTAAGATACCTGCTCATGCCTCTGTGTGTGTGCATGCGATTGTGCTGTGTGTGTATATGCAGTGTGTGTGCATATGTGCTGTGTGTGTATATACAGTGTGTTTGATGTGTGCATGTATGCCGTGTGTATATATGTGGTGTGTGTGCTGTGTGCATGTGTGCTGTGTGTGTATATGCAGTGTGTGCATTGTGTGCATGTGTGCTGTGTGTATATAGGCGATGTGTGCATTGTGAGCATGTGAGCTGTGTGTGTATATGTGGTGTGTGTGCCGTGTGCATGTGTGCCACGTGTGTATATGTGGTGTGTGTGCTGTGTGAATGTGTGTGTATATGCAGTGTGTGTGCTGTGTGCATGTGTGCCGTGTGTGTATATGCGGTGTGTGTGCTGTGTGCATGTGTGTGTATATGCAGTGTGTGTGCTGTGTGCTATGTGTGTGTATGCAGTGTGTGTGCTGTGTGCGTATGTGCCGTGTGTGTATATGGAGTGTGTGTGCTGTGTGCATGTGTGCTGTGTGTGTATATGGAGTGTGTGTGCTGTGTGCGTGTGTGCCGTGTGGGTATATGGAGTGTGTGTCCCGTGTGCATGTGTGCCGTGTGTGTATATGCAGTGTGCGTGCCGTGTGCATGTGTGCTCTGTTTGTATATGCAGTGTGTGTGCTGTGTGCATGTGTGACGTTCGCGTATATGTGGTGTGTGTGCTGTGTGCATGTGTGTGTATATGCAGTGTGTGCTGTGTGCAAGTGTGCCGTGTGTATATATGCAGTGTGTGTTCTTTGTGCATGAGTGCTGTATGTATATGCAGTGTGTGTGCTGTGTGCATGTGTGGCATGTGTGTATATGCAGTGTGTGTGCCGTGTGCATGTGTGCCATATGTGTATATGCAGTGTGCCTGCCGTGTGCATGTGTGCTGTCTGTGTATATGCAGTGTGTGTGCTATGTGAATGTGTGCCGTGTGTATATATGTGGTGTGTGTGCTGTGTGCATGTGTGCTGTGTGTGTATATGCAGTGTGTGCATTGTGTGCATGTGTGCTGTGTGTATATAGGCGGTGTGTGCATTGTGTGCATGTGAGCTGTGTGTATATGTGGTGTGTGTGCTGTGTACATGAGAGTGTGCTGTGTGTGTATATGCGATGTGAGTGCTGTGTGCATGAGTGCTGTGTGTGTATATGCAGTGTGTGTGCTGTGTGCATGTGTGCCATGTGTGTATATGCAGTGTGTGTGCCGTGTGCATGTGTGCTGTGTGTATATGCAGTGTGTGTGCTATGTGCATGTGTGTCGTGTGTGTACATGCGGTGTGTGTGCTGTGTGCATGTGTGTGTATATGCAGTGTGTGTGCTGTGTGCATGTGTGCCATGTGTGTATATGCAGTGTGCGTGCCGTGTGCATGTGTGCCGTGTGTGTATATGGAGTGTGTGTGCTGTGTGCATGTGTGCATGTGTGTGTATATGGAGTGTGTGTGCCGTGTGTGTTTATGGAGTGTGTGTACCATGTGCATGTGTCCGGTGTGTGTGCTGTGTGCATGTGTGTGTATATGAAGTGTGTGTGCTCTGTGCTGCGTGTGCATATGCAGTGTGTGTGCTATGTACCATGTGTGTATATACAGTGTGTGTGCTGTGTGAGTGTGTGCTGTGTGTATATGGAGTGTGTGTGCCGTGTGCGTGTGTGCAGTGTGTGTTTATGGAGTGTGTTTACCGTGTGCGTGTGTGTAGTGTGTGTTTATGGAGTGTGTGTGCCGCGTGCATGTGTGCCGTGTGTGTATATGTGGTTAGTGTGTTGTGTGCATGTGTGTGTATATGCAGTGTGTGTGCTGTGTACATGTGTCCCGTGTGTGTATATGGAGTGTGTGTGCCATGTGCGTGTGTGCCGTGTGTGTATATGCGGTGTGCGTGCTGTGTGCATGTGTGTGTATATGGAGTGTGTGTGCCATGTGCGTGTGTGCCGTGTGTGTGTATGGAGTGTGTGTACCGTGTGCATGTGTGCCTTGTGTGTATATGTGTTGCGTGTGCTCTGTGCATGTGTGTGTATATGCAGTGTGTGTGCTGTGTGCATGTGTGCCGTGTGTGTATATGCGGTGTGTGTGTTGTGTGCATGTGTGTGTATATGCAGTGTGTGTGCTGTGTGCATGTGTGCCATGTGTGTATATAGAGTGTGCGTGCCATTTGCATGTGTGAAATATGTGCATATGCAGTGTTCGTGCCGTGTGCATGTGTTCCGTGTGTTTATATGCAATGTTCGAGGCATGTGCATGTGTGCCGATGTGTATATGTGGTGTGTGTGCTGTGTGCATGTGTGTGTATATGCAGTGTGTGTACTGTGTGCGCTGTGTGTGTATGCAGTGTGTGTGCTGTGTGCGTGTGTGCCGTGTGTATATATGCAGTGTGTGTGCATTGTGCATGTGTCCCGTGTGTGTATATGCGGTGTGTGTGCTGTGTGCATGTGTGTGAATATGCCTTGTGTGTGCTGTGTGCATGTGTGTATATGCTTTTGTGTGCTTTGTGCATGTGTGTGTATATGCAGTGTGTGTGCTCTGTGCTACATGTGTATATGCACTGTGTGTGCCGTGTACGTGTGTGCCATGTGTGTATATGTGGTGTGTGTGCTGTGTGCATGTGTGCCGTGTGTGTATATGCGGTGTGTGTGCTGTGTGCATGTGTGTGTATATGCAGTGTGTGTGCTGTGTTCATGTGTTCTGAGTGTGTATATGCGGTGAGTGTCCTGTGTGCATGTTTGTGTATATGGAGTGTGTGTGCCGTATACGTGTGTGCCGTGTGTATATGGAGTGTGTGTGCCGCGTGCATGTGTGCCATGTGTGTATATGTGGTGTGTGTCCTGTGTGTATGTGTGTGTATATGCAGTGTGTGTGCTGTGTGCATGTGTGCCGTGTGTGCATATGCGTTGTGTGTGTTGTGTGCATGTGTGTGTATATATAGTGTGTGTGGTGTGTGCATGTGTGCTGTGTGCATGTGCGTGTACATGAAGTGTGTGTGTCGTCTGCATGTGTGCCGTGTGTGTATATGCAGTGTGCGTGCCGTGTGCATGTGTCCCGTGTGTGTATATGCGGTGTGTGTGCTGTGCGCATGTGTGTGAATATGCCTTGTGTGTGCTGTGTGCATGTGTGTGTATATGCCTTATGTGTGTGTATATGCAGTGTGTGTGCTGTGTGCATGTGTGTGAATATGCCTTGGGTGTGCTGTGTGCATGTGTGTGTATATGCCTTGTGTGTGCTCTGTGCATGTGTGTGTATATGCAGTGTGTGTGCTTTGTGCATGTGTGCTGTGTGTGTATATGCTATGTGCATGCCGTGTGCATGTGTTCTGTGTGCATATGCAGTGTGTGTGCTGTGTACATGTGTGCCGTATGTGTATATGTTGTGTGTGTGCTGTGTGCATGTGTGTGTATGTGCAGTGTGTGTGCTGTGTGCATGTGTGTGTATATGCAGTGTGTGTACTGTGTGCATTTGTGGTGTGTGCATGTGTCTGTATATGCAGTGTGTGTGCTGTATTCATGTGTTCCTAGTGTGTATATGCGGTGTGTGTGTGCTTTGTGCATGTTTGTGTATATGGAGTGTGTGTGCCATATGCGTGTGTGCCGTGTGTGTATATGGAGTGTGTGTGCCGTGTACATGTGTGCCATGTGTGTATATGTGGTGTGTGTGCTGTGTGAATGTGTGTGTATATGCAGTGTGTGTGCTGTGTGCATGTGTGCCGTGTGTGTATATAGAGTGTGCGTGCCGTTTGCACGTGTGAAATATGTGCATATGCAGTGTGCGTGCTGTGTGCATGTGTTCTGTGTGTTTATATGCAATGTTCGAGGCGTGTGCATGTGTGCTTGTGTGTATATGCAGTGGGAGTGCCATGTGCGTGTGTGCCGTGTGTGTATATGGAGTGTGTGTGTCGTGTGCGTGTGTGCCGTGTGTGTATATGGAGTGCGTGTGCTGTGTGCATGTTTGCTCTTGTGTTTATGAAGTGTGTGTGCCGTGCGTGTGTGTGCCGTTTGTGTATATGCAGCGTGTTTGCTGTGTGCTATGTGTGTATATGCAATGTGTGTGTCGTGTGCGTGTGTGCCGTGTGTGTATATGGAATGTGTGTGGTGTGTGCGTGTGTGCCGTGTGTGTATATGGAGTGTGTGTGTCGTGTGCATGTGTGCCGTGTGTGTATATGGAATGTGTGTGCCGTGTGCATGTTTGCTCTTGTGTTTATGAAGTGTGTGTGCCGTGTGTGTGTGTGCCGTTTGTGTATATGCAGTGTGTGTGCTGTGTGCTATGTGTGTATATGCAATATGTGTGGTGTGTGCGTGTGTGCCGTGTGTGTATATGCGGTGTGTGTGCTGTGTGCATGTGTGCTGTGTGTGTATATGGAGTGTGTGTGCTGTGTGTGTGTGTGCCGTGTGTGTATATGCAGTGTGTGTGCCGTGTGCATGTTTGCCGTGTTTATAAAGTGTGTGTGCCATGTGCATGTGTGCTGTGTGTGTATATTCAGTGTGTGTGCTGTGTGCATGTATGTCGTTTGCGTATATGTGGTGTGTGTGCTGTGTGCATGCGTGTGTATATGCAGTGTGTTTGCTGTGTGCAAGTGTGCCGTGTGTGTATATGCGGTGTGTGTGCTGTGTGTATGAGTGCTGTGTGTGTATATGCAGTGTGTGTGCTGCGTGCATGTGTGCCATGTGTGTATATGCAGTGTGTGTGCCGTGTGCATGTGTGCCATGTGTTACATGCAGTGTGCCTGCCGTGTGCATGTGTGCTGTGTATATGCAGTGTGTGTGCTATGTGACTGTGTGCCTTGTGTGTATATGCAGTGTGCGTGCCGTGTGCATGTGTGCTGTGTGTGTATATGCAGTGTGTGTGCTCTGTGCATGTGTGTGTATATGCAGTATGTGTGCTGTGTGCTATGTGTGTATATGCGTGTGTGTGCTCTGTGCGTGTGTGCCGTGTGTGTATGGCGTGTGTTTGCCGTGTGCGTGTGTGCCGTGTGGGTATATGTAGTGTGTTTGCCGTGTGCGTGTGTGCCGTGTGTGTATATGGAGTGTGCGTGACGTGTGCATGTGTGCATGTGGGTGTATATGCGGTGTGTGTGCTGTGTGCATGTGTGTGTATATTCGGTGTGTGTGCTTTGTGCGTCTGTGCTGTGTGTGTATATGGAGTGTGTGCCGTGTGCATGTGTGCCGTGTGTGTATATGCAGTGTGTGTGCTGTGTGCATGTATGTCGTGTGTGTATATGCGGTGTGTGTGCTGTATGCATGTGTGCCGTATGAGTATATGTCGTGTGTGTGCTGTGTGCATGTGTGTGTATATGCAGTGTGTGTGCTGTGTACATGTGCCCTCTGTGTGTGTATGCTGTGTGCGTGCCGTGTGCATGTGTTCTGTGTGTGTATATGCAGAGTGTGTACTGTGTGCATGTGTGCCATGTGTGTATATGCGGTGTGTGTGGTGTGTGCATGTGTATGTATATCCAGTGTGTGTGCTGTGTGCATGTGTGGTGTGTGCATGTGTGTGTATATGCCGTATGTGTGCTGTGTTCATGTGTGCCGTGTGTGTATATCCGGTGTGTGTGCTGTGTGCATGTGTGTGTATATGCAGTGTGTGTGCTGTGTGCATATGTGCCCTGTGTGTATATGCAGTGTGTGTGCTGTGTGCATGTGTGTGTATGTACAGTGTGTGTGCTGTGTGCAAGTGTGCCGTGTGCATATATGCAGTGTGTGTGCTGTGTGCATGTGTGTGTATATGCAGTGTGTGTGCTGTGTGCAAGTGTGCCGTGTGTGTATATGTGGTGTGTGTGCTGTGTGCATGAGTGCTATGTGTGTATATGTAGTGTGTGTGCTGTGTGCAAGTGTGCCGTGTGTGTATATGCGGTGTGTGTGCTGTGTGCATGAGTGCTATGTGTGTATATGCAGTGTGTGTGCTCTGTGCAAGTGTGCCGTGTGTGTATATGCAGTGTGTGTGCTGTGTGCAAGTGTACCCTGTGTGTATATGCAGTGTGTGTGCTGTGTTAATGTGTGCTGTGCGTGTATATGCAGTGTGTGTGCTCTGTGCGTGTGTGCTGTGTGTGTATATCGAGTGTGTGTGCCATGTGCATGTGTGCCGTGTGTGTATATGCGGTGTGTGTGCTGTGTGCATGTGTACCGTGTGCATGTGTGTTTTGTGCATGTGTGTGCTGTGTGACTGTGTGTGTGTGTTGTGTGTCTATATGGGATGTGTGTGTGTTGCTGTTTGTTTGTTCACAATAATTGACAAGGCTCTGACCCCACAGTCCTTACGTGGATGCTGACAGTTTCCATGTGTACAGCAGTTTTTCTGTCTCCAAATCTTTCGGTATTGATTACCTCCACTGAGCCTCAGAACCCCCAGGAAATATTTTGTAGATAGAAAAACAATGGCTTAGAGAGGGAACTCAAGGTCACAGCCCTGGGACAGGGTGGCCGGGACTGGAACACGGGCTCTAGGAGTCCGAGTCCTTGGCTCCTTCTTCCTCACCCATGGAAACATCCCACCAGGCACTCAGGTAAGAAATAAGGGGGCTACCCGTGCTGGCAGGATGGGCCTACCCCTTGAGGGTGGTGGGCAAGGTGCCCCAGATTCTCTGAGAGACAATGTATGTTAACTGTGATGGGGTCGGAGCCAACCCCATATGAGAAGGACACAGAACACAGGGAATCTGCCTGGGGAGTCCAGGAAGGCTTGCTGGAGGAGGTGTTCCATGAACTGTCTTTGTGCCAATTAAATTCTTCATCAGCTACACATACCATAGTGGCTTAAACCAGCAGGGGTTTATCTTTCCTCACAAAGCAAGCAGCCCAGAGGAGGCAGTTCCAGACGAGCAGCCCCACCCCGCTGATGGTCACAGACGAGAGGCCCCTTGCTTCATACCCTACCATCTTTACAGTGTGGCGCTTGTGCACACAACTGCAAGATGGCGGCTCTGTCTCTAGTCTTTGGGTTCGCAGTCCAGGAAGGAAGAAGGGGAGAGGTGAAGGTCAAAAGGCAAAAGGTCAGCCAAGTCAGCGTTTTCTATGGGCAAGGAATGGTGTGCTCAGGAGCCCACGAAGCCCCACGAAGTGGCTGCAAAGAGTTTTTCCCCGGGAGGTGGTCCCCTGGAGGGTGTCAGTGCTCTCAGTAAGACGGTCAGATGGGGCAGAGGGTGGGGAAGGGAGGGCCTGGAGTCTGTATCCTCAGCTGGCTGAGGTCGCGGTGCAGGTGGGGTGGGTCCCCTGCGGTCAGGGGAGCGGGCACTGCTGTGTAGGCAAGCGCGCGTGCATGTGTGTCTGGACACATGGTCACACTCGGGTGTGTGAGTGTGAACACTGTTGCCAGCCTGTGAGGATGCGGTGACCAAGACAGGGTGAAAGATGAGCTCCATCGTGGAGTCCTTGTGAGGTTCAGATCCATGTCTTTGGGAGAGCCTCTGACCTCTGTAGGGGTGACTGGTCGGGGTCTCAGCAGAGACTGGGTAAGAGAGAGGAGCCTGGGGAGACACGGGGGAGGGGCTGTTAGGATGGGCAGGGAGCAGCCACAGGCTAAGCGCCACCAACACTCTCAGCTCCAGGAGGGAGGCCCAGGAATCTGCTCTGCAGGTGGGCTGGGACGGGGAGGCCTAACCTGGGGACCAATCACTGCCTCCTCTTTGCCTAGTTCTCCCAGTGTGCAGAGCACACGTGGAGAGGAAAAAAGAGGAGGAACCAAGGAAGGATAAGAAGGAAGGAAAGGAGGGAGGGAAGGAGAGAGGGAGGGAAAGTAGTTAAAATAATATCAGACAGGGACGTCCCTGGTGGTCCAGCGGTTAAGACTCCTCGCTGACAACACAGGGGGCTCCAGTTTGATCCCTGGTCCAGGAACTAAGATCCCACATGCTGCGGAGTGTGCCCAAAAGATTAAATAATAATGATATCAGACAAAGGTTGTGCAGACCTGATTATGTTATCAATATTGGCCTTAAGAGATAAAGAGGGGCATTTCAAAATAATGCTAGGGTTATTCCATGCCCTAGATTAAGATGTAAAATCTTACATTTTCACTCACCTGATAATATAGCCTCAAGAGATATAAAGAAAAAGCTGGCACCCTACCGTTAAGGATTAGGATGTAGGATTACAGAAGCCGGCAACTAATTGCTGCCAGAAGGTTAACAGAGGCTCCAGTGAGGAGGAGGGGTTGCAGCTGGGTCCTCAAGGCTGAGCAGGAGCTTCCTAGGTGGATTTGACAGCAGGAGTAATAATAACTATTTCCTGAATCCTTGTCTTACACCACATCACTCAACTCCTACAACAATCCTGTGATGTGGGCTTGTTAAATTCCCAGCATTTAAATGAGGGTGCTGAGACCAAAAGAGGTGAGGTATTTTGACTAAGATGATGAAGCCAGTGAGTGATGAATCCAGGATTTGGACTGAGATCCGTCTGCTTCCAGAGCTGGGTGCTTCACCTGGAGGCTGCCCTGCCTCACGTGTAAGAAGCGTCATGTTTGCTTGTTTTAATAACTTGTTTGATTTGTGCCTGAAGTATTTATTTGAAGACAGGAAACTGAGTGGCCTCGATTGGGTTATCAATTGTAAAGAAATTCTCAAAAAATTCGAACTGTAATAGATGACTTCTTACCTAAGACACGAGCAAAACACACACCTCCCAGAATACTAATATGCCTACTGCCAACTAGTGGCAGCATATATAATTGCAAGGAAAGTGCATGAGACGTTTTACCAGTGTAGTAACCAAAAACCTAAATAAAGAGATAATAAACATTGGAGCCTGGCATCAAGTTGTTCAGTAAATATGAAGAAATCATTGACAAGTGGTCTGCCACTGGTCTTGTTTCACAGTCCCCATGATTTCTTTTTTCCTTATTTTAAAAGTAAATTATTTTCTTTTAGAAATTAAAGGAGGGGGTAAAAAAGAAATAGCAGTCATCCATCATCTAAGTACTCAGTTTCCACTATTAATTCTGGTTGACAAGTTTGACAAGTTTCCTTCCCATCTCTCTTTTTAAGGAAAAAAAAAGTCACATTAAAAAAAATAAGTGACACCTGTTCATTATAAAAAATTAAAAACACTGTAAATCCCAAAGACAGAAATGAAAAAACAACCCAAATCCAACCAGCTGAAAGTAACCATTAAAAGGGACTTCCCCTGGGGGTCTAGTGCTTAAGAATCCTTATTTCCACCACTGGGGGCATGGCTCTGACCCCTTATCAGGGAACTAGAATCCTGAGTGCTGCGTGGCATGGCCAAAATAAAGGAAGAAAAAAATCCCATTAACATTAGGTGAACATCATTTTGAACAACTCTACAAATACACAAAAACCAGAAGGGTACGTAAGGGACAGATGGGTGGAAATGACTTTACAAAACCAGAAGACTCATATCTTGGATTCTATTTTTAATCTAATTTTACTTGACTTGAACAGAAGAAAAAGAAAAGGGAGTTCGTAGAATTACTGAATTCATATAAATCTTCCTTCTATAGAAGAGATAGTTTCCCTTAAGCATCCCTCTAAATTTAAGAAAGGAAACTGTGGAGTTATTAAAAGGTTGAAGTCCTTTATGACATCTTTCAAGGTCATATTTCTATTTCTATTTGTATAGACTCACTGCTTGCTGTGAAAGCTAACTGGGCCAGACACACGGGCATGAGCACACAGCTCTGAAGACCCTGAAGTCCTTGTGTGTGCCAGCTGGGAGCCGTGGGCTCTCTCCGTAGCACTCTCCCTCCATCCTGGCCACCCTGATTCCACCCCCAGGACCAGTCCCAGTCCCTGTCTCCCCAGGATCCAGAGCTACAGAGCAAATGGGACTCTGGATCCTTCTCCCAGAGCCCCCTTCAACACCCCCAACCCCACCCCAAATAGCTTGGTTTTCATCGGTTTCATCTGTTCCAAGGGGGTTGAAAGCAGTTGGAAAACCACTCCTCTAGGCTAGCACACAGGCCTTGCAGCTTTGCGTGGTCCTTGAGTTTCAGACAGCAGAGACCTTTCTGCCTAAGCCCACGTAGCTCATTAAGAAGTGGAAGAGCATGTCTGTAATCACGGGGTAATTACCTTGCCTCCTAATTGGTAGCAGACACAGGCCTGCGGGTATGGAAACTCCCCAGTGAGCTGGCTCCAGACAGATGAGGCAGAAGGTGCAGGCGGCCAGGGGCGAGCGGAGGCTGAAGGAAGGGGGCGAGCTTTGCTGGGGCTCCGCTCCGGCCGGCCCAGAGCCCAGGTCCTCACACTCAAGATCTCTGATCCTGGGAGAGGTGTGTCCACTCCAAGCTGGTCTCCTCTGTGAAGCCCTCCCTGACTGCTCCCATAGGCACACTCCTGCACCACGTTCTTCATCAGAACCAGTTGCCTTATTTTGTGGTGTGTGGACCTTGTGCTTGTCTCCCCATTAGACCAGTGACTTTTAGGGGGCAGGGGCCTAACACAGAGTTGTGAAGGAACGAATGATGGAAGGAATGAATGCATGGCCACCTTTGCGTCTGGGGCCTTGCTTGCGGGATGCGCTTCCACGGAAGGTGGAGGGCCAGGGAAGGCAGCCTCTCTGGGGCTTTGTCATGACTGTTTTAAGGCACAGAAGTTTTCAGGAGAGGCAGACACTTTGGGGTCATCGGATGTTCATTTTCTTTTCATCGCTGGTGGCTCAGATGGTAAAGAATCTGCCTGCAATGCAGGAGACCCAGGTTCAGTCCCTGGGTGGGGAAGATCCCCTGGAGAAGGGAATAGCAACCCCCTTCAGTATCCTTGCCTGGAGAATCCCATGGACAGAGGAGCCTGGTGAGCTACAGTCCATGAGGTCACAAAGGGTTGAACACGACTGAGCAACTAACACTTTCACTTTTTCTTTTCAATAATAATAATAATAATAATGATGACACACATTCTTGCTAAACTTCAGATAGTCATAGAACTGTGCCAAGTGAGTGCTATGCACTGTCCATTCCGCCCAACCCCGGTTCCAGTTCTGTCTTCAGACGCGACCTCTGCTGGACCTATTTGCCTTCACTGGAAAGTCTGGGGAGACATGGGTGTGACCAGTTCTGCTCCCCACTTGAGATGGGCCCAGCTTGCAAGAGGGGCTCCGAGGCGCACACATAACACCCTTTGCCTTGGACCGTGTGTCCCTCTCAGAGCTGCCTGTGCCCCAGCTGGCCGGCCCGTGGCCGAGGGCTTCTGGGCATAACCTGCTCTTCCTCCCAGGTGGCTGGCGCAGAGTCTGCTCGTGGCCAGTGAGCCCCCCTGGCCCTCAGTCTCTTCATCTGTAACCCCTCAAACTACCTGCCAGGGTGGCCACAGGGGCTAGGCATTAACACCCAGCTCAGACTTGATAAATATCCATCTTTTACTCCCTTTTGCTACCTCAAGGCCACCTGTAACCTATGATGGGCTTGGAAGTAGCAGGCCTGCTTGTGTTGATGAATGCGTGCGTCTACAGAAGCCTCCCGAACCCAGCGACAGTCTCAGTTCAGTGGCTCAGCTGAGTCTGACTCTTTCCAACCCCATGGCCTGCAGCATGCCAGGCCTCCCTGTCCATCACCAACTCCTGGAGCTTGCTCAGACTCAGATCCATCGAGTCAGTGATGCCATCCAACCATGGCAGCAGTCAGTCAACTGTTGATTCCACTCTGGACCCTCAGGGAACAGAGCCCAGTGAGCTGGGACCAGGGAGGAAGCTGTTGTAGGCCACAGAGGGCTGAGACCTGTGCTGGGAAGTGTGAGGGGCAAAGGTGAGCAGGAGCAGCCTGCCTGGGGGAGTCCGGGTGAACGTGGGAGGGTGACCTGGTGGACTTATACCTCCCCATCTCCCCTGCCTCCCTCCCTCCTTTCCCAGCTTGTGTCTTCACTGAGCATCTGCCTGGCCCAGGGGCTGGGGGTTCAGGAAGAGGCCGACATGGCCTAAAACCTCCCAGCCGCACTTGTTGTCCGGCCCACGAGCAACAAGGAAATGGCTGTGATGAAGGCGGGTATGGGAGGCAGGGGGAGCCCCAAGACTCAGGGAAACCAGAGCTGGGCCTGCAAGGACAAGGAAGGGCGTTGCAGGTGGAGGGAACTGCAGGCACAGAGGCAGGAAGGAGCCTGCCTGGCCTGCAAACTGCCCAGGGCTCTTCCCTGTGAGCAGGGATGGGGAGTCCAGCCAGTCTGGGGGGGCAGTGTCGGGGTGTGTGTGTCTGGAGCCCTTGGTCCAGGAAGGGGCTGGGCTGCAGTCCTGTGACTCACATCCGGGACCCTCTGCCTCCTTGACCTCCTGTGCTCCCTGGCTGCTTGGGGAGGAAGTAGCCAGGCCTCAGCTGACAGAAGGAGGCTTTGATGTTGGAGAAGGGAGTGAGGAAGGAGGGGCTGGGGTGAAGTTCTGGATGTGTTTCAGGAATCTTCTCCTCCTCCGACACCATGGCAACCAGGCGCAGTTAGGGGAGATGCCTGCGGGAGTGGGGAGCCTTAGAGCTGCTTGGATGGGGGTTAGCTGGACTGGGGGGTGAAGACCTCCTGCTCTCACTACCGGCCTGCCCAGCCCAGGGAGAAGGAGAGGGCAGCTCTGGGAGCTGGGCATGCCGCTCCCCCTATCTGAGCCTCAGTTTTGGGGTCTGTAATATGGAGGTAACAATGCAGTATCCAGCCCAGGTCCTCTGGGAAGCAGACATCCCAGCCCGGTTAATTAGGGGAGCACCCTGAGCGGCCCTCCCCCCATCAATCTCAATGTTCAGGGGGCGGGCATCGCCACTGGGGAGAGCTTGAGCCACGTGGTCGCGCAGAGGTGGCCAGGCCTGCCGGGTCTCCACACAGGTTAGGCTCATCTCTGAGGCCCAGGAGCCCAGGGGAGATAGGGCCATGGCATGAATGGAGCGCTGGGGTTCAGAGAGGGCAGGCGGGTCCTGGTCGGCTACCCAGGCCTGAGCAGGGGTCTGAGTGGGGGTCTCCTAGCTGCCCCACTGCACAGATCTGCCCCCCTGGCCAAAGTACTGGGGCTTGCTGTTTCCAAAACTCAGGCAAAATAGCTGAGGAGATGGGAGAGGGGTGACCCCTGTCTCTGTCCCGAGGCTGCTGAATGAATGCCCGAGACTGACTTGAAAACCCAGAAATTCATCCTTTGGAGGCTGAAATCTGAAATCAAGGTGCCAGCAGAACCCAGTTCTCTCCAGAAGCTTCCAGGAGAGGGTCCTTCCCGCCCCTCCCTGCTCTGGTGGCTCCCCGTGTCCCGTGGCTGTGGCCACCTCACTCGAGTCTCTGCCTCTGCCCTCCCGTGGCCTCCTCCCGTGTCTCTGTCCCTCTTCTTACAAGGACACCGGTCCCTGGATCCAGCTCCCGCCCCATCCCATCTGACCTCACCTTAACCACTGTCATCTGCCAAGGCTATTTCCAAACACAGTCACGTGCCGGGGTTCTGGGTGGTCACGAATTGTGGGGACACACTCTTCAACCCACCACAAGCCTCATTTGGGCAGCATGGGAGGGAACCCCAGGCCAGTGTGAGACCAGGGTCCTGGGGAGGGGCCCTTGGGGAGATGATCAGGGGTCCCAGAAGGTGGGCTGGAGTCTGCTTTTTTAGGTGGCATTGAGTCAGTGTGTGTATGCGAGGAAAGAACTGGCAGATAGAAGGTGGGACTGAGCCAGGAGGGTCCCTGTCCCCACCTATCCCCACCTCCCCACCCTGCCACACACACTCGTATACACACACGCATACATGTACAACATGTATACAAACACATGCACACATGTGCATACATGCACACACATACACACACACATGTGCAAACACACACACAGAGGCACACAGGGCAGTGTCATTTCCCATTTTGCCTGCTGTAGCCCAGAACCTCCCTCCTGCTGTCCCTGGAGGCTCCTTGCAGGCCCCAGCAAGTGACCCTGAAACCCAGCGTGACCCTGGGCCCCAGAAATGTGGGTGCCTATCCTGGATAGGGGCTGGGTGACAAAGGGTGTGTCCCCCAGGCTACCCCCCTGGAGCTGCAGTTGCCTCCTCAGTGAGATGGGGTAACACTGTGAGGGGTTGGAGTCTCTGCAGGGAGACTGGGGGTGACTCCAGCCCAGGAGCAGCCCTGCTCCAGGAGGGATGAGGGACGCGTGAAGAAGCTGGGGCCCCCTAATGTGGGGGCTGAGCAGGCAGAGCCCCGGGTGCAGCCCTTCACCCTGGGGGGGTCCCGGGGCCCCTCTGTAAGCCTGGCCTACGTGAATCTGGCCTCCTGGTCCCCACCAGCTCTGCACACTCACTCACGCACTCACCTGCACATGTAGATGCCCTCTCACACTTATTCTCACGTGGAACGCTTACACACATTCACACTGACCACCCCCTGGGGTCATTCAGCCAGACCTCCCAGCAGCAAGTACAGAAGCAGCCCCTTCTCAGCGGCCTGGCCTCCCCTCCACTGACCCTCCCCCTTCCCCTACCACAGCCCCTCCCTCGCGCCTCCCCAAGGCCCTCCCCTCCCCTTCCCCTTTCGCCGCCCTGCCCCCGTCCCTCCCCCAGGCCCTCCCCCGCCCGCCGCTCACCCTAGCCCCTCCCCCACCCCGCCCCAGCCCCTTCCCGTCCCGCCGCACCCCGCCCAATCCCTCCCTTAGCCCCAGTCCCAACCCAGTCCCTCCTCTGCCCCTCCCCAGTCCCAACCCAGTCCCGCCTCAGTCCCTCCCCTGCCCCTTCTCAGTCCCTTTCCTGTCCCTCCCCC
>ML661883.1:1055800-1210435 GCA_007570785.1 Antilocapra americana | reverse complement strand
GTCACTTGCAGAAACAGCAGTGCAGGAGGAGGGGTGAGATGCCCAGGGGAGGCTCTTTGGAGGAAGAGGTGGGTTTTGAAACTAACCTGGAAGGGGTAGTATTGGGAAGGGGGATATATTGAAGGGTGGTGACGCCTTGGAGGGGACCAGGTAAGAGTACTGCTCACCTCGGGTTGCCCACAAAATACCACAAACCAGGGGGCTTAGGACAACAGAAACCGATTGAGTCTGAAATCAAGGTGGTGACTGTGTTCTCTTTGAAGGCTCTGGGAGAGGATCCTTCCTTGCCTCCTCCCAGCTCCTGCCCGCTGCCAGTGACCCTTGGTGTTCCTGCCTTGGAGCCATCACTCCACTTTCTCTCTCCTCCGTGCATGCCTGTGTCCAAATCCCCCTTATAAGGACAAATCCACCCTATTCCAGTCTGTGTGTGGGCGTGCTCAGTCGTTCCATCATGTCAGACTCTCTGTGGCCCCATGGACCATAACCCACCATCTGCAAAGACCCTACTTCCAAATAAAGTCACATTCAAGGTACCAGGGGTAGGACTTGAATGCATCTTTTGGGGGGAGGGGACACAATTGGACCTGTTTCAGTAAGTGAAGATGTGGAGGTTGGGGAGACTAGTTCACATGTGGAAAGAGAGGAGGTCAGATTGGGGAGAGCCAAAGGAAGGGGAGTAGGTGAATGAAGATGCAGGAGATGTTTGGGGGATCATCACACAGGGCCTGATGCCCTGGGGTTGAGGCACTGAGGGGATGGGGTCGGCTAGGAGCCTGGAGAGGTCAGACAGGGTCATACCAGTCCCAGGGCTTGAGCCCTGACTCAGGGGTGGGTTTCAAGCTCATCGGTCACTTGCGTTTCCTCATTTAACCTTCATGACGGCCCCGTAGGTGGCTGCTATTAGGCTCCAGTTTACAGAGAATGGGGCTTCTCCAGTGGCTCAGTGGTAAAGAATCCACCTGCAATGTGGGAACCACAGGAGACCTGAGTTCGACCTCTGGGTTAGAAAGATCCCCTGGAGAAGGAAATGGCAACCAATGTCAGTCTTCTTGCCTGGGAAATCCCATGGACAGAGGAGCCTGGAAGGCCACATATAGTCCATAGGGCCACAGAGAATTGGACATGATTGAAGTGACTTAGCATGCAGGCATGTACATAGGAGGAGGAAAGCTCAAGGGCCCACTCCTAGAAATGCTAAACTAAGTTTGAATCCGCCGAAACTCCAGGCCAGTGTGCTGTGTCATACAGCTGCCCAGAAAAGGTTGGAATTACACGTTTGATTTGAGGACCTGTACCCTTCCACAGCCTTTGCTTCTTCTTGGTTCACAGACCTGGAGATATTGCTGGAGACAATGGCCTCTTTGAGTTCATATCTCATGACTTGGTTTATATGCCCTCAGAGGCGTCCCATGTGGTCGGTTTATTGTAAGCCTGCTTTGTGGGCATTGGTTTTGTCTGGCTGGCTGAATTTTGAAGGAGATTCAACAAAATCAGCAACAGCTCTGGTACTCGGCAGTGAGGGAGCCAGCTGGGCCCCTGCACACAACGGCTTGTTTAAATCTAGAGCCGCACAAGGTCGGAGAACCAGCTCCACAGAGCTCCTGGTTCCAAGTGGCAGAGCTGTGCATCAGGGTTTGTGTGATGCCAAGTCCATGCTCATGGGTCCTCGTCCCTACAGATGACCTCTGACCAGGTGAGCCCGGCTGGGCGGAGGACAGTCCCCTCCCCTCCTGCGAGGATCCAGGAGAGCTGCTCTGTCTGTGAAGCCCTCCATATTCCTTGGCTTCACCATGGAAAGCAGTATGGAAATTCTTCAAAAAATTAAATGTAGATCTACTGACCCCCCTCTCTTCTGAGTATACACCCAAAATAATTAAAAGCAGGAACTCAATCAGATATCTGTTCATAGCATCACTATTCACGATGGCCCAAAGGTGGAAACAACCTATTTATCCACAGACCAATGAATGGATAAGCAAAGGGGATCCACACATACTAAGAGCTATTATTAATATTCAGTCTTTAAAAAAGAAGTTCTGGCAGATGCTACAGCCTGGATGAACCTTGAAGGCAGTATGCTTGGTGAGATAAGCTGGTCACAAAAGGCCAACTTACATAAGGGACCTCTACATAAGTAGAGTCTTGTTCACAGAGACAGAAAGCCGGATGGCGGGGGCCAGGGACAGGACGAGGTGAGGCTGGGAGTTAGTGCTTCATGGGGACAGAGTTTCAGTTTGGGAAGATGGACAGTTTCTGGAGGAGGATATGATGAGGGCTGCGCAGCATGTGGATATCCTTTTTAAAGTGACAACGAGAATATACTGAGTGCCCTTGAGATGGATACTTAGACATGGTTAAAATAGTACAGTTTCTGTTATGTGGGCTTCCCTTGTGGCTCAGCTGGTAAAGAATCCACTTGCAATGCGGGAGACCTGGGTTTGATCTCTGGGTTGAGAAGATCCCGTGGAAGAGGGAATGGCTACCCACTCTAGTATTCCGGCCTGGAGAATTCCATGGGCTGTATAGTCCATAGGGTTGCAAAGAGACACAACTGAGCGACTCTCACTTTTTTGTGTTATGTATATTTTGCTACAATAATAATGAAAAAAGCCCATCTTATGCTGACTTTTCCTGATGCCGGCAATGGTGAACCAAGCCTCTCACCAGCAGAGTGAGAGGGTCCCCAGGGCCGCTCTGGGCCATTACTTCGAGCCCTGACTTTCGGGTAATGACCGAGAGGTAAGGGAGATCAAAGCCCTCCTCCCGGGCCTTGGTTGAGGGGGGTTGGGGAGCGTGGGTTATGAGCATCACTTACCTTCCGGAGTCCCCTCCTGGGACCTTTCCTGAGAGCATTCCTCCTGGCATCTCTCCTCCACCTCCCGCGCCCGACCCCTGGCTGTTGACCCCACCCCCATGTCCCCAAGAATCGTCGTCCAGGGGGCACCGCTGGACCCCCAGCCCAGCTGCGTGGCGTGGCTCATTTCCATTGTGCCGACCTGACCCTACTTACTCACTCGGTGACAGCTGTGCACACATGTCACCTCCGTCATGCGGCCCGTGTGCCTGTGGACATGCTAGAAGCGCCGGGGCGGGGTCCGAGGGGCCTGAAAGCGGGGCTGTGGGGCTCAGCGCTGACGGCCCCCAGGTCCACGCGGCCTGGCCCTTCTCCCCAGCCCCAGCAGGGGGCGCAGCCTCCCACCTCAGGAAGGGCAGGCCGGGGCGGGGCGGCGGGCCGGGCTTTGCAGAGCTGGGGGGACACCCCTGGTCGGTTCCCTTGTGCGGGGCTGTCTTGGGACGACAGGTCTCCTCGGCACAAGGTGCGAGTCCAAGAGCTGCCCCTCCCAACGCCCTTCCGACCTGGTCCCTCGCCTGGTCTCCTGGGCGAGACGGGGGCCGAGTCCTCCCGCCGCCCTGGGAGGGCCAAACCCAGGGTCCCGGCCCTCTGGGGGGCCCCATCCCATCCCTTTTATTCCTCCTGACTTGTCGGGGTGTTTTAAATTTGCTATTTAGTGCTGTTCTAAGTAAAGAAAAGTTAGAAAACTTACATCATTGGCATTTTGAATAAATACCAATAAAATCAATAACACCGTAAAACAAAGTTTCGAATTTTTTGCTGTTCGTCTGTGCTGTGCTATGTACACTGTGTTGGGTGAAGTGTTTAGCTTGCGCGTGGGCTCATCCGAATTACACCGTGTGTGCTGATGTATTTCGTTTTCACCAGAAGTACACAAACTCACTCCATTGCTTCTGTTGGCAGGTACCCGTTCTACTCACAGGTGGAGGGACGGAAGGGGGTCAGGTGGGTGCACGGATGGAAGGATGCTGGGGACAAGCCGGCAGACGGGCAGATGGTGAGCCCACCAGAGCTCTGCTCAGACACCATATGCACGCAGGGCATGAGGACCAGACATAAGTGTCCTGCCTGGGCTTCCCCTGCTCCTGTGCCCCTTCCATCGTCCCATCAGACTTCACTCATGCAACACGAGCTTAAAGGAAAAATCATCGATGATTTCCTGATGGTGACAGCAGTGTGACTGGCACACTGCGTGTCCATGAAACTGGTCCTGTCCCAAAATGTCCCGGAGGAGAGACTAAACATATCCTTATATAGAAGGTGCTGGGACTCAGTGGAGAGGTCCACATAGGGATAAACATGTGGGAGTTGCTGATGTAGATTCAGTGACAGACTCCAGAGAAGCAGGAAGAGTCTGCACTTGAAGTCAGATCCTTGCCAGCTCTGCCACTGACAAGCTCATAGGGCAACTCTCAGCCATCTACTTCTCTACCCCTCCATCCACCACCCTGTCTATCTGTCTACCGACTCACCCATCACCCTTCCATCCACCCACCTGCCCACTCATCCACCCACGTTTCATCCACTCATCTATCCATTGATCCATCCATCCACATTTCTGTTAATCCATCCATCATTCATCTACCAATTCAACAAACATTTTTCAAAGTCTGTTAGGGGCCAGACACTGTGCTGACCATGTGATAAACTTGGTCTCTTCTGTAAGGTGAGGACGGCTTACCTACAATGATATCACAGCAAGGTCATGCTGTAGGATATCCGGCACAGAAAAGGCACAGAGTGGGAGTTTAGCATGTAGATGGGCCCTGACTCTCCAAAGTACTGCCTCACGGTTATTCTTTCCTCCTAAATCGCTAAGCAGTAACACAGATGCTCCCATGATTCAAGCCTTTGATTTCAGCTTTGAGAGAAGGCACAGCCCCAGCTTTGCTCTGGGCCAGCTCAGGACCTTCTGGAAAGTGGTGGAGGACAGGTGGGCAGGGCTGCAGAGGCAGAGGCTGGAGGCAGAGCTGCTGGCTCTGCGTGGGAGGGAAGGACTAGGGACAGAGGGTTCTCTGGGGACGGCCGCCTATCCGAAGAGTGAGCCCTGTCGAAAGCCCTGGGAGGCGGACCCTGCTGTGCCCACTTTCAGAGGGTGCAGTGCCCACTGCTAAGTGACAGAGCTGAGACTCGGCCCCAGGCTGAGGGATGAGCCCCATTCCTGGCCGAGGACCCTCGCTGCTTGCGAAGCCCCTCTCCTCTGCTCTAGGGCCAGCTTCAGCAATGGGCTGTACCGGGTGCCAGCTGCTACAGGGTTTGATCTCGCAGCCGGTAAACAAGCACCAGCAAAGCCTTGCTTAATGCTGTGAGCAGCAGGGCAGGAAAAAGGGAAGGAAATGGGGCCACCCTGAGGACACGGTGAGTACTAAGCCCAGGAGGGGAGCCATCACTTCTCATAAAGGCCAGAGGTCTGTGCCTTCACCCCATTCTACAGGTGGGAAAACTGAGGAAGCTCCTGGAGGTAAACTGAGCTGCCTGGACCCCTGCATCTTGTGCACCCCGTAGCCCAACACCGCTGTGACCAGCTGGACCACCATCCTGTTTTCCTTCCTAAATTGAACTGATTGCCCAGCAATGTGATAACCAGAGAGGAAATGAGAGAGAGAGACGAGAGAAGAGAAGCCCCACCCCAGCTCCCCGTTGCTTGGTTCTTTCCTGGCCCTGTCCACATCCAAGCCACGTGTGGAGGTCACATTAGTCATTGTGACCCTAGGTTGCAGGACTGCTTTCAGCCAAAAGCCCCTTCATTTCCCTGTGGCCACACCAGCTGTGTAGGTTTTACAATAGCTGCATTTTTTCTCACATTAGAAATTCTATATAATTTTTGCAAAAACATATTTTAAAGCAAAAAAAAAAATCGCTTATAATCCCACTGCCACCCAGTGGTAAAAATCCTTTGTTCATTTATTTATCCATTCAGAGTTTATCCATATTTATTGAGGACCTGCTATATGCCCGGCAGTGTCAAGTCTGGAGGGGATGGCAAAAGAAAAAACAAATGCTGATTTACAGAGAGAGGCTCTGGTGTGAAATCACCTCATCCAACAATAGGTCATGGTGTGCTGCCTGCGTGCGCGCGCACGCAGTCGCTCAGTAGTGTCTGACTCTTCGCGACACAGACTATGGCCTGCTAGGTTCCTCTGTCCGTGGGATTTCCCAGGCAAGAATTCTGGAGTGGGTTGCCATTTTCTACTCCAGGGGATCTTCCCGACCCAGGGATCAAACCCGCATCTCCTGCATGGCATGTGGATTCTTTACTGTTAAGCCACCTAGGAAGCCTGTGGTTGTCTTGCCTGGGGTATCTCAAAGTGGAAGGCCCCCACGCACCTCCCTGGTGGGTGTCATTTAGACAGGGGTCAGGAGGGGCTCCCACATGGCAGATTTCCCAGCCCAGTGCACCAAGGCACAGTCCCATTGCCCCGGAGTGAAGCCCAGCTGTCAGGGTGGGTCTGGGGTGTGTGGGTGACACACTGGCCTCCTCTGGGCTCTGGTTCCCCATTCTGAGACCCTCCCAACTTTGCCCATCCGAGGGCACCTGCTTCTGCGGTCGGGCACCTCATCTTCAGAGGTGGTGGGCTGCTAGCCCAAGCCTGCAGGGAGGGTGAGGGGTGGCCCAATGCTCCCCTGCAGACCCTGGACAGGAAGCGGGGGGGGGGGGTCAAGGCCTTCGCCCAGGCTGTGAAAGGCGGCCAGCAAGGGGCTGTGTGGTTATGATTCCGCCAGGGGAAGGGGAGGACCCAGTGCAGCCCCAACCCCAGGGCAGCTTCCCAGGGGGCGTTCTGGGCCCTCAGTCACAGATGCAGAAGTGGGCCTGGGGTCCAACTGTGTCCTGGCGACACTGTCTGCTCCCTCTGGGCTCAGGGTGTGCCTCTTGGGAGAGCGAATGAGTGAATGAATGAAGGAGTGGGTTCCCTGCAGGCCTGGCTCTTGTGCCACAGCAGGAAGGCGGCCGGCTGCCAGGTCCACATGCCCAGGTCCAAGAGGGGTGGCCACTGAGCGGAAGCCTGCTCTCTGCGACCTCAGTCACGTTACCCTACTTCCCCATCTGGCAAGCTGCTGGATGAGGTTCCCCGGGTTTTCAGGGTGCTTGAATGAGGTGCCCCCAAGGCCCCAGGCACAGCACCCCCGAGTGGCGAGTGCCCTACAGATGCTTGTTTGCACTGGTCCCCACTGTTGGGGGCCATCCACGCAGCCCCTCCTGCAAGAGGCTGATGGAGAGCTTGTGAGATGCCCTCGCCAGGTATGGAAGAGCCCAGAAATAAGCAAGGTGCAGAACCTGCCCTCAAGGTCTGGGAGAGACCCCAGGCGTGAGCAGAGGCATGAGGGAGCGTTCCTGGAGGGCCCGTGCCAGCCCTGAGATCAAGTTCCTGGATCCCGCATCCAAGCTTGCCAACATGTCCGTGAACACACACGCACACACACACATGTGCACACAGGCAGCCACATATGTATACACTCACACAAGATATAAATGCACACACACAGACACACATGCACACACACTGCCAGATCCACACAGATGTGCCTACAGGCACACACGTACGCAGACACATGCGTACATGCACACGCACACACAAGCAGGCACATGTGTGCACACAGACACACATACACATGCGCACAGATACAATACGCACTCACAGATGCACTCCTCTCTCTGCTTTACTTTCTGCTGGGCGTGTCTCACCCTCTAACACACTGTTGTTTCACGTGTTTACCGCAGACTCTGGGTCACACCTCTGGGTCCATAGGCTGGCCTGAGTGCTGCCGCTGTGACAGAATGCCCCAGACCTGGCGGCTTAAGCAACAATGTCTGTTTCTCCGGATCCTGGGTACAAGCAGCCCACAGTCAGGGTGCCTTCATGGCTGGTTTTGGGGAGCCCATTCCAGGTGTGCAGACAAGCTAGCTCCTCCTCTTCTTTCTTGGTGGAGGTCCCGCCTTCCTGACCTATGACCTCCCCAAAGTCCCACATCCTCATACCATTCATTCCATGGGCGTGAGGGTGTTGGCACAAAACTTAGGGGACACAAAACTTTTGGCAGACTTTAGGGGCTTCCCATGTGACTCAGCTGGTAAAGAATCTGCCTGCAATGCGGGAGACCTGGGTTCTATCCCTGGGTTGGGAAGATCCCCTGGAGAAGGGAATGGCTACCCACTCCAGTACTCTGGAAAATTCCATGGACTGTATAGTCCATGGGGTCGCAAAGAGTCAGACATGACTGACTTTAGGGTACACAGCAGGCAGGCTGTAAGAGCCGTGTACCAGCTGTACTGGTACCATGTGAACCGGGAGCTCCCACACTCTGGGGCCTCATCTCCCAGCTGCTGAGTGGGGACAGGAATGCACCCCCCTTACTGTGCCCTAACAGTCACAAGACTTAGTATAAACATCCCCCCAACTGTGAGCGTTAATGCCGAGTCTCTCAGTCATCTGTCTCCCCCACCAGGGTGCCACCCTCCTCAGCCTGCTCTCCGCTGCCCCCTCACCCTGGGAAGGCTCCCTCACAGCTGATGCACAAGCAGAATTTGTGGAATGAATGGGCCACCTCTGGCAGCCTCTTGGGCTTGAATTTAGAGTGTGAAGGGCCCAGGTAGCCCTAGGTCCCCTCCCGTTCAGCAGGAAGTCAAACGTGGCTCAGCCTGGCTTAGGCCGGGAGTGCCAACAACTGGGTCAGGCCAGACCCTGGGGAGCTGATTGAGAGGCTCTTCCTGTTCCGGGTCCCCAGGGAGGGTCTCTCCCCAAAACTCTGGAAGCTGAGCCCTGCAGCCTGCAAACCTCAGTTCCACCCTGCTCCCTCCCTAAGTGGCAGTAGGCACCTTGCTCTGACCCCAGCGCCCCTGTGGCCTGCCCAGACCACGAGGCCACATCTGGACCACCAGGAGGTAGGCTGGGCCCGGGGTGGGGGTGGGGGATGCTCAGTGGACACGTCGGGGAAACTGGGCTCCCGGCTCAGAGAATCCCCAGATCAGACCCCAGGGGCCCCACTTTCTTGCTGGGAGATCCGGGCAAGTAGCCAGGCTCCCCAAGCTGCCGGACAGAGGCAGCCCATCCTCCATGGTCGTTAGTGAGGTTTCCAGTTCTGCAGACATTTCTGGGGAAAGTTCTGGGTCTGGATGCCACGTGGGTGGTTCCTGACATTGGTGCTTGTCTCAGTCCCTCTGGGGCCACTACTATGTCCTAGACTCTGCCCCAGGGGCAGGCTGTGGCCTGTCTGGGTCTCACCTGTCCTGGCTGGCAGATGCAGAGATGGCCACGTTCTGGTCGCCTCTGGGCACAGGGCCGCATGGGGAACGGCCGTGCGCTCTGGGCTGGACTTCGAGGCCCCTGTGGGCTTGCCCCTGCTGTGCCTCTGCTGGGGCCCTGGGGACCTGTGCTCTGTCGTGGTGGTGTCCTTCAGTCACTCAGTCGTGTCCGACTCTTTGTGACCCCTTGGACTACAGCCCAATAGTTTCTTCTGTCATGGGATTCTCCAGGCAAGAATACTGGAGTGGGTAGCCATTTCCTCCCCCAGGGGATCTTCCTGACCCAGGGACTGAACCTGGGTCTCCTGCATTGGCAGGTGAATTCTTTACCACCAGAGCCGCCTGGGAAGCCCCCAGGTACAGATGTGACTCAGGCCTGGAGCGAAGGCCCAGCTTCCTATCTGCCCTTAGTTTCCTCCGGATTTTCTGTGGTGCTGTCACCAGGGACTAGGCTGGGGACTGGGCGGGGCGAGCCTGCTCAGACTCTGCTGGAGCATCCTGGGGTTGAGGTGGGGTGGGGGTGTGGAGCCTGCCGCACACCCGCCTTATCTGTGAGTCCCTGGAGGTGAGAAGCGGCCCTGATTCAGCTCTTCTTCTCCCTGTGAGTTGCTTGGTCATCCCTTCCCCAGGCCAGGAGCCTTGAACACTCACCCCAGCTGTAGCAGATCTGGGAAGGCTCGTGGGTGCAGGAAATCTGGGGAAACCCACGGTGATTAATATCTCAAGAACATCAGCCCATTTATAGCACCGACTCTGATGTGGCCAGAGAGGCAGGGATGATGAGGGACAGCCCAGGCACTGCTCCTAAGGGGCCCAATCCCTCCACCAAGGGGCCGATCCCGTTCTCATTGGGGCTGGGAAGCCCGCATGGATACTGAATAGGGGTGGGGTGCTTTGATGGTATGGGGAGAGAGGGCACAGAGCCTAACCTGGGGCGTGGCTGGTGGATGAGGGGTCTGAGCGCAGACTCAGTAGGGAGTGGCACTACAGTCTGAGCTACTGGGAGAATCAGGTGCCGCCTGCCTCCATCCTGGCACAGTGCCAGGCACACAGTAGGAGCTCCATAAATGAGAGACGCCTGCTGGCTCATTTGGTGTCAGGCGTGGTGCAGGGGCTTTCACAGCCCACGATGTCATCTCTGGAGGCAGAGCCCACTTGGCCTCACGCCAGCTGAGGGTCCTTGGTAAGTTGCCCCACCGCTCTGAGCCTGGCACCTGGTTGATCATCCCCACAGGGCGATCAGGGGGAATAAATGGCAGAGGCATCTGAACTGGACAAATAATTAGCTAGCAAAACCTGAAAAAGAACAGTATTTACTGAGAGACTTGGCCAAAGACTTCCTCGTGAGCCCTAGATTACAAGTAGGTGGAAATAATTGTAGGGTTTTCAGGTTCTACCCAGGAAAGGGGGCTCTGGTCCCTCTAATCTCAGTTTACCTACATCTATCTGCTGTTTCACCACCTACCCCAGCCTGGGGCAGCCTAGGAGGTGAGTTGACCAGGTTTTTCCAAAGGAGACCAGATCTGCATGTCAGGTATCTACGTCCACATGGGAGGAAGGAGGACATGAGTGGGCAGCTGATGGGCCTGAGAGCAGATGAGCCCCAAACGACCCCCTGCAGTGGCGTGGTCGCCTGCGGCATATGTAGGCATCTGAGGACAGCCACTCAAACTGAACTGCAAGGGGTCTCACCCATCTGAAGGCAGGTGGAAGGGACTTCAGGGAGGTATGAGGGCTGGGCCCCCTCGAACCCTCAGAACTGCCAGGGTGCCCTCCAGGTCAGGGTCCACACTGACAAGAAGCAAACTAAGTCAGATTGAGCAGAACAGGGACCAGAGACAAGAAGGAGAATGAACAAGTAAAGGTGAGGGAGGGAGACAAAGCTCAGCAGTCTCAGAGAGTGGGCGGCCACATTTCCAGATGCCACATGACACGTCTTGAAGACTAGGCTGCAGAGGGAGCTGTCCCGGGCCACAAAGCTTAAAAGCATAACAGACAACTAACATCACACAAATATGAGCAAGGCGAAAGCACTATGATAAATCCCACACAGAGTTAACATTTTTTTTAATTATTAATATTTTTTGGCCTTGAGGTGTGGGATCTTAGTTTCTCATCCAGGGATCAAACCTGCACTTCTAGGAAGTCTGTAGAATTATTTTTTAAAAAGATAATTAAGGACAGAATAATATCCCTGGTAAATAATGATAGAATTCCAGGAAGGCACAATAGATGAAAATTGTACTAGGTTTGTAGAATCTGAAAATACTCTATGTAACATGAGGAAAGCAAAAAAGTAGCCATCTATCCAAAATGAGCTAAAAGATGTTAGTTAGTCAGTTCATTTGCTCAGTCATGTCTGACTCTTTGTGACCCCATGAACCACAGCACGCTGGGCTTCCCTGTCCATCACCAACTTCTGGAGTCCACCCAAACCCATGGCCATTGAGTCGATGATGCCATCCAGCCATCTCATCCTCTGTCGTCCCCTTCTCCTCCTGCCCTCAATCTTTCCCAGCATCAGGGTCTTTTCCAAAGAGTCAACTCTTCGCATGAGGTAACCAAAGTATTGGAGTTTCAGCTTCAACATCAGTCCTTCCAACAAACACCCAGGACTGATCTCCTTTAGGATGGACTGGTAGGAAATTATAAAAGGCAGGAAAGAACAATGTAAATCAAAAATGGGAAAAGCCAAAGCACAAAGAGAATTCAGGGAAGACTTAAAACAAAGGAAAAAGAAATTTCAGAAATAAAGACAACACTAGAAAGAACACAGTAGATAAAGCCTTAAGAGAAATTAGAAAAGTGAACAGGAGGAACATTTTTAAAATGAGAGAGACACAAAGACACAGACGAGATGCTTTCGAGAGAAAGCTAACACCTTGCCTGTTGAAGTTTGGCAAAGAAGATCAAACACTTGACTATTAGAAGTCCCCAGGGAAGACAGCTGTGGAGAGGGACAGACAGACACTCACCATTTTAATTCCAGAAAACCTCCCTGAACTAGGAAGGTTTGGAACTACGTGTTTAAAGAGCTCACCATGTATTTGAAAATCTCCAGCCAGAGTAACCAACACCAAGCTATGCTCTAGTAAAATTGCCAAGCTTTAAAGAAAAAGAATCCTTCTGGAATCTAGGTAAAGAGAGCAAGGGACTTATGAAAAACTGAAAATTCAATTGTCCTTAGACTTTGCCACAGCAATGCTTTCTGCCAGAAGATGTAGAGAAACACATTGAACACTGAAGAAGGAACATGTGAGCTGAATACTGTATAGCTGGCAAAACAGACTTTCAAGCATAAGAGGCACAGGCAATGGGCAGCCTGTAAGAAATCAGGAAATATTATTGTAGGGTAAGGGAGTTAGAGAAGGCGAGGTTCGGAAAACAAACGAGACCAGCACCTTATAGGAACAGATCACCTTTAATGAGGTGAGAAGAGGCAGCAGTCAGATTAGCGAGCTGCTGCACTAACCCAAGAAAAGAGTAAGCATATACAGGCATATATGTGGAAATCTACTGTCTTAAGGGGGCCTGTTCTTCTCCAAGGTTGTTTGGAGTAGTTATCTCTTAAATGGCTGGGGAAAGGAATTCTGGAGTTTGGCCAGAGGCTGGACAGGCTGGGAACTGGGCATAATCAACCTTAATGTCCATTTTTAATTCGGGTGAGAAAGTTCTTTGTTTTGCACAGAATGGTGGGGAGGACCCGGAGGGGAGTTTTAATTCCAGGCTATTTTGAGCCGTGTAACTTTCCTTCAATTATAACCACAATCCGAGGGTCCTGAGGATTCTTAGAGACTGAACTCCAGGCAGTGGATGTAGACCTGAGGCTGAGTGACCAGAGAGCAGTGCCAGACGGTGTCGACTTAGATGAGACATGAAAAGGGGAGGGAGGAAGGAGAGAGGGGAGCACGCATGGGAAAATGTCATTGTTTCAGCAACCGTGTTTGTGCTGCTGATGTTAGTATCATCATCCAAGACTGCTGAGCATGTGGGTGTGGGATAGAGCAGATGAATAACTGTGAGATAGTGTATATTTTATTTTATATTTGCATTTATTGTATCCTTAAGAGCCAGAATTCTAAATGCAGAAGAAAAACGATAAGGGTATAATGTAAATGACTTTAAGTCAAAATGCTGTAGTCCTCAGTTTTTCACTGGAAGTATCAGTTTGTCCCCTGCATGCAAGGCAGATTCTTAATCACCGGATCACCAGGGAAGTCCAGCACTTTAAATTTAAAAGAAATATTGGTATATTTCCTAACTCTGCCTTTGGAAAAAATAAGCCTAAAGTAAACAAACAAAACTAACTCAGCTGAAATCAGAATCCTGGGAATCCACACTGTGGTCTTGAAATACAATTTCCTACAAAAGTAAACCAGAGCTTCTTGGAGAAATGATTGGTTCCGGGGCTAGGGTAGGAAATATACAAGATGAGCCTGGACCATTTTGACACACCAGAGAGAGAAAAAACTGCCAAAGACTAGGGTCCCGTAGGAAGGATTCAGCCTGCAGGGATGTCCACTGGCCAAAGATGCGTCAGGGTGAGCCTGGAAAAGGGCAGTGATTGCAATCGATTAAAACTTTCAAATGTGTGTAAATCCATGTATTCATAGTGATATTAAACAAAAACTCTGATTGGTAAGCTGTGGAAGATGAAAGGGAGAGAATCAATTATCCTAAAAACCAGTCAATAAAAGGAAGGACAAGTATTTCAAAAAGACAGGATTAAAATATATTGTCTAGAGATGGATATGGGTGATGAGGATGTAAAACAAGATCCACAGTGAAGCTATTTCTGTAAAAGGTAGGACAGGGGTGACTTAAGGGCAGGCGGAGCTATTGTTATGTGGCCTATAGGGCAGCTCCTGGGGGCACAGAGGTCTCTCTGGGGACAGGATTTGGTTGAGACCATTGGGTTTAGACTTCTCAACCTTGATGCTACTGAAATGTGAAGCTGGAGAATTCTTTGTTGTGGAGGGGCTGTCATGTACATTGTAGGATATCCAGCACCTTGGCCTCTATTGGATACCAGAAGCACCCCCACTTCCCAGCTGTGACATCAAAAGGGTTTCCAGAAATTACTAAACATCCCCTGGGGACAAAATTTCCCCAGTTGACAACCACTGGTTTAGAGAACCTTAAGCAGATGAGACATGACTTAGAAACCAGGAACTTCTTGGAGGGTCTCTGCTTATAGGAGCTTCTCTCCTTTCCTTAGATTTCGGGCCTGTGAGAGGCCTCCCAGGAGGCATTTCCTGCTCGACCTTGGGCCTTTCTGCAGGCGTGTCTGGAGTCCAGACCAGGTCTCCATTCCCCCGCCCTTCCCCCCCCAGAGACCCATGACCTCCGGTGTCAGAGTACATGACCCCCCCTCCTCAGATGGAGGAGGAAGGTGGGCTGGGCAGAGAAGGGCCCTGTCCGCATCAACCAGAGGTCAGTGGAACCAGCACCTCTGGACGCGGCTGCCAGCTTCAGGATCAGCAAGCCCGTATGTGACAGCTGGCGCTGTGGTGTCATTCTCTGTGGGGAGACTGAGACCTGGGGGCACCTGTAGATACAGCCTGGCTCCTGGCTGGAACTGGGGTGTCCTGATTCCCAAGGGACGTGTGACTTCCGAATCTTCATTACGTACCTGGGCTTCCCTGGGGGCTCAGTGATTAAGAATCCGTCTGCCAGTGCAGGAGACGCGGGTTTGATCCCTGGGTCGGGAAGATCCTCTGGAGGAGGAGATGGCAACCCACGCCAGGATTCTTGCCTGGAGAATCCCACGGGCAGAGGAGCCTGGTGGGCTACAGTCCTTGGGATCTCAAAAGAGTAGAACGTAACTGAGTAACAGCACTCATTAAACACCTACTGTGTGCTGAGAACTTTCTTTTGTTTGGCCCCATTGAGTCCCTCCTGCGTGCTTAGGCCTAGGCTCAACCCACCCTCTACACCACTTCCCTGAATTCTAGAAAACCCCGTGAGTGGGTTCCTTGTGGGCGAATAACCAGAGGAGCAGACGGCGGGACCGTCCTGTGTCCCGGGACACCTGGGACAGACTGCAAGCCGGGGGCTGGGCAGGGAACAGTAGTGACAGCCCAGACCAGCGCCACTGCCGTGCTGACTCTGGCCGCCGTCGCCAGCTAGTTCAGGAGAGACGTGGGCGGTCCCTGGGCCCAGACCAGGGGGACCTGTGTTCTCGGGCCCCCAGGTCCCCCGCTGTCCCAGGGGCCGCGAGGCAACAGGGGACAAGGGAAGGTTGCTTTGGCCTCCCCACCCGAGCTCCACTGGAATTTACCTGAGCTTTCATTTGAAACAAAGAATTGTACTGTTATCAAACCACAAATCTAGATCACTTATGATTCAGCCAAAATGAGTATTAAAGGCAGCTCCCGTGGGTGCTCACAGGAGTGGGCCAGGGAGGCCTGGTGATGAGGCCGGGTCGGGGGTAGCTGATGTGACCACAGTGCACAGCTGTGTGTGCAGAAAGCCACCCCCACCCGCCGCCAAGCTCTGGTCCTCCTGGAGCCTAGGGCTTGAGTTTGGACAGGGCTCAGGAGGACGACTTGTCTCTGCTCCACGAAGCCCAGGGCCACAGCTGGGGCCTCGGCCAGTGACCGGGGGTGACCCAGGGGGCTGCAGGCTGATCCGTGCCGGCTCGGGGACCCAGAAACTGGGCTTAGCTGGGACTGTCCTGTCCTGAGGCTCCCCTTGGAGCTTGGGCTTCCTCCCAGCGTGGTGGCTGGGTTCCAAGGGGGAGAGCCCGACGGGAAGCGGGTGGTGGGCTCCGGTACTCAAGAATAGGACAGAAGCCGCAGGGCGGGGCCTCTGGTGACCCGGCCTCAGGGGTCATGCACTATGCGTGGTTAGAGTATTTGCCAACGGCTAGATTCAAGAGGGGGTGCAGACCCCTTAACGGGAGGAGTGTCAAAGGTTTTTCAGTCATTTAAATAAACAGCCACGCTGACATTCATCGAGCCCTTATTCTGTGGGAGGCCTAGTGTACACGCATGAGCCTACACAGCTGTCCACACGTTCCTCCCAGGAACGACCGTTAAAGCCTTGTGAAGCAGTGATGAGGATCCGTCTCCTCTTACAAGAGGAAACAGAGGCGCAGAGAGGTTAAGGAGAGCCTAGCCCAGGACCAGCAGCTGGAAGAAGCTGTGACCAGACCCATGTCACCCTGCTGGCTGAAAACCACCCATTTTCTCAGCTGCACTCAGATTAAACTTAGCCTCCCCAGCCTGCCTGGAAAGGCCTTGCATCGCCTCGTCCCTTTGTCCATGCTCACTGCCTTGTTCAGCCATGCAGGACCCAGCAACCCCCACCCACCCTCCCAGCCCCTTCAGGGTCTTTGCCCAGCAGTTTCCTTCTCCAATAGCCCCATTCTCAGGTCTTCTGGCTGCCCCCTTCTTATCGTCTGCATTTCAGCTCAAGGGGCCCCTGCTCAGGGGTCCCCTCCCACTTTCCACTCCATCCCAGCCCTTGATACAAACTGAGACTACTCCATCGCGGTATTTGTCTTATTGTTGGCCTCCAGCCACTAGGAAATAAGGTCCGTGAAGGAGGAGACTGTGTCCTTCTCATCTGTTGCCATTCTCTCCAGTCCCTAGGCAGGCCTGGCACACAGTACTCACCGGGCACAGAGCGGGTGCCCAGGAAGCAGAGATGAGTGAACGTCTGACTCAGCGCCCAGCCTCCCATCCATTGTGGAGTTCTGCATTTGCCCGCCCACCTCCATTCACTACATGTCCACGTGTCTCTGCAGACTACTGATTTCTATCTATTTTAGCTACTATTTTAGATAGAGCATAAACACTTCTAGAGCTTCAAGTTCACCGTGTCCAGTTCCCACCGTGGTCCAAGCTGCTCATTAGACAGATGGAGAAACTGAGGCTGTGACTTGCCTGAAGCTATGTGGCTGGTCAAGGGTGGCTCCGAGACCATCACTGGAGCCCCTTGGGGTCCTCGGGTCCACCCACTTTCCCCTGTTCCCACATCCTGGTGGGAAGTGCAGTTCTAAGGAGCCAGTGACCCGAGTGGGTTCCCTCGGGTCGTAACTGCAAAGCTGGGGCCAGGGCCTGTCCCTTCTCTGTTCCGCCAAGGCCTCCCAGACCCTTCCCTCCAGACTCGCTCCCCTGACTGCACTAAGAGCCGGCCTGCAAGAGGCCCAGGTTAATGGGGCCTGAACTCCAGGAGTTGTCCCCAAGAGCAGCCAGAACTGCTTCAAAGAGAAAAGAACTCCATGAGAGGACCTCCAGCCCCACGCTAGCGTTTCCTGTTTCTGGAGCGCAGGTCAGCGCCCGCCCTGCGTGAGCAGCTGAGCGAGGTGCTCTCCCAGGGGATGGGCGGGTCCCTGGCCTGCAGGTTCGGCAACAAAGCAAGGAAGTGTGATGTCACCAGAGGGAGGTAAACGGACGGGCGCTTCCTCTTTCGCGTCCACAGGCTCCTGTCTGACCCAGAAAGTTCTCGAACTACAGAAAAATTTTCCTTTCCTCCCTGCCTGTATAGGGTTTCAGTTAGCACTTCTGGAGTTGTCCCTCTGGGGAAAGGGGAGGGTTTAAACCAAATCAAACCAGCGAGAAGTCCCACAAGGGATTGTGGGGGAATCCCTGAGGGGGTTTCACCCCAGGAGGGGGTCTGACAGCGGCCTCACCCTCAACCCCACTTTACAGGTGGAGAAGCTGAGTTCCAAAGGGTTCAAGTGAATCCAGAAAGAGGATTCATTACCATGGTGAACAGACAAGCCCTCAAAACTGTGGCTTTGCAGGGGAGGGGTCAGAAAACTACTCATCCCAAAAAGGGTCTGGGCCAGAGCAGGAAGGGGCCAGGGCCAGAGAGCTTCAACTCTGCCCTGGCTCTCTACTGGCCTGTCCTCTTACCTCTCTGAGCTCAGTTTCCTCGCCTGTCCAGAGGGATAATGGTATCTGTCTCACAGAACGACTGTGAGAATGCAGGAGACAAGAGATGTCACGATCCCAGTTACCTACTCCAGTATTCTGGCCTGGAGAATTCCGCTGACAAACCTGACAGGCTATAGTCTATGGGGTTGCCAAGAACTGGACATGACGAGTGACTAGCCCTTAATTTTTCACACACATCCCAGCTTGGAGACTGGCCCATCCTCGGTACTGTTTTCTATAAAATAAAGACAAGAGTGATAACTGTTAGGAATAGATTAGGCAACACATGTCAGAAAATCTCAATTAACAATGGCTTTAGTAAGATAAAAGCTCTCTCATATTAGAAAAATCTGGAACTGCACAGTCCAGCGTTGGTGCAGAACTCCACAGTTGTCAGATACCCAGGCGCCTTCTAGCTTTCTGTTCTGCCATTTTATCACCTTGAGATGCAAACTGGCTACTAGAGATCCAGCCATCACATCCCGGCTCTGGGGGAACACCAAGAAATAGGGAAGTGCATAAGAACCTTCTTAGAAGCTGTAACCAGTGGCTCCTCACTCAGTGTTTTCAAAGAAGGCTAGGAAGTTTCCTTTTTCTGGCTGGGCACTTTGCCATCCCCAGTAATTGTGACTCACTATAGTGTACACTCCTGAAGGTTAACAAGGATGAAGGGAAAATGAATATTAGAGAGATCAACAGTGTCTTACATACCCTCCTCACTGAGTGGTTTTGTAAAGTAGACATCATTGTCAAAACGGCACTTTATTACCTGTAATGTGACTGGTGATAGAAGCAAGGTACGATGCTATGAAGAGCAATATTGCATAGGAACCTGGAATGTTAGGTCCATGAATCAAGGCAAATTGGAAGTGGTCAAACAGGAGATGACAAGAGTGAATGTCGACATTCTAGGAATCAGTGAACTGAGATGGACTGGAATGGGTGAATTTAACTCAGATAACCATTATATCTACTATTGTGGGCAGGAATTCAGTAGAAGAAATGGAGTAGCCATCACGGTCAACAAAAGAGTCTGAAATGCAGTACTTGGATGCAATATCAAAAATGACAGAATGATTTCTGTTCGTTTTCAAGGCAAACCATTCAATATCACGGTAATCCAAGCCTATGCCCCAACCAGTAACGCTGAAGAAGATGAAGTTGAACGATTCTATGAAGACCTACAAGATCTTTTAGAACTAACACCCAAAAAAGATGTCTCTTTCATTATAGGAATGCAAAAGTAGGAAGTCAAGAAATACCTGTAGTAACAGACGAATTTGGCCTTGGAGTACAGAATGAAGCAGGGCAAAGGCTAAGAGAGTTTTGCCAAGAGAACGCACTGATCATAGCAAACACCCTCTTTCAACAACACAAGAGAAGACTCTGCACATGGACATCACCAGATGGTCAACACCGAAATCAGATTGATTATATTCTTTGCAGCCAAAGATGGAGAAGCTCTAGACAGTCAGCCAAAACAAGACCGGGAGCTGACTGTGGCTCGGATCATGAACTCCTTATTGCTAAATTCAGACTTAAATTGAAGAAAGTAGGGAAAACCACTAGACCATTCAGATATAACCTAAATCAAATTCCTTGTAATTATACAGTGGAAGTGAGAAATAGATTTAAGGGACTAGATATGATAGACAGAGTGCCTGATGAACTATGGACGGAGGTTCATGACATTGTACAGGAGACAGGGATTAACACCATCCCCATGGAAAAGAAATGCAAAAAAGCAAAATGGCTGTCTGAAGAGGCCTTACAAATAGCTGTGAAAAGAAGTGAAAAGCAAAGGAGAAAAAGAAAAATATTCCCACCTGAATGCAGAGTTCCAAAGAATAGCAAGGAGAGATAAGAAAGCCTTCCTCAGCAATCAGTGCAAAGAAATAGAGGAAAACAATAGAATGGGAAAGACTAGAGATCTCTTCAAGAAAATTAGAGATACCAAGGGAGCATTTCATGCAAAGATGGGCTTGATAAAGGACAGAAATGTTATGGACCTAACAGAAGCAGAAGATGTTAAGAAGAGGTGGCAAGAACACAGAAGAACTGTACAAAAAAGATCTTCATGACCCAGATAATCACGATGGTATGATCACTCACCTAGAGCCATACATCTTGGAATGTGAAGTCAAGTGGGCCTTAGAAAGCATTACTATGAACAAAGCTAGTGGAGGTGATGGAATTCCAGTTGAACTATTTCAAATCCTGAAAGATGATGCTGTTAAAGTGCTGCACTCAATATGCCTGCAAATTTGGAAAACTCAGCAGTGGCCACAGGACTGGAAAAGGTCAGTTTTCATTCCTATCCCAATGAAAGGCAATGCCAAAGAATGCTCAAACTATTTCACAATTGCACTCACCTCACACGATAGTAAAGTAATGTTCAAAATTCTCCAAGCCAGGCTTCAGCAATACATGAACCGTAAACTTCCAGATATTCAAGCTGGTTTTAGAAAAGGCAGAGGAACCAGAGATCAAATTGCTAACATCCACTGGATCATCAAAAAAGCAAGAGAGTTCCAAAAAAACATCTATTTCTGCTTTATTGTCCATGCCAAAGCCTTTGACTGTGTGGATCACAATAAACTGGAAAATTCTTCAAGAGATGGGAATACCAGACCACCTGACCTGTCTCTTGAGAAACCTGTATGCAGGTCAGGAAGCAACAGTTAGAACTGGACATGGAACAACAGACTGGTTCCAAATAGGAAAAGGAGTACGTTAAGGCTGTATATTGTCACCCTGCTTATTGAACTTCAATTCAGAGTACATCATGAGAAACGCTGGGCTGGAGGAAGCATAAGCTGGAATCAAGGTTGCTGGGAGAAATATCAATAACCTCAGCTATGCAGATGATACCACCCTTATGGCAGAAAGTGAAGAGAAACTAAAGAACCTCTTGAAGAAAGTGAAAGAGGAGAGTGAAAAGTTGGCTTAAAGCTCAACATTCAGAAAACTAAGATTATGGCATCCGGTCCCATCACTTCATGGGAAATAGATGGGGAAACAGTAGAAACAGTGTCAGACTTTATGTTTTGGGGCTCCAAAATCACTGCAGATGGTGATTGCAGCCGTGAAATTAAAAGACGCTTACTCCTTGGAAGGAAGGTTATGACCAACCTAGACAGCATATTGAAAAGCAGAGACATTACTTTGCCAACAAAGGTCCATCTAGTGAAAGCTATGGTTTTTCCAGTAGTCTTGTGTGGATGTGAGAGTTGGACAGTGAAGAAAGCTGAGCGCCAAAGAATTGATGCTTTTGAGCTGTGGTGTTGGAAAAGACTCTTAAGAGTCCCTTGGACTGCAAGGAGATCCAACCAGTCCATCCTAAAGGAGATCAATCCTGGGTGTTCATTGGAAGGACTGATGTTGAAACTGAAATTCCAGTACTTTAGCCACCTCATGCGAAGAGCTGACTCATTGGAAAAGACCCTGATGCTGGGAAGGATTGGGGGCAGGAGGAGAAGGGCATGACAGAGGATGAAATGGCTGGATGGCATCACCAACTCGATGGACATGGGTTTGGGTAGGCTCCAGGAGTTGGTGATGGACGGGGAGGCCTGGCGTGCTGCAGTTCATGGGGTCGCAAAGAGTCGGACACGACTTAGCGACTGAACTGAACTACCTGTAATCATGAATCAAATATGAGGAATAGTTATCTGAATATCAAGAAAAAATTCAAATAGGTTTTTAAAATGACCCCTTTTCCGTGAAGATGGCTCTGAAAGTGGAGAAGGAAGTGCCTCACTGCCCCCCAAACCACAACAAAGCCTTGGAAGGCCCAGGACACAGAGCAGAAGGGCTGCTCGGCCACAAAGAGAAGAAAGGTCTGCAGGACACCCACCTTCGCAGCCCAAACCTCTCTGCAAAAGTGCCCCCAAGAGCCACACCTTTGGGTTCTGGGTGGCAGAAGAGGGATGAAACGATGGCTTAGAAGGACCTGGAGGATTAGCTGCTACTGAAGCCAGTCTAATTCAGTGGGAGCTGAGACTAAACAAGCCAGCCTGGGGGACCTGGAGCGCCGTGCTAAGGGGGCTGCAGCAGCAAATCTCCCTGAGCAGGGAGGTGAAGGATGACCCCATTGTGTGCAGCCCCGGGGAGAGCGACCGGGGGGCCTGGCAGCAGAGGGGCCCAGAGAGACCAAGGGGCTGGAGCGCCTCCGCCTTGGCTTCCTGCTCAGCTGCGTCAGCCCTGAGGACCCTTCCCACAGGAGGCGGTGGCGGGGCTGGCCTGTCTGCCAGCGGGTGGCTGTGTGAGTAGAAACAGCCGTGAGGGGCCCGCTTGGCTCCCTGGGGCTGCAGTGTCGGCTCAGGAGGGCAGGTGAGGTCAGGCCAAGGCCCCCAGGCTGGGTGCCCAGGGGGCTCCACCCGGCCAGGCTGGGCAAGGAGGGCAGCCTGGGGGTGGTCACCGGTAACCATGGATGGGGGCAGGTGGGGCCTCTGCCCAAAGGCCAGGTAAACACAAATGCTCTGAGCTGAGGTGGTGGTGGGTGGGAGACACCAGGCTGAGGCAGCAGCGGTCAGCTGTTCATTCTGCAGCACCTGAGGGCTCCCTGCGTCTCCGGTGGACTCCCAGCTCCACAGGCTGTGGGGCTCCTCCCAGCCAGAGTTTTATCAAGTAGGCCTGGTGAGGATCTTGGCCCAGGGAATGGTGTGGGGTCTACAGGAGGAGGTGAACTAAGATCCCACATGCCACGGGGCATGGCCAAAAAAAAAAAAAACCCAACAACAAAAGGGACATTCGCTCTTATCTGGCGGAGTGTGGTGTGGATTCAGTGATAAAGGATGTAGATAATTCTAATATGATCGATCTGCAGATATCACTTCAAACACCACAGTGTTTGAAAAGGAGTTCTGTGAGCAACTTGTGGTTGCCAAGACGGATGGACTTGGAGCCTGGGGTTAACAGATGCAAACTATTACACAGAGAATGGATGGGTAACAAGGTCCTATTGTATAGTGCAGGGAGCTATATTCAACAGGCTGATAAACCATAATGGAAAAGTATATGAAAAGAATGTAATATATACATAACTCAGTCACTTTGCTATACAGTAGAAATTAACAAAATGTAAATCAACTTCAATTAAGTTCAACAAAATTAAAGTTTTGTTTTACTGCAATTAAAGAAAAACAGGGAGCTCTGCTGTTTTGCAAGTTGTGATATCTTGTATATCTCATATATATGATAAATATATTGCTTACGTGTATATATATTAATAAATGCAGGCTCAGTCGCTCAGTCATGTCTGTCTGACTCTTTGCAACCCTATGAACTGTAGCCCACCAGGCTCCTCTGTCCATGGGATTCCCCAGGCAAAAATACTGAAGTGGGTTGCCATTTCCTCTTCCAGGGGATCTTCCCCACCCGGGGATCAAAACCACATCTCCTAAATCTGGTGGAGTCTTTACCACTGAGCCACCTGGGAAGTCTACATATATATATGTGTGTGTGTATATATATATATATTATTTACATGTTTCTCTGGGTGGTTTTCCTTTTTTCCCAATTAGAATACAGTTGAGCATCTGTCAGGTCTGAACGAGCCAGGAAGTGTAACCAGGCCATGGATGCTCTGCTTTTATGATAAGGTGGCAAAAATCAGAGTGGAAGTGAGACGCTTTCTTTTCTGAAAAATCATCCCCCAGGACTCGGGATCAATCGCCAATGGCAGCCAGCATGGTGGCGCGACAAGATGGCCTTTCTGAGTGGCTTGGGGATTAAACAGACTTGGGGAGACATCACGGCATGAGAGGAACTTGGTCTATTCAAGAAAAGCTTATTTTTCATAAACGAATTTTAGTCTAAATAAAGGTTTCACCTTAAGGGAAAGAGCAGAATTGCATGTTGACTCGGCACCTTCATTTACATGTCTTTATAAAGCGCTCAATAAAAATAGGTTCGAAATGATTGTAAGAAAACCACCTCAGTGCACACTAAACTATAGGCGCCATCTTTACAATTCCTCTTCCCTCTCTTATGTTTGATGGGATGAGGTTCTGGTCCATGGCTCAAGATGCCGTTGGGTGCTGGCCCTGTGAACGTGCATCACCCACCCCAGCTCCGGGTCCCCACCAGCCACTGAGGTGACCACCCTATTAGACTGAAACACAGGGGCACAAGACAGCCACTCAGGAAGGGAGAGGCACAGAGGGACCTTGCCCCGTGCCAGCCCGTCTCCAAGAAGGAAAAGCAGACACCCACACTGACCAAGACTTCAGCACGCTTGGGGGCAAGTGTGTGGAGCAGCCCCTGAGACGTGTGTCTGAGTCCTGGGCTGCCACTACCTTGGAGTGTGGCCTCGGTCCGGTGCCTGGCCCTCTAGGGAGGTTCTGGAGGGCAGGAACCCAGCTGGCTGGTCTCTGCGTTCCTGACACATAGTAGGTGGTCAGTTAGTGTCAGTGTTACGTGCATGGGTGAATTCATCTTCCTAATTTCCTTTTCAAGGATCATGGCAGATTAGGGCTGTGCAAGAGAAACAGAATGTCAGCCACAGACATAACCCTACAGCCGCGTTAAACACAGTGAGAAGACACAGGTGACATTCATTTTAATAGTTTATTTAGCTCAACTTATCTATGGTATTAGCATTTCAGCTGGGCTCAATGTACAGATTAGTAAGGAGGGGCTGACTTTGAACTCAGGAGCAGCTCCCTTCACCCCTGACCGAGGCAGTGCTGGCCCAGTGTCAAGTGCCAGCGAGCGTGGGTAGAGGGACAAGGGCAGAGCTGTGTGTGGGTACTGCATTGGAACAGAGCAGCAGGAGGCAGACCTGCCCGGCGGGCCCTCTCCTGACCTGCCCGGAGCTCCACGCCCTGACCTGGAGGCCTCGTTCCCTTCCCGTTCCAGGACCTGGTACAGGGCGGGCAGCAGCTGCTGAGGAATTTTTGCAGCAAGAACAGCAGGATCGGCTTGAGGGACCCCTCTGGGGCCAGAGGCAGATGAGTGGCTGGAGGATGGGCACTGCGGCCGTGCCTCCCTCCCTCTTCAGGGTCTGGTGTGGGAAAGTGAAGTCACTTAGTCGTGTCTGACTCTTTGCGACCCTGTGGACTGTAGCCCACTAGGCTCCTCTGTCCATGGGATTTTCCAGGCAAGAACACTGGAGTGGGTTGCCATTTCCTTCTCCAGGAGATCTTCCTGACCCAGGGATTGAACCAAGATCTCCCGCATTGTAGGCAGATGTTTTACCATCTGAGCCACCAAGGAATAGCACAGGAAAGAGCTTCCCAAATGGAACCCACCATGGGGCGAGGGCCGTGTCTCAAGCAGTGAGCGACATTTTAAACAAACCCACCTGTGGCTGACTCTCCCCAGGCCTTCATCTGAGGCCTGTGTCACACCCAGCCCTCCCCCGACTCTCCAGTGGGGAGCACTCCTAGATGTGGGAGCAGATCCCTCCTTCCGTGAAAACCTGTGTGTAGTTCCCGGAAGGGCTCCAGGTGCTTGGAAAGGATGTCTCAGCGGGCAGCCCTGGTGGGCGGGAGCCGGGGCCAGGGAGACTCAGGTCCAGGGTCCTCCCTCCCCCTGGCCACTCTCCACCAGGTGGCTGTCAACACCCCCAACCTCGACAGACACACACCCACAGACACGCATGCCAGGAAATGGGTGCTGGTGGCTCCATGAGGGGCCATCTGAGACGGAAGTGAGGAGCTGGGCAGCAGCTGGGCCTCAGGCCACCGCCCCTTCTGCCTGCGGGCTCAGCCTGGCTTTGCTTTTGGAAGTGAAGCGGCGGAGCTCGGAGCTGACCTGAGCTTCTCCGGGGAGAGGGAGGCGTCTGTGGTGAGGCTGGAATTGCCTGATGAGGCCAGGCAAGCTGAGCACCCTTGGAGAAGGCGCCCTTCCCTCTAGTGGACTCAGGACCACCCCTCCAGGCCAGCGGAAGAGCGCCTCCCTGCACAGGACTGGCCTCCATGGGCTCCTTAAGAGCCTCCCTGGACTAACTCCCCTCTCGGGAATCTGTTCTTGTGATGGGAAGTGGGTGCTTCCAGGTTTGAATTCTCACTGCCCAGGGAGGTAAGAGTTGAGTGGGTTTGGCCAAATGCTCTGAAGACCCTGTCTAATGACAGCGCTCCAGCGTGTGAGGCCCTAATAACTTCCAAGCAAGCACCACCTGCAGAGGGGCCTGAGTAGGGCAGGCCTGCCCCCGGCAGGGGCCTGGGCTCCAACAGCTGACCCACCCAGGGACATCTGCCTCCCCACAAAGACTTCTGTGTGCTCAGGGGAAAGAGGCTTACCTTGCTGGGCTGCCAAATGAGGTGACACCTGGTCATGGGTGGTAAGGGTGGTGGATAAGAAAACACACTTGCACATAAAGCATCAATTAGGTGTGTAATCAGCGGCCATTGGTGCACCGTTGCTGTGGGTGGTCTCTCGCCTCCCTCTAACCCGGCCAGACTCTGCAACCTGCTGAGGAGGGGAGAATCTGGGGCAAAGTGGAGTGGGGTATTGGCACCCAAGGATCCCCTTTGTCCTCACCCCAGCCTCTCAGGGTCTGCGTGGCCATCACCCTTGCAGTTAGCAAAGGATAGAAGCTGAGGCTGCTCATGGGTCTTTCTGCATCCAGGGCAGCTACCCTTTCAATCTGATGGGTGCCGGGCAGGACCCTGTCTCAGGAGAAGTTCCCTCATGAGGGGGATGCTCTAGAGCCAGAATCAACTGAGAAGCCAGGCTGGTTACGAGACTGGAGCCCAAGGGCAGGCACAGGGCATATGAGCCTCATGGTCAGAAGGGCTGATGAGATTTCAGGAGAAGTAGTGGGGTGGGGAGGGCCATCATCACTCAAGGTCACCTTGAGTGACCTTGGGCTTCCCTCTGGGCCCCCGAGTGGGCTGGTACCTGACTTCTCTTTTCCCACCCGCTTACAGTCAGCTGTCTATTTTTATTTGTCTTGATTCCTAGTCCGGATGAGTTAAGACAGCTCTCGCATCTGTCACCTTCCTCTCTGAGCGCACAGCGGCAGCCAGACCACAGCTTCCTGTCTGTCTTTGAGCAGAGGACGAGTGTTGTCACCCAGCCACACAGCCCCTGAGCCTGCACCCCCTGGGCGGCCCTGCACAGCGGCTCTGCCTCTGCAGCTGCAGGCTCCTGGCACCAGGGCCAGAGGTTCCTGGGTCTTCCTTCTACCATCCTTTCCTGCCTAGAATTTTCTTTAAAGGAGACCCTTCTTGGGGGGCGGTCTAGTTTCAGAATGGACATCCCTTGGGCCATCAGCCCTCTGGGGGCCCCGAGACAGCCCAGGAAGCAGTGGACTATCTTCCCTGCACCCTTTAGAGGTCCCTGGTTTTGTCCTGCTTCTGTCCTCTCTCAGCCTTTCCCTAGCTCCAGGCCACCTCTTCAGGGACAGGGGGCTGGGGTAGTTCTTGGTGACTGAATTTAGGGAAGTATCTTACTGCAGTTGTATTATGTTAAACACAATAGAGTTCCAGAAATAGATGAAACCATAGACTTTCTCTTTTTTTTGCTGATAAGGTATTTACAAAGGACACGTCCATCCATCCTAATACAGGCACCCCCAGCCCCACCCACTGAAGGAGCACAGACCCAGCCGGTTCCTGTGCTGAGTTTGCTGTCACCATACCCTGCTCTCCAGAGTTTCCTTACATGTGTGTGTGTTTTGTCCACGCTTATTAAATGACATCATAGTGTACATTTTTCCTGTGACTGTTCTTTTTACTCACTATTGGGTCAGTGAATCATTGCTAAACGTCACCCCACTGTACAGGTGGACCCTGATCAATGGTCAGCAGAACTTTACTCTTTTATTTGTCAAATACTCCTTGTGCACCTAGTACTTTGTGCCAGACACAGAGCTGGGCACTGGAAACTGATATGACAGGGTGAGAACAGTGTGCCTGGGGTCATCCGGCCATGAGCACTGGGCAGGGTCCATGTCAGGGCAGATCCTAATTCAGCACTTGTTCATCAGTCCCTAAGTCGTGTTCGACTCTTTGTGACCCCATGAACTGCAGCACGCCAGGCTCCTTTGTCCTCCATTTTCCCCCAGAGTTTGCTCAGATTCATATCCTTTGAGTTGGTGATGCCATTCAACCTTCTCATTCTTTGTTGCCCCCTTATCCTCCTACCCTCAATCCTTCCCAGCATCAGAGTCTTTCAATGAGTCAGCGCTTTGCATCAGGAGGCCAAAGTATTGGAGCTTCAGCATCAGTCCTTCCAATGAATATTCAGAGTTGGTTTCCTTTAAGGTTGACTGGTTTGATCTCTTCGCAGTCCAAGGGAATCTTCAGCTCTGCTACTAGCCACAGTTGCTGGGCATGGCAGTGGTCAGCATAAATGTTTGTAGAGCAGAGCTAAAGGTTTTTATTTGTAGGAGGGAAGTCTATTACTTCCATTTTGCAACTGACAAAATGTAGCATCAGCCCAGTGGTTTTGAAGCCTGGCTTAGGTCGCTCAGGGTGCCTGTAGGACCACAGCTGTCTGGGTTTGGCCAATGCCCAGTGCTCCACAGCTCAGGGAAGGGCCTGGCAGAAGGGTTTGTAAACGTTCCACGGAATCCTTTCCTGCAGCCAACATGAAGAGACTGTTTGCACTCTTCAAAATCCCGCGAGGTGCTGAGAGCCGACTAGGCAGTCTCCATGTGGGCCTGGGCGGTCTGCATTCCCAGCACACGGACAGCTTCCTCTTATTCATTAGTTTTTTTAAAGAGGAAGCAGAATTTAATGTCGGGGTATGGCTGGTTGGGGCAGGAGCACGCTGTCTGGGCAGGGCAGGGTCACTGGGCGAGGGGGCCCTTCCTGCAGTGTGGTTACCCTGACGACCAGCAGCGTCTGTGCTGTCTGCTGTGACTCTATCATCTCACATCTCTCCGCGATGTGGGCATCACCTGACAGCCCCTGCCCAGACCCTACGTGCCATCTATCATAACTGCCCTCTCTGGCTGTCTTTTATTCTCCCATCCTTTCTACCACAGGAGAGGGAAGAAAGGGCCCAGACCCAAATACACACACACACACACACACACACACACACACACACACACACACACACACACACACACACACACACACACACACACACACACACACACACACACACACACACACACACACACACACACATGCAGCCTGCACAGTGTCCCATTCGATGTCCACAGGCCTGCCAAAGTCTTCCGTTCCTGAGGCTCCTCTGACCCCTGCCTGCCTGATCCTCATGTGGTCTTCCTGCACGAGTGAGAGGAGGTGGGGTAGGGCAGGGGCAGGTCAGGTAGCCTGCAGGGAAGCCTGAAAGTATCATGCATCTGCGGGAATGAGGGTGAATCTGGGGAGCACAGGAGGGGCACAGTCAGAGGTGGGGCTGGAGCGGGCCTCCGGGGTAGATGTTTAATCCAGGGGTGAGAGATGGCTGGTCTGTCCAAATAGTTACAATGCCCACATGCTGTCAAGTGGACAAGACCCCTCCTACTGATCACTGATCACTGATCAGCTACTTTCTCCCTTCTTCAAGGGACAGAGAATGCTGAACATCTCACACATTTGTCCCCTATGTTGGTGGTTATTACAGCAAGGTTTTTCATTGGAGACATTTCACTTTCATATCAACCACCAAGTCCTCAATAAACTGGTTGCATTTGCATATTTATATCTGCATATAAAGGTATTGCATTCTATCACATATGGCTCTGAAGCAGCAAAGGAAAAAGTAGAGAAAGTTGTGCATCTGGGCACAAAACCAGCTGGGGAGATGTGTGAAATAGGGTGAGGTCACAGCTTTTTTATTGAAAGTAAAAGAATATCTGTTTATCCATCCATCCATGGATAGACGATTGGGTTATTTCCACCTTTTGGCTATTCTAAAAATGCTGCTAAAAACATGGGAGCACAAATACTTCTCTGCTTTCAGTTATTTTGCATAGCTATCCAGGAGTTGAACTGCTGGATCAAATGGCAATTCTGTTTAATATTTTGAGAAACAGCCATACCATTTTCCACAGTGACTGCACCATTTTACATTCCTATCAACAATGTACAAGGGTTCCAGTTTATCCATATCCTGGCCAACTGTAGTCCTTTTTTATTTTATTCTTTTATGGTAGCTATTCTAGTGTGTGTGAGGTGGGGTTTGATTTGCATTTCTCTAGTGACTAGTGAACACATTTTCCTGTACTTCTTGTATATCTTTTTTGGTGAAACATCTATTCAATTCTTTATACATTTTTAAAGCTTGAGTTGTTTTGCTGTTGAGCTATGGACTATTAATCCCTTATCAGATATATGATTTGCAAACATTTTCTCTTATTCTGTGGATTGCCTTTTTGCTTTTTCCACATTGCCCTCTGTTGTACCAAAACTGTTTAGTTTTGATAAAATCATATACTTTTCTTTCATTGCCTGTGTTTTTGATGTCAGATGCAAATCACTGCTAAATTCAATGCTATGAAGCTCCTTCATCATTCCCTATATTTTTTAAAAAGAATGGTAGTTAATACCTAACCCTTGCTAAAATGCCTAAAGAAGTGTTGATAGACTGCAGTCCTTATAAATGCTTTTAAAAAAATAACTCATGGAAGCCAAATTCCATTCCAGAAAATTAACCATTTCAAGGTAAACAGCTTAGTGTCATTTAATAAATTCACAGTGGTGTGCATGCCCCCTATTTCTGTATCAGTACTTTACAGTTCAGAAACATTTTCATATCTATTTTCCCACTTGATCTGCATAGTAATCCTGAGAGCCCGACCGAACAGTAAACAAATTACACAGGCTGGAGGGGAGGGAGGGGAAACTATTTGTGAAAGAGTATTGCCAGGCAGGTACTGTGCCAGCAAGTTCTTTAACTCAAGTTAAAGAAATCAAGTTCTTACCCTGACTCTGATGTGATACCCACCCCAGCGGTGGGCTTGTCAGCTAGGCTCGGCTCCTCCCTTCCTCCCTCATCTGCATGTCAGCCTCTAAGTGACCCTTACATGCACCCAGGATTTTGATTGCTAGCTACGTCCACTTCTATCTCCAGTCCATCAGCACTCTCAAGGATGGGGCAAATCTTACTGCAGGCACTGGGAAGTCCCTAGGGAATAAGCAACGGGGACTCATCAAAAAGCAAGAGTGAGGTGTAGGAGCCCCTTCAAGGTCACCTGGTCCCTTCTCCAGGGCTAAGGATGAGGAAAGGAAGGCCCTAGAAAAGGGCAATTGCATAGCCCCATCCCCAGCCCGGCTTTTCAAAGCTGGAGCTTCCCTCTTTAAACCCTTGCACCTGCGGGAGGAAAAGGGACACCTGTGCCTGTGTGAACCTCACCAGGTCCCCACCGAGATCGCTGCCTCCTTCTGAGTCCTGGCCACACCGAGCAGCGTTTTAACAGACAGGAAGCCGAGGCTGGGGCGGCGAGGAACGCAGTTGTCACACAGCTCACTCGGGGCAGACGCCAGCCCTGGTCCCTTCAAGCCCATGGCTGTGCACAGCTCCAGCGGCGTCTGTGAGCCTCCTGAGCACTGCAAGTTCTCAGGTGACAGACTCCACCCTGCCCTCCACTGAGGTTGCCAACAACCCGGACACAGTGGAGAGAGCCAGGACAGTGTGAGCAAAGTCCGTCTTTCTTTTAAAGTCAGTGGCCGCCACTACCAGTCATGGCTTACTGATGAAGGCCAGGGATGTTGGGCAGCCGCCAGACCTGACTCATGGTCTTAGATGACTTAACGGTGAAACACAAACCTCGCGTGAGTCAGGCTGCAGCTGGTGGGGCCTCACCAGACTGGAAAGATCGAAGAAGGCATCCTTTGGCCTCCGGATCGACCCCACTCCCCAACTCTGTTTTAATTTTGACCTTGCTTTGTAGTTATTGTTTGACATTATTATTTAGCGTTTCAGATTTTTTTTTTTTTTTTAAAGAATCATATATTATTAGAACTAGGAAAGTTCCTTTGCAATGATCTCCCATCCGGTTTTACAGACGCTGCCCAAAGTCTGCTGGGAGGCAAAGACAGGACTGAGGCCTGTGTCCCCTCCAAGATCTGTGCCAGCGACCGGGCACCGGAACCAGCCTCTTGGCCCCAGTCTGTGGCTGGGGAGGCTAACGGTGCACTGGGAACAAGCCAGGCCTGCAGCTGGTCGGGGAAGAGCTCTGTCCATCCCCCCCACCCTCCTCAGTCTTACAATCCCTGGATTCTATTCTAGCACCGCCCACCCCGCCCCGTTTCCTGCGGACTTGGGCAGCCTTAGGTTAACCGGGCGCCCTTGGCTCGCAGGCCTTTCCTGCCATCCAACGCCCGGCCAGGCCAACTCCACGGCCCTGCTTGCAGGAGGGCTTCCTGGAGTCAGCGGCAAGAGGTGCCTTCCGGGGTTGGGCTCGGGGACTTGCAGCAGACTCCCGCACCCGCGGCGCTGGTGGGCTGGTCCGAGCCCACCTGGCGACCCCCCCCCACCTCTTCCCGGTTTCCCGGGAGCGGAGGAGGCCAGTTGAGAAAGGATAGGCTGACGGCTTGGGGCGCCAGGCTCGCAGACGCCGCGCACGCGCCGGAGTCCGCGGAGCCGGTTAGGAAATGACGAGCTCGTGCGCCAGGCCCTGGGCCCGGCCCCGACAGACCCCGCCCCTCTCCGACAGGTCCCGCCCTCAACCCTCCCCGCCCCTCTCCGATAGGCTACGCCCGCCCAGCCCCGCCTCTCAAGGCCCCGCCCCCACACCTGGCCCCGCCCCGCGGGCTGCGCTCTCGGAGGACCAGCCCGCTGCCGCTCGCGCGGGCGCTGGGCAGTGCTGCGCGCGGGGTTGCGGCCCGAAGTCCGGGCCGGGTGGCCCGAGGCGCCCGGGCCTGGTGTGCCCAGTCGGCCGCGGCCGCGGCGCAGCCATGGCGGAGGCCGCCCCGCATCACCCGGCGCTGCCCTCGGGGCTGCTGGAGCTGTGCGCGCTGCTGGGGCCCCCCCGGGACAGCCTCCGCGGCCCCGAGCAGGTGAGGGCGCGGGCGGGGCGGGGTGGCGGGGTCGGGCCCGCGCGCGCCGAGCCCCCGGCGTCCGCGGGGCGGGGCGCTGCGCCCAGGTGCGGAGTGGCTGCCGCCCCCAGCCGCGGGTGCGGGAGCAGCTGCCGGCCGGCCCCCCAGCCGCGGTGGAGGCGCGAGCGGCTGCGGGCTGGGGGCTCCATGCCGCTCCCCTCCTTCCGGAAAATCGCTCCGGTGGAACCCGGTGCTGGCGCACCGCAGAGAGCGGGCTGGAGACCAAATGGGTCCGTCGGCTTGCTTCTTAAGCGCTTCTGCCGCTCGGCTTCTTGTCTGAAGACTCCCACCTGGGACAGGTGGAGTCGCGGCCGGGCCGCCTGCACTTCCGAGGCCTCCAGGACCGAATCTTTGTCCGCTGTTAAGTGGTTTCACGCATTCCACAGATTCTGTGTCTCCTAGGTGCTGGGGCTGTTCTAGGCAGGGCATTAGGATGTTTTTGGTAGATTTAAGGACCACCTTTATGTACCTTGTGTTTGTCGGTATGTGATGAAAGGAGCTGTTTCTCGCTGTAAAACACTTTACAGTCTGCCTCCCCCTGTTCTCCGCTCTGCACCCTGGTAGCTGAAGTGGCACGCTCCTGTCCCTTCCTCTGGACGGCAGCTTGGGACATTCTTCTTGTTTCTTCCCTGTGTTCTCACTTTTTCTTAGTTCCGGAGCCCTGGCTCTCTCTCGAGTGGGTCTGCGGCCCTCTCCCTTGTCCCACGTGCCTATGATGCTGTCATTTTTCTCTGGTTAGTGGCGATGCCCTGTGTGTTCAGAGTCCCTGACCCTGCTGCCCAGTTACCCCGGCAGGTCCTTTTCTCTGATTCCAGATGATATTAAGGAAAGGCAGAGAAAGGCATTTGAGTATTTAAGGCTGCCAGGTTGAATGGACATTACCCAGAGGAGCTAAATGTTGTAAAATGACCCTGATATATGTCTGGTAGTGGCTTAGAGATCCCCCTACTCCTTGGCTTTAGTATAAGGCTAATTTCCATGATTTCTGCGTTTCCCTCCTCCTCTCTCAGTCAGCCCTCTCAGTCTGGGTCTCTCTTTGGTCCCTTGTGTCCTCTGACCCTTGTGGATTGAGTCGAGCCATCTCCCTGCCTCTCAGTGCCAAGTGGCGTTCCCCCCTTTTTCTTCTGACGGGAAATGACCTGGTTTTGGTTGTGATGTCTCTGCAGTCAGGCTGCCTTGTGTCTCCAGCGATTACAACACTCTCTTAGTTGCCATGATGTGAAGGGATGAATCAACTGGAGTATTTACAGTGGTACTTTCCTGAACTAAATAGACTACGACGTTTCCCAAGGCACGTGGGCAGTCGGCCATTCTGCATTTGAGCCTTCATCCTCTTTTCTATACTTTGCTTCTGTTAGGGCTTGGGCAGAGGGTGGAAGGAACAGTGGTTGAAAGAGCAGGAGAAAAAGCAGTGTTGTGGGGTGGAGTAACATCCTCCTTCTAAGACCGACATTAAATGTTACAGGTAACCTAACATAGGATGTCATTCATTCAGTTCTATTTTCAGCAGTTATATTATTTTGAATGTCCGAGTCTTTCCAGTTCAGTTCAGTTTCTCAGTCGTGTCTGACTCTTGGCAACCCCATGAACTGCAGCACACCAGGCCTCCCTGTTCATCACCAACTTCTGGAGTTTACGCAAATTCATGTCCAGTGAGTCGCTGATGCCATCCAGCCATCTCATCCTCTGTCGTCCCCTTCTCCTCCTGCCCCCAATCCTTCCCAGCATCAGGGTCTTTTCAAATGAGTCAGCTCTTCGCATCAGGTGGGCAAAGTATTGGAGTTTCAGCTTCAACATCAGTACTTCCAATGAATATTCATGACCAATTTTCTTTAGGATGGACTGGTTTGATCTCCTTGCAGTCCAAGGGACTCTCAAGAATCTTTTCTAGCACCACAGTTCAAAAGTATCAATTCTTTGGCTTTCAGCTTTGTTTATAGTCCAGCTCTCACAACCATACATGATTACTGGAAAAACCACAGCCTTGACTAGATGGACTTTTGTTGGGAAAGTAATGTCTCTGCTTTTAAATATGCTCTCTAGGTTGGTCATAACTTTCCTTCCAAGGACTAAGTGTCTTTTAATATCATGGCTGCAGTCACCATCTGCAGTGATTTTGGAGCCCAAGAAAATAAAGTCTGCCACTGTTTCCACTGTTTTCCAAGTCTTTTAAATCAGATTTAGCTTTTACTTTTTAAAAATCATCATTTGTCTCTGATTCAGTCATTCCTGTTTGGTGACACATGAAAACAGAAGCCCAGAGGTATGAGACATATCCAGCTTAATGTTAGGATAGTGTAGTGTCCCAACTTTTTGTTTTATTTATTCTTTACATGGGGTGGTGTTTGTTTTATTGAGGTTAGTGACAAAGAATTCAAGCATACAGTTCAATCCCTAGTGAGTTATTGTGGTCAGTTACATTTCCCTCCACTCCTTGGTTGCTATGGAGATTAGACACGGAGATGCAAAGGCCTCCATCATAAATCCGTCACAGGATGATGGGAAGGTGCTCAGAGCCCCTTTCATAGTGTAGGTTACTGGCATAAATCTTGTGTATGGAAGCACATTTTTATGCTGTTTTTTTTTTTAGTGGAAAGCCTCCTGGCTTTCAGTTTCTAGAGCAGCACCATCCAACAGAACTTTCCAGATGATGACAACCAGTATTGTTCACCTTCACCACACAGTGTGGTAGCAGCTGGCCACAGGTGGCCACTGGCTGCCTGAAGTGTGGCTAGTGCCACTGAGGAGCTACATTTTATATTTCACTTAATTTTAATTAATATAAGTAGTTGGATGTGGCTACTGGTGACTGTGTTGGACTTTCCTAGAGCATTTTAAAAAAAATCTATTTCTGTTTTATTTCACAAATGACAGCCAGTCCCATAGTGAAGATCAATGCCATTATATCATCTAACGAATTTAGAGTGTTGTGGTTTTTACTTTTTAGTAAGTTCTTGTCTGGGAAACGAGAGCAGGAAACTACTCTGGGTGGAGTTTGTGAAAAAGGACCTCGTCTTCCTCCTGGGGGTTGGGCGGGTGGGGGCGGTTCCAATATGTATCAGAGAGTAGTTGAGCCCTTTGGGGTCAAGGGTTGCACTTTAGGAGTTTAGTCTAATTACAGAGTCAGAGATGCCCAAGCATGTACAGGTAACTGCCCGTTGTTGAGCGTGATGAAGACTTGAGAACAACCCAGCTGTCTGTCAGAAGGGGACTGGGCAAAAGTGGTGCTGAACTGTCCACAGTGGGACACGCTAAAGTGTCCACATGGGCTTCCCTGGTGGTGCTAGTGGTAAAGAACCCACCTGCCAGTGCAGGAGATTAAGAGATGCGGGTTTGGTCCCTGGGTCGAGCAGATTCCCCTGGAGGCGGGCATGGCAACCCACTCCAGTGCTCTTGCCTGGAGACTCTCATGGACAGAGGAGCCTGGCAGGCTACAGTCCATGGGTCACAGAACGTCAGGACTGGAGTGACTTAGCACAAAGTGTCAACAGGGGAGTCAGCACACTGTATGGTTACATGGGGAAAGGCCAATGAAATCATTTAAATATGATGATTGTGTTTATGAAAAAATCATTTATACATTTAGGAAATGATCAGCATGTGTCCTGTGCTGTGTAGAGCATTACTTTAGAGTCATGGGATAATGGGAGAGGCATTCCCTTTCTTTTTTTTTTTTTTTTTTTATATATTTTTTTTTCTTTTTTTTTTTATTATTGTTTTAGCCATACATTGTTATGATATCACCATGGGTTTACATGTGCTTCCCCTCCGGGTCCCCCCTCCCTCCGGCATTCCCTTTCTATTATTATTTCCTTTTTTTTTTCATAGTGAAAACTTTTATATTTGGAATTAGCCAGCTGGACTCAGTTTAGATGACCCCAGTTTTGTTGGCAACATCCAAAGCATCATAGTCAGGAGCCAGTCGAACATATGCCTTCTTCTCTCCATCAGGCCTGATCAGAGTATTGACCTTGGCCACGTCAATGTCATAGAGCTTCTTCACAGTCTGTTTGATCTGGTGCTTGTTGGCCTTGACATCCACAATGAATAGTAGTGTGTTGTCGTCTTCTATTTTCTTCATGGCTGACTCGGTGGTGAGGGGGGATCTGATGATGGCATAGTGGTCAAGTTTGTTTCTCCTAGGGGCGCTCTTCTGAGGAGATTTGGGCTGCCTCCTGAGCCGCAGGGTTTTGGGCCGCCGGAAGGTGGGTGACGTCCGGATCTTCTTTTTTTTGAGGCTGTGGACACCTTTTAACACTGCTTTCTTGGCCTTTAAAGCCTTTGCTTTGGCTTCAGCTTTAGGAGGGGCGGGGGCTTCCTTCTTCGCCTTCGGAGCCATCTTCATGAAAAGGCTCTATTATTATTTCTATATTGTTGTTATTATTTTTTAAATGAGCCTGTATTACTTATCCAGTCAGAAGAAACAACAAGCATTTCCATTCTGGGGGAAAAAAGGACAATGTGTGATGAACTGCTGAATACCAGGATGGCTGTGTTGTGGCCACTTTCGCTGACTGAAGGTCACCAGTGGGAGTTATAGAATTCATATAGCATGGTGATCAATTTTCCATGCAGACTGAGCATGCCTCCAGAGGCCACGAGTGCCAGGGTGGGACTGGAAGAACAGCACCCCCGCAGGGCCATCCTCTGTGCTGACCGTGGGGCCAAAAAGAGGAGGGCAGCACAGCCCTGCCCCTGCCCCCACCTTTCGGAGGGTGGTACAGGACCACTGTGTTGGCAGTGATGCTCTGGGGGTGCTGTGAGAGCAGAGGTGGACTCCCGGTGGTGACACTCCAGGAGCTGATGAGCCAGGCCTGATGGCCAGCGGGGGCGTGTGGCCATGGCTGCAGGGTGAGGAAAGGCCCCCTCCAGTGAGTGTGAGCGAGGAGGGGTCGCTGGCGAGGAGGGGCCGAGGCATGAGCTGGGCACTGTCCCGCCGAGCAAAGAGCAGGAAGAAGCACAGCACTGTGGCAGAGGCGCGTGTATCGAGGTGACCGAGGACTTTCGGCATGAGCAGCTTGGGCACCCTGGCTTTGGAAGCAGGCTGGCTGCTGCCCAGGGGCACAGGCAGTGCAGGCGGCCGATCTGACCCGGGACACAGCACTGTGAGATCCCTACATGGGAATACGGAGGGAGGGTGGTAGTGAGTAGGAACAGAGGCACCTAGGTCTGGCTTCCCAGGCGGTGCTAGTGGTAGAGAAGCAGCTTGCCAGTGCACAAGATGGAAGAGATGCAGGTTCGATCCCTGGGTCGGGACGATCCCCTGGAGAAGGGCATGGCAACCCACTCCAGTATTCTGGCCTGGAAAATTCCATGGACTGTAGAGTCCATGGGGTCGCAGAGTCGACACAACTGAGCGACTTTCACTTTCACTTTTCTAGTGACTGAACGACAACAAAAGCTGTCTCATGCTGTGTGCAGAGGGCTTGTTTGTCCCTCTGACTGTGGACTGTGATCTGCTCCAGGAGCTGTTTCACCTTGAGGTGAGGTGCTGCCCAGTCTCGTGGATGTAACCTCTCACACGAGGAGGAAATACACCAGCATGTTTTCATAGTGAATTGGTCCAAACTGTTGGAGTTTGATAGGGAAGTTTTAGAGAAGATTTCGTACATGTGAAGACAAGGTTTCCTTTCATGCATGATACCCAAAGATTTTAAATTATACAGTAGGGATTTCCCACGTTTGGTCTTGGTTCCTGCTGACCAAGGACCTAGCGATCCTTGGCATTAACTTTTCCCCCTAAGAATAAGGAAGCTGTTATCTGAATTCAGATTACATCTCATGAAAATAAGCATGTTGAGCTTAGAGTGTATTTACTGACTGAAAATGCTGTCATAGAAGTCCTTTGACATCCAGGTGTCCCCTGTTACACCTCTGATTCTTACTGAAATGTTGTTGCTGGCTGTTCCTTCTCTGCCAATCGAGGTCTCATTTTTCTGGCGACAGTGGTATTCTTCCTCATGCCATTTCTAGGGTCCCTCAAAGGCCCTAGGATGCCCACTCCCCACCATGCCCCGGGCCACCTCTTTCCTTCCCTACCTTTTATACCCAGAGAATCCTGCTTTAAACTTGTCTACCTTCAGCAGGCTTGACACCCCCTCCTTCTCACTCACAGACTGAGGTTCATATACCTTCCTCGGAAGCTCTGACATCAACCTGGCGCCAATGTTTGTTTAGTCCTAACTCACCAGAAAGGACTCCATCAGGTATTTAGTTTGATAGGGAAGAGTTAGAAGATGCCTTACGTTATTTGGGGGAAGAGTGAAAAGATAAAAGCTTAAGAAAATCTTGAATCAAGTTAGAGCTGAAAAGAGTTGAGGCTAAAAGAGCCCCTTTTGTGGATCCTGGAATGGTCGTGTGGATGGAGGGAGAAGGCAGCTCCTCTGTGTGTCCAGCAGGGCCTCCCTCACTCCTCTTTGTGTCCGTCCACCTCAGAGGTGACACAGCCAACATGCGTGGTGGCCCGGCTGGCATGGCAGTCTTGTTCAGTTGCCAAGTCGTGTCCAACTCTTTGTGAGCCCACGGACTGCAGCACGCCAGGCTACCCTGTCCTTTACTATCTCTTGGAGTTTGCTCAAACTCATGTCCATTGAGTCAATGATGCCATCCTACCATCTCATCCTCTGTTGTCCCCGTCTCCTCTTGCCTTCACTCTTTCCCAGCATCAGGGTCTTTTCTAATTAGTCAGTTCTTTGCATCAGGTGGCCAGAGTATTAGAGCTTCAGCTTCAGCATCAGTCCTTCCAATGAACATTCAGGGTTTATTTCCTTTAGGATGGACTGGTTGGATCTCCTTGCTGTCCAAGGGATGCTCAAGAGTCTTCTCCAGCACCACAGTTTGAAAGCCTCAATTCTCTGGCACTCAGTTTTCTTGATGGTCCAACTCTCACATTCATACATGACTACTGGGAAAAGCATAGCTTTGACTCTATGGACTTTTGTCAGCAAAGTGATGTCTCTACTTTTTAATGTGCTATCTAGGTTGGTCACAGCTTTTCTTCCAAGGAACAGGCATCAGGCACGTGTCAGCAAATGTGTCTGTGTGGACCTTCTCGGGGCTCACCCTCTGCACCAGCCTCTAAGGGGGCTCAGGAGCTTCCTGGAGGCTCACGGGGGTTGAACACTTGAACTGGGTCACCTCTCTTAGTCCCTGAACTCACCTCTTGAAGGGGAAGCTCAGAGGAGCCAAGTAATCTGCTGTGGTTCCTGCGGTGCTGGGATCTGAACGCAGGTCTCTATCACAGTGCTGGAGTGGCTAGTGTGCTGGGGTGGCTAGTGTGGTGTCTGTATCAGCGGCCGAACGCCCAGGCTCCAAGAGGGTCTGTCACTCGCGGAGCGAGGGCCTGAGAGTCCCTAAAAGCAGGTCTTACCTCGAGCTGCTGGTGGGAAAAGCCAGGCCCACGCTGCTGAAACTTGCCTGGGGTTTGGGGGCTGGAGAGGCCAGAAGACAGGTCGTGGATGCTTCCATGAGGGCTGGACAGAGCAGGGCCTCGGTGCTGACTCTCATTTCCTCCTGCCTTAGGTCGCCCAGAGGAAGGGAGTCAAGGGCCCGTCTTCTCTGGATGCGGAGGTGCTGTCCGTCTTCATGCCTCCTTTTGTCATGAAGGAGGACAGTCAGCCAGCCGGCGTGAACTGCATGACGCTGGGTAAGAACAGAAAGCGCTCCTTCCGGAAGAAGAGAGAGAGGCCCAGAATGGAGCCGGGGCAGGGCGTCCCCGGCGGTGCCAGGGGCCCAGACCCCGAGGACGTGAGCGTCCCCAGCGGCGTGGACCTGCTCGCTCTGCCGCAGCTCTGCTTCCCAGGTGCGCACTGGCCTGCCTGCTCCCCCAAAGGCCAGTTCCTGCTGATGAGCAGGCTTCTGCTCTGGCTCCACTTTCTCCCTGGTCTGTGAGAAAGGTGCAAGGGTCTGGTGTGGAGAACTTGGGCCCAAGGACTCGGCGGAAGGGTCTGTCTGGAGGCTCTAATGAGAAATTGATGGGGTTTCCTGGTCTTGGGGATTAAAACCTGCAGAGGCTGGGACACCCCTCCCCCGCTGGGTTCGGGACCCAGCCCCTCCTCCAGGTGCAGCCTGAAGGTTCTGCCTGGGGGCCTGTCCTCCTGATCATTCAGAGCACAGAGTACCGGCAGAGACAGTGCTGCTGGGTTGAGGGGGGACTGAGGGAGGCGCTGCACGGCCCGAGGAATTAGCATGACCAGCTGTCAAAGAGCCACGTGTGACCATGGGGTGGGGGGACGTGTCCTGTCGCTTATGGTCAGCCCAGGCCTCAGGGCGGACCCCACATGGCAGGACTGAGGCTCCTTCTTTCTTTTCTCTGCCTGCAGGGGGGTTGTGTGTGGCCTCTGAGCCCAAAGAGGACTGTGTCCACTTTCTGGTGCTGACCGACGTCTGCGGCAACAGAACCTACGGCGTGGTGGCGCAGTACTACCGACCCCTGCACGTACGTGGTTCGCACAGCTTCCTTCTGAAACTGGGTCTAGGCTGTGGGGTTATTTTGCAGTGAAGTACACATTACATGGCAATCGCCACTTTAACCGTTAAAAAATGTGTAATTCAGTGGCATTAAGTACGTTCCCAGTGCTGAGCCACCATCCCCACCGTCTAGTTCCAGGACATGTTTATCGCCCAGAAGGTGGTGGGGTCTCGTTAGCAGCACTCCCCAGTCCCTGCTGCCCCCAGCCCTGCGCCACCGCTCGTCTGCTCTCTGCCTCTGTGGCTTTGCCCGTTCTGGACATTTTGTGTTGGTGGAAACGACCCGTGTCCTTCTGTATCTGGCTCTTTCCCAGTTAGTGTGATGTCTTCAGAGCTCACCCGTGTTGCAGCACGTGTCAGGGCCTTGCTCCTTTTCGTGGCTGCGTGATATTCCACGGTGTGTATAACCCATAACCTGCTTCTCTGTTCCTCAGCTGAGGGAACTTGGGGTTACTTTCCTGTGTGTCAGGGGCCTGGGCTTAGGTTTTGAGAAGATGACTCAGTCATCAAGCGTTTGGGGAGTCTTTTCCGGGCAGGGCTGCTGTGTGTGTCCCAGCTGGCCTTGGGGAGTTTGTAGGGACCATGATGGACCTGAAGGTACAAGGTAATCGGCTGCCTACTTCCAGCCCCAAAGAATACTCCCCTAGGGCCTAGATGGGAGTCCCTGATATGTTCTACATAGTTAAAATAATTTTTTTTATTGTAATATAGTTGATTTATAATATTGTATTAGTTTCAGTGTGTGGTAAAGTGATTCAGTTATACATATATATAAATATACTTTTTAAGATCCTTTTTATTATAGACTATTAAAAGATATTGAATATAGTTCCCTTGTGCGGTATAGTAGGTCTTTGCTGTTTATTTTATATGTAGAAGTATATGTATTTTAATCCCCAAATCCTAATTTATTCCTCCCCCTTTACCCTTTTGGTCACCATAAATTTGTTTTCTGTGAATTTATTTCTGTTTTGTAAATGAGTTCATTGTTTCATCTTTTTAGATTCCACATATAAGCAATGTCATATGATATTTGTCTTTCTCTGGCTTACTTTGCTTAGTATGATCATCTCTAGGTCCATCCATGTTACTGCAAATGCCATTGTTTCATGCTTTTTTATGGCTGAGTAATATTCCATTGTGTATATTCACCATATCTTCTTTATCCGTTCATCTGGGAAGGGCAGCTTAGGTTGCTTCCATGTCTTGGCCATTGTAAACAGTGCTGCTCTGGACCTTGGCAGGCCTGTATCTTTTGTGATTATGTGTTCTCCACATACATGGTGGGCCCTCTGATATTGTGCCGTTTGTGAGCTGTGCAGAGAGCTGTGCCTTTAGGAACCCTGCCACTGTGTTCTTTCCTGGCAGACATCCCCACCATCACGGGCTGGAGCCCCTCCTGCCCCCTCCTCAGTCCTCGATACCCACCTGGCTCCCAGCCGTCTTGAATACTGGGGCCCCCTTCTTGTATCTCACTGTATTCTAACTGTGCACCCCTCTCACTGAAGGCAGTGAGCTTCTCCCGGGCGGGGTCCAGCCTCATCGTCTCTGTAACCCCAGCACCTCACTCAGAGCCAGCTCCCCACAGGCTCCGTCAGGGCTGGTGGAGAGGTTGGTGCTCTCTGGCATGGGGCAGTGGTGGGGCAGGACCGGCCAGATGTGCTGTCCAGCCCCCGTCCCAGCTCCTGTCTGTCTGGAGGTGCCAGCACCACTGAAGGTGGAGCCCAGGATTTGCCCGGATTTGACGGACGTGACGGTCCTGTTGCTCTTCTCCAGGACAAGTACTGCTTCTACAATGGCGAGACGCGCTGGGAGCCGTCGGGGCCGGGTGGGAGTGTGGCCGGCTGCTTCGTGCCCTTCGCGGTGTGCGTGGTCTCCAGGTTCCCCTATTACAACGCCCTCAAGGACTGTCTCTCCTGGTGAGTCTGCACCCGCTCCCCGGGTGCCTGCCTGTGTCCCGGGCAGCCGGGCTTCTGGGCTGCCACACCCAGAGTGCTCCTCTGGTGGGGAGATGTCCTGGAACTCCTGGAGCAGAGATTTCAGCTCTGATTAGCAATGCAGAAGACGATGATTGGATGCTTGTGTTTATTTTGTGATTTGCTTTTTCTTTCAATTTCAGTTTATTGACTCATCTGAAGTTCTGTAAAGATTTCGAAGTTGACAATCACATAAAAGATTTTGCTGCAAAGCTATCTTTAATACCTAGCCCACCACCTGGACCACTCCATTTGGTAATTAAATCCAAATTATCTTAGTTTTTTTTCTTTGCAAACAGTAAAAGTAATAGATGAAGATGGTTTACTTACTTTTAATTGACATATAGTTGATATACAATGTGTTAATTTCTGCTGCATAGCAAAATGATTCAGTTATACATATATATACATTCTTTATATTTTCCATTCGGATTTATCATAGGATATTGAATATAGTTCTCTATGCTGTACTGTTGGACCTTATTTATCCATTCAGTATATGATAGTTAGCATCTGATAGTCCCAAACTCCTGCTCCAGCCCTCCCCTTTCGCATCCACCAGTCTGTTCTTACACCCGTGAGTCTATCTCTGTCATGAATAGCTTCATTTATTTCATATTTTAGATTTCACATGTAACTGATATCATATGGTATTTGTCTTTCTCTTTCTGACTTAGTCTGATAATCTCTAGTCACGTTCCTGTTGCTGCAGATTACATTATTTTATTCTTTTTTATGGCTGAGTAGACGTCCATTGTATATAGGTACCACATCAGTGAAGATGGCTTAATTCTTTTAAATGATTTTAAGTTCTAGCTTCATTTAAATCTTGCCTCTCAAGTTCCTTACAGAAGCAATTTATGTGCTGCATCCAAAGGTTAGGAAACTAGAAGTAAATTAGAAAATTTGTCTTCTAAAATTTAAAAATAAAATTTCAGTCTAAAGACAAATATTTAGGCCTGAGTTTTGCTGAGTGGCTCATGATTAACAGATATTGAGCTAGTAATAGGCCCCTTTGGTGGTTAACATGTTAATTCATTCCTGGCTATTCAGAAAACACATCAAATTTACTTATAGTACAAATCCCCCCCTTTTCTTTTGGTCTTGAATATGAGGTTTATATTTAACTTACTGATGTTTTTTCTTGTTCATTGTAGTTAGTAAAAAGCACGTGGTTTGTTTTTTTGTTACTCATAGTGCCCTTGTGTTATTTAATTGATAGACAAAGGTTTCCCAGACTGGGTTCTGTGACACACTGGTTGAGATGTTATTGGGTCTCTCATGGTGGGAAGCTTCCGGGTTAAGGAATGGAGAAAGATAGACTTACTGCCCTTTTGCTGAGTAACATGCCATACTGCTAAGCTGTGTGATGAAACCTGTTTAACTCAACGATTTCCAAATTAATTTAATTGCGGGATGCTTCCTTTTTCTGAAAACAAACATCTATTAAATAAATGTCTTGAAGTACATAGTAAATGTTAATTTCACTCTGGTGGTTCCTACTGGAAGATTTTACCTATACATCTTGTTTTTTCTATGTTTTGATTATTATGGACAGTTGAGAAATTATTAGGATATTTGTGATTATTGTTTATTATTAAAGTATATGCATTTTTGTATTACCCTAAACCCAGCAGTCTGCTCTGGAGGGCCATCCCACCAAGTACATTCCCAGCTCAAGGCAGGTCAGGATGTCTGTCTGTCTGGGTTCCAGTCTCAGAACCCTTTGTGGGGAACGTTTGTTGGATTTCTGTGTCAGGCAGTCATCTTTACTATGTGGATAACTGGTACTTTCGTGCAGTGAAATCATCACAGTTTATGTTCTTATTCTAGAAACTCAACCCCTGCTCACTGAGGCCCTGCTCCAGCAGTGAGCCAAACTCCCTGAGTTCAGAACAGTGTTAGGATTATCTGTAATTTGTAGTAGTCTGCCTCTATGCCTTTACACGTTAGCATAGGTCATATGTAAATAGTACTTAACACCAGTTTTCTGTATTTTAGACTCTTGGCGTAACTAATGCTTTGTTCCTACATTTCTACCACCTGGAGTGGAAAAGCTTACTGGGGAAATTTTTGGGGGGCGGGTTAGGGGGCATCTTCTTGATGCCTCTTTGCCCCGCATCCACCCTCTCAGTCACACCTGGGTCCACCTCCAGCAGCTCTTTCCAGTTCCCCGACTTCTACTGCCACCACAGTTCTGGGCCACCAGCTTCTCCCACTTGCACGACTTAAGGAACCACTGGTCTGTCCACTTCCATTAATTTTTTAAAGTTTTTATTTACTTATGCGTCTATTTTTGGTTGTCCTGGGTCTCCGTTGCTGCAAGCGGGCATTCATTGCGGTCAGCAGAGATATGTGCATGGCCTTCTCTTGTTGTGGAGCGTGGGCTCGCGGTGCGCAGGCTCAGTCATTGCGGCTCCTGGGCTCCAGAGCACGGGCTCAGTACTGTGATGCCCGGGCTTTTAGTTGCCCCGAGGCATATGGAATCTTCCCAGAGCAGGCACTGAACCCACGTCCCCTGCACTGACCGTGGATTCTGAACCACTGAGCCACCGGGGAAGCCCTCCACTTCCAGTCTTGACTTTGCCTTCAGTCTATCCTTTGCACAGTGGATAGAGAGATCCTTAAACTCTATACTTTCCTTTTGGACCTAAGACCCCTCACTGGTTTCTTCCTGGTCTCTCCACCCAGACCTGCCTCCCCGGTGTCCCCATCTGGCTCCGTCCGCTGCACGTACTCCTGGCTCACTGTCATCCCTTGCACAGGACCCTTGCACGTGCTGGTCCCCCTCCAGCTCCTGCCAGTCTCTCAGGCCTGGCTCAGGTGCCGGGTCCCCGGAGCAGCCCCTCCCACGCTGTCCAGCACGGCCTCTCGCTCTCCTGCGGAGCTCAGCACAGCGGCAGTGTGGGCTTGAGCGTGCCTGTTTTCTTGAGTGTGCCTGGAGGAACGTCCAGTTCCTCCGTTGGACTCTGGGCCACAGGAGCACAGAGGCTGTGCTCAGAGCTGCATTTCCAGCACTTAGCCTCTGCCCCGCAGAGCACTGTTCAGTGAGTGAACGAAAGGATGTTCCGGCATCACCAGCAGTGCTGAGTGAGGGCCTGCGTGTTGGGGCTCATGGTTTGTCATGGGCTACGTTTGGATCAGACTTGTTCCTGGGCTCCTCCACAGACAAGTCTAATTAGCTGTGGGGTCCCAGTTGGTATGATGGTCATCGTCTGTTGTAATGCGTGTTGTAGAACTGTGGCTGTTGACTGTTGTGAAGAAATCTAAGAGGTCAGTTTCATCTGATGCCGGAGCTGATTAAGCAGTGTTTTCCAGAACCCACTGCAAAGCAGTGTCAGACACCCCATCTGCCTGTGTCAGAGCCCTTAGTGCAGCTGTGTGCCTGAGGCCAGGAGAGGCTTAACGCTCCTGTTCCCTGCTCTCTACCTCTTCAGAGGGACCCTGTCTTCCTCCTTCACGTCTGCCTTCTGCTTCAACCTTTAAGACATAATAAGCATCTTGTGAATGTGGGATTTGAATCTGAAGTGTCATTTTAAAATAGTATCATTTAGAAACAGTGTCCTTAAAATTTTTTTGAATTCCATATCTTTAAGGAGATTTGGGGCGTGCCTGGTGGCTTGGGTGAAGAACCCACGTGTGGTACAGGAGCCATAGGAGACTTGGGTTGAATTCCTGGGTTGGGAAGATCCCCTGGAGGAGAGCTCGGCAACCTACTCCAGTATTCTTGCCTGGGAAATTCCATGGACAGGGGAGCCTGGTGGGCTGCAGTCCATAGGGTCGCAAAGAATTGGACATGACTGAAGCGACTTAGCACACTCACAAGGAACTTTGACGGTTACATTGAAAATATAAGCAAATACATAGTAAGCAGTAACCATGAATAATCAAGAATTTGTGCTAATCAAACTGGATATTTGGGAGGCAGTTTACCTTTGTTTTGTCAATGAACAATTTGCTGTTTAATTAAAGAGTTTAAGGCAGTCTGGCTGAAAAAGACATTCAGTTCAGTTCAGTTTAGTTCAGTCGCTCAGTCGTGTCAGATGCTTTGCAACTCCATGGACTGCAGCATGCCATGCCTCCCTGTCCATCACCAACTCTGGAGCTTCCTCAAACTCATGTGGATTGAGTCAGTGATGCCATCCAACCATCTCATCTTCTGTTATCTCCTTCTCCTCCTGCCTTCAATCTCTCCCAGCAACAGGGTCTTTTCACATGAGCCAGGTCTTCAAATCAGGTGGCCAAAGTATTGGAGTTTCAGTTTCAGCATCAGTCCTTCCAATGAATATTCAGGACTGATCTCCTTTAGAATGGACTAGTTGAATCTCCTTGTTGTCCAAGGGACTGTCAAGAGTCTTCTCCAACACCACAGTTCAAAAGCATCAATTCTTCGGCGCTCAGCTTTCTTTATAGTCCAACTCTCACATCTATTCGTAACTATTAGAAAAACCACAGCTTTGACTAGATGGACCTTTGTTGGCAAAGTAATGTCTCTGCTTTTTAATATGCTGTCTAGGTTGGTCATAACTTTTCTTCCAAGGAGCAAGTGTCTCTCAATTTCATGGCTGCAGTCACCATCTGCAGTGATTTTGGAGCCCCCCAAAATAAAGTCTCTCACTGTTTCTACTGTTTCCCCATCTATTTGCCATGAAGTGATCGGACCAGCTGCCATGATCTTAGTTTTCTGAATGTTGAGTTTTAAGCCAACTTTTTCACTCTCCTCTTTCAGTTTCATCAAGAGGCCCTTGAATATAGGGAATATGCTATGCATAGGCCTGTACTATAATTAACAGGGCTTCTTTGAAGAATAAGAACGACTTTCTTATAACCCCCAGGCAAAGGGCTGGGAGCAGTAAAAAAGTACATCATAGAAAAACATCTTGAAAACAAGATGTTGAAGTACTGATGTGACTGATGGAAAATCATTAGTGACTGTTCTCCGGACCTTGAGGGAGTTGCTGAGAAAGGCCGTCACTAGCTGAAGGGCCAAACAGAGTCATGCAAGGCCTGAAGATTTGACACTGAGGAGTGTGCATTGTATATCCTTATGCTCAATCTGAGATTGTATAAAACAGACATCTCTAGAGCACCTGGGGTTCTCAAGGCAAGAATACTGAGGTGGTTTGCCGTTCCCTTCTCCAGTGGACCACGTTCTGTCAGACCTCTCCACCAGGACCCTTCCGTGTTGGGTGGCCCCGCACGGCGTGGCTTAGTTTCACTGAGTTACATGAGACTGTGGTCCATGTGGTCAGACTGGATAGTGTGGTTCTAGTGTGTCTGCGCTCTGATGCCCTTTCACAACACTTACCCTCTTGCTTGGGTTTCTCCTACCTCTGACGTGGGATACCTCTTCACGGTTGCTCCAGCAAAGTGCAGCCGCTGCTCCTTACCTTGGATGACGGGTATCTCCTCACAGACGTCCCTCCTGACCTTGATCGTGGAGGAGCTCCTTTCGGCCCTCCTGTTGGCTTAAGGCTCAACATTAAGAAAACTAAGATCATGGCATCTGGTCCCATCACTTCATGGGAAATAGATGGGGAAACAGTGGGAAAAGTGTCAGACTTTATGTTTTTGCGCTCTAAAATCACTACATATGGTGTTTGCAGCCGTGAAATCAAAAGATGCCTCCTCCTTGGAAGGAAAGTTATGGCCAACCTGGATAGCATATTTAAAAGCAGAGACATTACTTTGCCAACAAAGGTTCGTCTGGTCAAGGCTATGGTTTTTCCAGTAGTCATGTATGGATGTGAGAGTTGGACAGTGAAAAAGGCTGAGCGCTGAAGAATTGATGCTTTTGAACTGTGGTGTTGGAGAAGACTCTTGAGAGTCCCTTGGGCTGCAAGGAGATCCAACCAGTCCATCCTAAAGGAGATCAGTCCTGGGTGTTCATTGGAAGGACTGATGCTGAAGCTGAAACTCCAGTACTTTGGCCACCTCATGCAAAGCATTGACTCATTGGAAAAGACCCTGATGCTGGGAAGGATTGGGGGCAGGAGGAGAAGGGGATGACAGAGGATGAGATGGCTGGATGGCATCACCGACTCGATGGACATGGGTTTGAGTGGATTCCGGGAGTTGGTGATGGACAGGGAGGCCTGGCGTGCTGTGATTCATGGGATCGCAAAGAGTAGGACACGACTGAGCGATTGAAATGAACTGAACTGAACTAGAGCACCTACAAGGAAGTAGATGTTAGCAATAAAAAGCATGCAAGTATTGGATCTGGGCTTTTGCCTGCGAGTGGCATCAGCCCCCCAATCCCCACTGTATTTCTGAGTCTTATTTTTCCTTATTCTGTGGCACCGCTCCCTCTGGTCGGTTTGTTGTTGGGCTGGTCCCAACACTTTAGTTCTCCTTCACTTTCTGCCGTAAGTGTGGTGTCATCTGCATATCTGAGGTTATTGATATTTCTCCTGGAAATCTTGATTCCAGCTTGTGCTTCATCCAGTCCATCCTTTCTCAAGATGTTCTCTGCATATAAGTTAATTAAGGAGGGTGACAGCATATCACCTTGACATACTTCTTTCCTGACTTGGAACCAGTCTGTTGCTCCATGTCCAGTTCTAGCTGTTGCTTCTTGACCTGCATACAGATTTCTCAGGAGGCAGGTCAGGTGGTCTGGTATTCCCATCTGGTATTCCCAGAAGACATTCTTCAATTTGTCATGAAACGTTCCTGGGAGTTCTGTTTATCTCGAGACGATTTTATTTCTGTGACATTGAAGGTGACAACATGAGTCTTCAAAAGTATCTTCTAACTCAGATGCTTTCTGAGGCCTCGTGATGAATTTCAGTGCCTTTCAGCCTCTGCTGGAAGCGGCTCCCTTGATGCCAATGATGGAAATTGGTTGTTGCAGATATTTAACATGAAACCACTGCAGATCGTATTTCCCTCGAGAGCAGACCCCGAAAGCCCCCTCATTGACCTGGACCTTCACCTGCCGTTGCTGTGCTTCAGACCTGAGAAGGTGCTACAGGTATGCGTCCCTCCACATCTGTGAGCATCTCATGCTAACTGACTTAACGGAACATCAAAGAGAGATTCTTACTTTTTTGCTGAAAACCAACTTTCACCGCAGCACACAGTGTTGGGGTCAGGGTGGTCTGGGTTCGGGCAAAGGATCGGGGAGCCGGCTGGGAGCTGCCTCGCGTCCGGCCTCCCCGTGCGGCACCCTCACGATGCTTCAGGCTTGCGCTGTCCCCTGCCTGCCCCCAGATCCTCACCTGCCTCCTGACGGAGCAGCGCGTCGTCTTCTTCTCGACCAGCTGGGCTCTGCTGACGCTCGTGGCCGAGTGCTTCATGGCCTACCTGCACCCTCTGCAGTGGCAGCACACCTTCGTGCCCATCCTGTCCGGACAGATGCTGGACTTCCTCATGGCGCCCACCTCCTTCCTCATGGGCTGCCACCTCGACCACTTTGAGGAGGTCAGCAAGGTGAGCACCCGCTGCTGGATGCAGGATGCTGAGTCACGGGGGCACTGTGGGAGGACGCATGGGGAGCTGCTGGGCGGCAAGGGCGGGCGCAGAGGCCTGGGGTGGCTCCAGCGCAGGGCACCAGTGTGCCCTCCTTGTCCTCGGGGTGCGCTCTTGCCTGACACCACTTCTCAGGTTTTCAGGGAGGTGAGGGCGGGCGTCCGAGTCGAGGGAACTGATTTCGAGTGTCGCCTCTGCTGCGTACTAGTTCTGCAACCCTGGGTGGCTTACTGGCCTCTGCTGAGCCTCAGTCTCCTCATCTGTGAAGTGGGTGCGGCTGCGGCCTCCTGGCAGGGTTCTGGCTCAGGAGTGTCCCCCGTCCCTCCTGGCTGGGGACTGGGCTTGGTGGGCGGGAGCCACCATGATGTCGTTCCGCACTCCCTGTTCTCACTTTATTGATTAAGCCTCTTCTGTTCATTAGTACTGTAAACCCACCTCCTAGATGAACGCAGGCATGTGCGTGGTGTCCGAGGGGTCTGTCGGCCTGGCCGAATCCAGCGGCTGTCTACCTGCTCGGGGGCAGACCTGTGTCCTGACAGGACACTGCTGGCTGCAGCATCAGGCAGCATCGGGGCACACAGAAATTGCCCCACATGGGCAGCTGTTTTTGCTGCTGTGCTGATGGGGTGCATTTCAAAGGGGAGCTCAGGCCGTGGATTTGTGATCAGCTGCGACATCGCCAGCAGCAAGAGCTGATTGGGTGTTCTTAAAACAGCTTTTCTTTCAGATACCATTTACATACCGCAGAGTTTCCTGGACTAAAGTGAACAACTCAATGGCTTTTAGTGACTTGGTGGAGCTGTGGTGACTAATTTTAGACCTTTTGGTCAGCCCGCAGAGAAACCCTGCCTGTGTTAGCAGTCACCCCCCCACCACGCCCCCCAGGCCCTGGCCACCGCTGCCTGCTCTGTGGATCTGCCTGTTCTGTATACGTGAATTTTGCATAAATGGAATCGTTCAGTGTGTGGTCTTTCATAACTGGCTTCTTTCACTTAGTGGTGTGTTTTTGAGGTTCCTCCATGTAGCAGCACTTTATTTTTATTGCCCAGTAGGGTTCCCTTGAATGAAGAGACCACAGTTGTTTGTCCATTCATGAGTTGAGGACATCTGGGGTTGTTTCTGTGTTTTGGCTGTTGTGAACGGTGAAGCTGTGAATGCTTACATACAGGTCTTTGTGTGGACATGCGTTCATTTATTTAGCTTGGTGCACACCTTGGTACACACCTGGGGGAGAAATTGCCGGGTCCGGTGCTAGTACCGTGTTTACCCATTGGAGAGACGTCCAGGCTGTCATCCTCCGCAGGTACCCGGGTCACCGTCCCTCCAGCGCAGGCGGGGCTCCGGTTCCTGCCTCCTCCCAGCACGTGTCACCTGTCGCTCTGCTTTCAGCCCTCCTGCTGGCCGGTTTTCATGACTGGCATCCTGGAGGTCTTTTTCCTGTGCTTGTTGGTAGTTGGTTCAGGGTGGGCTCTCATGTCACTTTTTAATTTTAGTTTTTGCTAACATGCCGTTGATCTACAGTGTTGTGTTTGTTATTTCAAACATTTCTCAGTGTGTGCAGAACCGAGAGAGAGGTGGAAGGGTTGCCGTGCAGCCGCGCTATCCTCGGGAGTCATCCAGATTTTTCCTGGTGTTTGCAGCAAAGCCCAGCCGAGCCCGATGCCCCTCCTTGGGGCGGAGCCGGGACGTCTGTGTTCTTGGCAGACTCGGTGACTCACTCACCAGGGGACAAACGCTTTGGGAAAAGGCCATTCAGACCTCATGGAAGGAACGGAAAAACGTCACTCTTGAAAGTGAGGAAAAAATAGACATGCTCTGGAGTTAGAACTGTGTTTCTTTTTTCAGTTGTCAGGGGAAAAACCGCCTTGGTTCTGTCCCTTCAGGAGGGACACTTGCAGGCACAGGCACTTGGCTGCAGTCTGCAGTCGTGAAGGAAGTCCTCCCAGCGGCTTAGCTGCCCCAGGAGGCGTCAGGGCACGGCAGCAGGTCTTGGCTGAACGCGTCTGGCGTTTGGATGTTTTCTTGTGGTGCTGGGCACGCGGACGGGGTCCTTGTAAAAGCTGGGCATTCACGCACTGAGGATGGCCTGTCCCCTCTAGTGTGGTCTCTGCTTTGGGGGCCGTGTTTGTGCATACTCCGTGGGACATGAAACACGCGGTGAGAGGCCGGCTGGCAGGAAAGCGTTTGGCGTCGTGTTCCTGGGACAGTGAAATGCAGAGCTCAGCTGTGGGACTCAGTACTTGTGTGTTCCTTCACAGATAAGACTTCACAAGCAAGCCATACACACCTCTCAAGAGCTCTTGAGTGTGTTGGCTCCCTGAGCCCAGGGGCCGCCTGTACTCTGGTCCTTGGGGGTGGGGAATAGCCGGGCAGCCCAGCAGGCACCCTGAGTGTCGAATGTCGGGGTGCTCTGGCTGGAGCTCTGGAATGCCCTCTCTAGGCTCCCTGAAGTGATCCTCGGAGTGTTTGTACCAGGGCGGGGGAGGCCTGACCTCGTGTTGGAATCTTGACTCAAGGCATGTTTAATCAGTCACCCTAGCTTATTAACCTGACTCATGGTATGCATTGCATTTTGGAGCACATAATATAAGGTTTTGTGTGCGTATTAAATATATGATTTAATTAATGATGACTTGATCTCAGTGAATGTGAAACGTAGCTTTGTGTTTTCAAAGATGTATACAAATTCAGGTCCTTACTTTACAAACTTATTTTATAGGAAGCCGATGGTTTAATTCTGATAAACATCGAAAATGGGAATATCACCTACTCTAACGATGAGGAGGTTGATGTTCCTGACATCCCTCTCCTGGCCGCACAGACGTTTGTTCAGAGGTAAGGGGAGAGAGCGTGCATCTTCGGGAGAGTCTTGCTCAGGTTTGTACTTTCCACATCTGAGTATCGTTTCCAATCTTATATTAACAGATGGTTTATGTATTTAATGGGGCTTCCCTGGTGTCTCAGACAGTAAAGGATCTGCCTGCAAGAAAAAAAAAAAAGAAAAGAATCCACCTGCAATGCCTGAGACCTGGGTTCCATCCCTGGGTTGGGAAGATCCCCTGGAGAAGGGAATGGCTTCCTACTCCAGTAGGAAGACTCTCTTGTCTGGAGAATTTCACGGACAGAGGAACCTGGTGGGCTACAGTCCAAGGGGTCTCAAAGAGTCAGACATGACTGAGCGACTAACACTTACTTTTTAAAAAAATGTATTTAATAATTTGGAAATTATTTGTGAATGCTTAAGTATAAAAGTTAGTTGTCTTCATTCTGATCCTGTCTAAATACTAATTGGCCCTGGACCAGGGGACGGTCACACCCATGGAACACCTCCCAACCCCCTTCTGGACACATGACCTCTGAAGTCCTTTCTCTTCCATTCATCCCTTCATCCATTCACTCACCAGATATGTGTCCAATGCATCGGGCAGGGTACCTGTGTCCTGAGCAAGCCAACGTGGCCCCCTCCCCGTGGCGCTGTCAGCTGGGGACCCTGACGGCCGTGACCCACCGCCCTTCCCTGGGTGGGCAGCTGTCTTCCCCTTTTGCCCCGCCCCTCCTCCCACACAGAGCTCTCTCAGCACTCTTATTTTTCCATAATTGTGTCGTGGCCATCCCTAAGACTAAACTTTACCGGCCGAGCTCAGGCCTGACACGCTTTTCCCAAGGAGGGCAGGTGGTAGCTGGTGAGGACTCCGCAGGTCCCATGGCCTCTGTCGTGGTGGGAGAGGCCTGGCAGCGAGGGGCCACCCCACGAACTTCTTCTGGGGCGAGTGAGAGGAGGTGTGGTCACTACGTAACGCCTGGACGAAGGTGCATCCTTGGCGAGCGCGGAGCCAGGGCCCCCTCTGGGGGTCCTGTGGAGGGGCGTTCCCCTCTTTGGAACCTAATAAGAGGGTGGTGGGAGAGATCCTGCTTTTGGTCCTTCAGCCTAGGTGTGGACCACAGGCAGGCCCGGTGTGGAACTCATGGGGCGAGGGGCAGGGGTGAGCGTTGCAGCTGCTGCTGGCTGCCTCCCATCCGAGCTGACCGTCCCCTTTATCTTGCCTGCTGCTGGGAGGTCAGACGCAGGCCGAGCCGAGGCCTGAGAGCAGGGGAAGGAGCGGCGGTCCCCCGTTGGCTCCCTGACACCTCACCTGGGAGACGTCTCACCTGGGCCCCTCACTGTGCATCAGTCAGCATGGGCTGCTGTAACAAACCCCTCCTAAGCAACAGACATTTACTGTCTCCCAGTCCTGGAGGCTGGAAGTCCAAGGTCAAGATGCCAGTAGGGCTGGTTCCTCCCTGTGTCCCCACGTGGTCGTGCCCCCGTGGATGTCGCCTTCTAATCTCCTCTTAAAAGGACACCCATCATATTAGAGTAGGTCCAGCCTCGTGACCTCACTTTAACTTAATTGCCTCTTTGAAGGCCCCAGCTCCAAACGTAGTCACACTGTGAGGTACTGGGGGTCAGGACTCCGACATGGGAATTTGGGGGAGCAAACAGTTCAGCCTGTCTCATCTTGGTATTGATTGTTCCCTCTACCTGGATGGTTTCTTCAGAGTCGATGGGAGTGCCACCTTTATCAATGTTCCTTCCCTCGTAAATAATCTTAAAGCACCCAGATCCTGGGCTGTGGGTGTGGAGGCCTGCGTGGCTGGCGGGAGGTGCTCAGGGGCCCAGCCAGGGGGCCTGGTGGAGTGTCTCCCTGTGTGAACTCAGAAGACGAAACCCACATTCCTTACCGTCTGGTCACTTTCTGATAAGCAAAGGCCGCATTCCCCGATTTTTGAGGACTGATCTTGGCCCGCATTTGGCGAAGCTTCTCAAGTGTTTGCTTGGGTGGAGCATATCCAGTAAGATGCCCACGTGTTCTTGTGAGAATTCTAGAACATTCCCAGGGTTCTCGCTTGGTCAGACCCCCAGAGGTGGGATGTGGCATCTCAGGCTCACCACGAGGGGCTGTTTATAAACATGAACTAACCTGTGGAGGCTGGTGGCATGTCTGTGAAGGGCCCTGGGACCGTGGCCCGAGCCACGGCCATGGGCCTCCTCTCGGGGGCCGGGGTGCGTGAGCACCCACCCCCCGTATTTGGTGGGAAGATGCCCCTGCGCCTGGCTGCCCTGCGCCATGCTGTCTTCCTCGCCTTGAGCAGACTGTTTGCCGTGTTCCCCTGCCCCGCTGGATCTAGACCTGTGTCACGTGGGTTTATTTGCATGTTTAAAGCCTCTGACTCTCTCCTTGGGGTCCAAAGTCACATCCAGAAGTGCAGCCATGGGTGGTGCTGGGGAGGCAGGGGTCCTGTGTGATGAAGACCTCTGGGAGCCCCCATCCCCGAGAACCCCCTGACGAGTGGCTGTGCCTCGAGCACCCATGCCTGCCCAGGCAGTGCCTTCCCGCCCAGACCCCCTGGGAACCCTTTGGCCATTGCGGAAGAGGGGGTGTTGCAAAGGGGGATGGGACGACTCAGCTTGGATAAAAACGCGGGCTGTCCAAACACAAGGCCTTTGTGGGTTCCACACCAGTGAGCTGTGTGTGTTGGGACATGAATAGACTCCCGTTCAACAGACTCCGTTAAAAGCCGGAATGTGTTTTTAATGGCGCGCCCTCTCCGCCCCCTACCCTGGTATTGACAGGTGTTCCGAGCATCCTAAGAAGGTCAGGTTAGCCCTCCCTGGAGGGTTCTCTCCCTTGCCCGTGAGCAGTGGTCACCTGCTGTGGCTTGAGCTGTGGTCACTGTCCCTCTGTTCCTCCCCAGGGTCCAGGGCCTCCAGCTGCACCACGAGCTGGACCTGGCTCATCTCTGCAGCAGCACAGACGTGAACGAGGGCCGGGCCTCCAGGCGGGCCTGGCAGCAGCGGCTCAACTGGCAGATCCAGCAGACGACCCTGCAGCTGCTCGTCAGCATCTTCAGGTATTTGAAGGCCCTCCAGGGTCGTCCCCTGGGCCCCAGCCCGCTCCCAGTTCCACGCCAGCTGTGGCCCCAGAGCTCAGGGACTGAAATCCAGGACTGACGTGGGAGAGGCCCTGGCACCCAGGAGGACCCCTGGGAGTGTGGCAGCCCTGCTCGGGGCCTTCCCACACCCTCCTCTCTCCTGCGAAGGACCACTTTGGGCGGTCAGCCCCGGGTCGAGGGACGGATGGATTGTTTCGGGATTGCAGCCCACCTGAAGGAGAGCCCAGGCTGGTTAGCACCCAGGACTGGCCCCCGGTAGAAGCTTTTCTTCTTTCTCCATCGCCGTCACCTTCAGCATCAGAGTCTGTTGTGTGCTGTTGGGAGCCAGCTCTTGAGCCCAGGCGGTCGAGTGGACAGCGCCGTGTGTTTGCTCCACTGGGATGTAGTGCAGGGTCCAGTGGTTGTTCTGGCCTAGATGTGCAGTCCTTTAGGAAATGTCTGATAGATCCATGCCGACATTCATGTTAACTTTGTGGCGACGTTATCGGTAGGAAAGCTTTCCAGCCTTTTTTTCCTTCCAACTCTCTCTTCTCTGCTTTGTCTTGCAGCCTCTCTCTTCCCTCCCTCACCCCCCTGCTTCTCCTCCCACCCTCAGGTCACGTGTGGCAGGGAAGGTGGCAACACCAGGTCCTCTTCTGATCTGGACGGACCCAGCCTGGGAAGGGTTTAGACCAGAGCTGGCCGACTTGACAACACTGTGATTCAGCATTTTAATGGTTGTATTTTTTAGCCATCTTTCCTTCCGTAAGGCAAATAATCTATTAGGGAAAAATGGGATGTTACATTATAGATGGGTTGCATTAGCTCTCTGCTTAAGGCACTATAATTTGTGTGGTCGTAGAAATGTTGTTCTTTTGTTCTTTTAATATGGAATCTTTTATGAATGATATTTCCCAGGTGGCGCTAGTGGTAAAGAACCTGCCTGCCAGTGCAGGAGACATAAGAGACTCATAAGGGTTCAATCCCTGGGTTGGGAAGATCCCCTGGGGTAGGAAATGGCAACCTACTCCAGTTTTCTTGCCTGGAGAATCCCATGGACAGAGGAGCCTGGTGGGCTACAGTTCATGGGTCACAAAGAGTTGGACACAATTGAGCATGAGCATGCAAGCTTAATGAGTTTAGTTTGTTAAAAAGCAGACAATATGATTCTAAAAGTTGATTTTCCCTAGATGAAGTCGTGTCTCCCCTCACTGGAGAAGGAAAACATTGAACATGCTACTTCCTGAATATGTCCTGTACGGTTATTGATTCTGTTGGTAGCTATCACATGAGATCTGGGGCATCGTGTGGCCAAGTCCCCATGGAATGCAGATTTGGAGGTGGCCGGTAGGGGTCCAGCTGGCAGCCAAGCTGGGCTAATACCTAGGGTCTGTCTGCCCTTCCTGTGTCACCACCCTGAACTCAGTGTTAATAGTTTGAACAATTACGGACTATCTCATCTTCATTTGAATAAGGAGCTAAGGGGCTCAAGACAGACCCCCTTCCCTGCTGCCCACCCCCAGAGCTTCATTCCAGTTGAAGGAAAGCTATATTGAAGTGACAGGACAGCCTGACCACACCCAAACCCTTGGGGCTCAGAATAATCCTTGTGCAGACAGGGCTTTTCAAAGTGTCTATTCCTTGCCTTCATTTTTCTGCTAACAGCAGTATGCTTTTCATGTGTTTAAAAACATTTCAACACTTAGACTGTCTTTCTTCATCAGGGAAGTGAAGAATCACTTGAATTATGAACACAGAGTGTTCAATAGTGAAGAGTTTCTCAAAACAAGAGCTCTAGGGGACCAGCGCTTTTATAAACAGGTGAGAGATGTGTGCGGTTTGTGTGCGTCTGTATATTCCATCCTTTGTACTCTTCTGTGCTTAGAATACTTTTCACACCCAGGGTTCCAGCGTCTCTTAGTACTTTATTCTGCGTTTTAGCTTTTCTAGATGTTTGTTTGAGCGTGGGTCCATCGATCCTTTGCTCAGCTCTTATTTTCTTAATTGGCTTTTTAGAGTGATAAACATGTGACTCAGTGCACCCATCTCAAGTGTAGAGTGTGCTGAGTTGTGACAAGGCCTGTGCCTGGTAGCCCCTTCCTCAGCCTGGATCTGGATGCTTCCTGTCAGCCTGCACAATTCCATGCCCTTCCCATCACCGCCTCCTTATCTGGTCTGGGCCACGTCCGCTCTCCCTGGGAGCGGACGTGGAGGTTGTTTTGCGTGAGTCTGTGGATGCGTGGGCTGGCTGTGAAGTAGGCGTGTGGGGGAGGCCCACCCACACGCAGAATTCATCCCAGAATCCATGCTGTCCTGGGGGGCAGGGTGGTTTGGGCTTTCAAATTTTTTGTGATTTTTCAAACGCAGAGAATGTCTGATTCTTTGAGATTGACTGGTGAGGGATTGAGGAGGATCTTAGTTTAGATTCTAATGAACTAAGAAAGCTGCCTGTGTTGGGAACTTCAGTCTGTAGAGGCGCTGGCGAGAGGGCTCGGTGGGTCGGGGAAGGGCCGCTCTTGCTGTGGCTCCAGGGGCCCTGGCGGCTCAGCAGGACAGTGGAGCAGGCGCAGTGACCACCCCTCGGCGTCTCTCCCAGGTCCTGGATACCTACATGTTTCACGCCTTCCTCAAGGCCCGGCTCAGCAGAAGGATGGATGCCTTTGCCCAGATGGACCTTCACACGCAGTCCGAGGAGGACAGGTGTGCATGTTGGGTTCTGAAGGATGCACTGCTCTCTGGGGGTCTGGACACTCAAGCAGCAGTTGTCTCTGGACGGATGAACAGTAAATCAGATTGGAGGAGTCTCACATCTAGACGTGTGTGAGCTGGCTAGCAGGCCTGGCTCCTCCCGTGCAGCTGTGCCTTCAGGGGACTGGGGGGGCACTGAAGAGCCCGCGGTGCAGCTCTGGCTCTGCATTCGTGCTGTTCTCTCCCGTCTTCCTTCTCTTGCCCTCCCTACCTCTTGGCCGTTTCCTGCTTCCTCTGTGTTGCTTTTCCTGAACTCCTCAAACATGCATCGCTGTCAACAATGCCCTCGTTTATCCTGTCTGTCGGGCCCTCTCCTCGGGGGTGTGGCCTGCACTCAGCCAGTCAGGCTCCCGCCATTTCTCCCTCGGGCCGGGAATATTGGACACTGGTCACCACACTTGGGAAAATGCCCAGTTGAGCCTGTTCCTGGATCGTTATCATACATCTAAGATGTTGGGATTTTCCACCCAGGATAAACGGGATGCTCCTGAGTCCGAGGAGACCCACGATTGAGAAGATGGCCAGCCGGAAGTCCTTGGCCCCGCACACGGCCCACCGGCGCATGGTGGTCAGCATGCCCAACCTGCAGGACATCACGGTGCCCGAGCTGCCGCCCCGGAACTCGTCGCTTCGGAAAATACAGCCCACGGAGTGTGGGAGCAGCTGCGCAGGTGGGCCAGCCACACGCCTTCCGTGGCTTTTCCCAGTCACGTGATTCTAACACCGCCAGTTGCTGAAAGAAGTCAGAGCTCATTCCAGGAGAAGGGAATAGGCTTTTTTTTGGGGGGGGGCGGTTCTAGTACTTTGATTATTTGAAATATTTTTAGAATATTTATTTTGCAAACTATGTTATAGAAAATGATTTCTTGTCTGTATTTTCCATCACCTGGTTCCCAACTGCTGAAGACCACAGCTATTCACGATTTTCATATCTTTTATACATGTGTGGGTATGTTTACATGCATCACTGTCTAATGAGGTGCAGTGGCTATTAAGCCTCCAGTGATTGTCTGGCCTTTCCTAGGTGCTGGGGTGCATAGGAAGCCAGTGCCCCTGCCCCCATGGAGCTGACCATCCTGGGATAAGGCAGACGACAGAAATGCGTAAAAGAGCGGAGGGTTAGTTGAGGTGCTCGGGGCTGTGACACAAAGGAGGCCAGGTCAGGGGGTGACGAGCAGGGCCGTGGGCTGGGGAGCAGAGCTGTGGTCTCGGGAGGTGGACGCTGGGGGAGGGCCGGGCCATGGGAGGCAGTGGCTGCATCTCCACCCACGTGCAGAGTGTCCGCTTGGGGTCTCCTTGCTGGTAACTTGCTGTAAATCCTGTTTGGACGTGTCTGAGTTCACATGTCCTTCCCACGTGAGCTGCAGCGAAGCTGGTCACATGTGATGCCACTTGTGGGTGCTTGGGGCTTCTCCTCGCAGCCCCAAGGAGGGGTCTCTCAGTGGACAGAGAAGTGGGCTGAGGGAGGAGCATGTCCTCGAGGCCGGGAGGCCCCTGGTGGGTCTGAGTCCCCTGCACAGCTGCCCGCCTGCTGTGTGACCCTGCACGCCCTCTCTTGCAGAGCACCGTGGGGCTCTACCCTCTGCACTGGGCCCGCTTGCTTGTAGGAGGGTGTTCCACTCCCTCTGCCCTCTGCCCCTCCCCTGGGCTCCTCCGCCATCCTCCAGGCTTTGTTTCTGAGGCCCCACCTCCTTGTGGTGCACTCCTTCCTGCAGCCTGGCCTCATCCAGCCTGGCGCTACCCGGGAGCCACTGGTGTGACGCACAGCTGGTCGGGTGTGGCATGCAGCAGCTGTGTGCCGGGGACCAGTGCAAGCCTCAGCCCCCACCCGTGAGATGAGTGTGGCGGCAGTGCCCACGCGCAGAGCTGCTGCTAAGGCCACACGGCTGTTAACAGGGCTTGCCTGCCCGGCAGGTACGTCTCAGCCTAGGTTATTAGCTTCATCCTCCAGTGAAGACTCCGCATCCCGTGTTTCAATTTAGCCACCAGCAGTTTTAGCAAATAAAATAATGCCGTACTCTCAGGGTGCCACGGGAGGCTGCCGGGGGCCCCCTTCAGCGTGGGGTATATGGGCCTTCCTGGAAGATGTACGTGGTTCCTGCTCAATGCTGTACCCAGAAACAGCAGAGTGCTGGGGTGGGAACGCGCGTCTGCCTCTAAGGTCTGTGCTTACTGCTCACTTCCCCTTCACCTCCAGTTCTGGACGTGCCCCGCAAGTCGACGCACACCTTCAAGATCCCAGAAATCCATTTCCCGCTGGTGGCCCAGTGCGTGCAGGCGTTCTACTCAGACTGTGTGGCCCAGCTGAGCAAGGCCATGGGCTCGCTGGCCCCCGAGAACTCAGTGCTGCTGGCCAGGTACTTCTACCTGCGGGGGCTGGTGCAGCTGATGCAGGGCCAGCTGCTGGGCGCCCTGCTGGATTTCCAAAACCTGTACAAGACCGATGTGCGCATCTTCCCTGCCGACCTCGTCCAAATGACTGTGGAGTCCCTGTCGGCACCCGAGCGCACGCAGGCCGAGCGCACGCCTGAGCTGCGCCGGCTCATCAGCGAGGTCATGGACAGGCCCGTGGACGCCCCCAAGGCCGACGACCGTGTCAAGAACTTCGAGCTGCCCAAGAAGCACATGGAGCTGGACGAGTTCGTGAAGAGGGTGCAGGAGTCAGGCATCGTGAAGGATGCCGGCGTCATACACCGGCTGTTCGAGGCGCTGACTGTAGGTAGGAGGTCGTCCGCGGCCGGGGCACCCTGGACGGCAGGTTGGCCCAGCCAGGGAGAGCCTCGTCTGTATGTGAGTTGCTCAGTTGTGTCTGACTCTTTGTGACCCCGTGGACTGTAGCCCACCAGGCTCCTCTGTCCACGGGATTCTCCAGGCCAGAATACTGCAGTGGGTTGCCATGCCCTCCTCCAGGGGATCTTCCCAACCCAGGGATCGAACCTGGGTCTCCTACATTGCAGGCAGATTCTTTATCGTCTGAGCCACCTTTGCTTTCCAGAAAGCCTCATGGGTGGGGGATTTACCTGCTGATAGACCCAGCAGCTGGCCAAGGGAGGCAGAAGGTCTGGGGAAGCTTGGTGACATTGGTCCTGGGGGACCTGTTCATGGTATGATGACCCCTTCCTCCCACATGGGGACCTACGGCTGGGATGAGAAGGTTCCTGCATTTGGAGCAGGCACCCAGCGGGTAATACAGACCCAAAAACACACAGAGCATCACAGCGTCAGCAGGGGATCTGCCTGGTACCTGCCCACCAGCCAGCAGGGCTCTTCCTTCCAGGTGTCAGTCTCCCTGTGACTGAGGGTCCCGTAGTGATTGGGCCTGTGTGGAGGGTGGAGCACAGGAAGTGTTATTAGTTGCCACGAGGAAAAAGCATGCCAGCTCAGGGGGTGACCAGCCAGGATGACTGCCTTGTCTGGGAAGGCTGCCCATGGGCCCTCTATCTGGGTCTTGAAGGATGGGTAGGAGTTTTCTGGTCTGAGCATGGCAGACCAGCATGTACAGAGGCATGTTACCACACATCGTCACTGTGTTGCGAGGCTAGAGTGTGACTGGAGGAGGGGCCCGACCTTGGAGGAGTCGGCCTCATGAACACGGGGAGCCTCACCCTGGGTGTGAAGTGAAGCAGGTCCCCTGGCGGGCACTTCCTCTGTAGAGTGCGGGGCCCGCAAAGGATGGAGGGCAGACAGATCCATGATGTGGAATGGAACCACAGGAGCCGGACGTGGGGAGGTGTCAGGATTAGAATGAGCCGTTTTTTGCAGCAGCTCAGTGGGAGTTGGGGGTGGTCCCAGCTCCGTGTTACAGATAGGGAAGCAGGTTTGCTCCGTACCTTGCCTGTGGTCACACTGCTGAACAGCAGTGAAGCTGGACTTTGGATTTGGGTCTCGCTCCAGCTCTAGAGCCCCTGAATATTGGACATTTGGGAAGGTTACTGAATCAGTTAAGATCATCATGCTTACAAGTAACAGTGAATTTGTTCACGTAACCAAAGAGTACGGAGATAAACTGGCTTCAGGCAAGGCTTGATCCAGTGCTGTGGGAGCGTCCGAGGATCTGTTAGTGTTAGCTACACCCTCGGACTGGCCCCAGGATGGCTGCCCACTAGTTCCAGAGGTGGCACAGGACTTTATCCTTGTCCCAGGGTCCCCACCTGGTGCCCTGAGAGGCACTGTGACTGCCTGCTTAGGTAGGGGCTGGAGAGGACAGATGGACTCAGCCCAGATCAAGTGCCCACCTGCACAGCTGGGGAAAGGGGGTGAGAAGGGGACTCTTTCCCAGGTGGTTCCCGCCCAGGTAGGCTTAGGTGCTGGCGCCACCTGCTGCCTCCGGTGGGTAGTGCGCAGCATCCTGGTGTCCGTGGCTTAAAGAACCTCTTTTTTTCTTTACAAAACTAAGGGCACCAGAAACAGATTGACCCAGAAACATTCAAAGATTTCTACAACTGCTGGAAGGAGGCAGAAGCAGAGGCTCAGGAGGTTAGCCTGCCTTTGTCGGTGATGGAGCAGCTGGACAAAAACGAGTGTGTATACAAGCTGTCGCGCTCCGTGAAGACGAGTCGTGGGGTAGGCAAGATCGCCATGACCCAGAAGCGTCTGTTCCTCCTCACGGAGGGGCGGCCGGGCTACGTGGAGATCTCCACCTTCAGGAATGTAGAGGTGAGGACAGGCCTGGGGCCGCCAGCCGGCCCGCCCCCACGCGCAGCTCCGGTTGACCCTGGGGCCTCATTTACCCGCCTCTCGTTCTGCCTCTGCAGGATGTCAGAAGCACCACGGCCAGTTTTCTGCTCCTGAGAATTCCCACTTTAAAAATCAAAACGGCGTCCAAGAAAGAAGTCTTTGAAGCCAACCTGAAAACGGAGTGTGACCTCTGGCACCTGATGGTGAAGGAGATGTGGGCCGGGAGGAAGCTGGCCGACGACCACAAGGTCTGGGCCCGGCTGCTTTCCTGTTCTCACCTGGGCTCAGGTCTCTCAGTGGTGCTTGGCCTGAAGCCTGGACCACTCGGGCCTGGGCCTGGGCACAGCGTCTCGTCAGAAGGCACTGGGGATGCTGTGGTCCACGTGACTTGGTGCAAGGCCCTGGGGTGCTGGGGGAGGCCTTGGGGGCAGACACAGAGGCCAGCCCGCAGGGCGGCATGTGTGGCCCTGGGCTTGGCCTCTGCATTCCGCCTCCTCTGCTCCAGGCGAAGCCAGGGAGGGGAGCGTCGGGGCTGGACGCTGGCAGATGTGAGCTCAGCTCTCAACCCTTCCCCTTCACAGGGTTAGGGTTCTGGTCGGGGATGTGTTAGGTTCCTTCCATAGGGCTACATTTAAAATCCTAGGGAATTTTGTAGCTTCACGTACTTTGGGCCAGACTGATAGCTTTGATTACAGCAAGTTAAGACTTCCTCGTTATCAAGGGTACCCTGGATGGAGGTAAAACATAAGACACACCGGGGCAATGTTTGTCTTGTCTGGATGGCAAGATGAGACAGGAAACTCACAACAGAGGGGGCAAAGGGTCCAAACTGGGAACTCATACGGGGAGCAGTTTGTAAGGTTCTCGAGAGCTGCAGCTCACTGGTCATCGGGGAGACGCAGGCGGGGGCGGCGGCCACCCAGTGCAAACTTCAGGAAGAACGTACGTCCAGTGGTGGAAGAACTGCCCTCTGTGATGGAAGTTCCGTCCCTGGAGGAGCCTAAGGTCAAGGAAATGGAAGGAGGTTTCGGTTTAAAATGAGAAAGGGAGGACTAGGTCCTTAAATTCCAATGTTCTGTGACTTTTGGACTCTGATTTTACGGCCACTTGGTTATTTAGCACAACCCAGGTGGCTCCATGGTAAAAACTCTGCCTACCAATGCAGGAGATGTAGGTTCAATCCCTGGGCCACGAAGATCCCCTTGAGAAGGAAATGGTAACCCACTGCAGTATTCTTGCCTGGAAAATTCCATGGACAGAGGATCCTGGCGGGCTATAGTCCACAGGGTCACGAAGAGTTGGACACGACTTTGCGACTAACAAAAACAAAGTGTATCAAAGCCGGCCAGCTGGCAGGCGCCTAAGGAGAGTCGTACAGCCTCACATCCCGCCCACCCTGCACAGGGACTGCAGCTGCCTTTGCCATACACAGTGGAACTGGTCACTGTGACAGACGCTGTATGGCCCACAGACCCTAACGCGTTCACCACCTGGCCCTTTAGAGGAGTTTAGTGACACCTGGTATCAGCTCAGTTCAGTTCAGTCGCCCAGTCGTGTCTGACTCTTTGTGACCCCATGAACCACAGCTCGCCAGGCTTCTCTGTCCATCACCAACTTCCAGAGCTTGCTCAAACTCATGTCCATCGAGTCAGTGATGCCATCCAACCATCTCATCCTCCGTCGTCCCCTTCTCCTCCTGCCTTCAGTCTTTACCAGCATCAGGGTCTTTCCCAGTGAGTCAGTTCTTCGCATCAGGTGGCCAAAGTATTGGAGTTTCAGCTTCAACATCAGTCCTTCCAATGAATATTCAGGACTGATCTCCTTTAGGATGGACTGGTTGGATCTCCTTGTTGTCCAAGGGACCCTCAAGAGTCTCCTCTAACACCACAGTTCAAAAGCATCAATTCTTTCGTGCTCAGCTTTTGTTTGTGAGTCCAACTCTCACATCCATGCATGAGTACTGGAAAAATGACAGCTTTGACTAGACGGATCTTTGTTGGCAAAGTAATGTCTTTGCTTTTTAATATGCTGTCTAGGTTGGTCATAACTTTTCTTCCAAAGGGCAAGTGTCTCTCAATTTCATGGCTGCAGTCACCATCTGCAGTGATTTTGGAGCCCCCCAAAATAGTTTGTCACCATCTCCACTGTTTCCCCATCTATTTCCCATGAAGTGATGGGAACAGATGCCATGATCTTAGTTTTCTTAATGTTGAGTTTTAAGCCAACTTCTTCACTCCCCTCTTTCACTTTTATCAAGAGGCTCTTTAGTTCTTCTTTGCTTTCTGCCATAAGGGTGGTGTCATCTGCATATCTGAGGTTATTATCTTTCTCCTGGCAATCTTGATTCCAGCTTATGCTTCATCCAGTCCAGCATTTCCCATGATGTACTCTGTATATAACTTAAATAAGCAGGGTGACAGTATACAGCCTTGATGTACTCCTTTCCCAATTTGGAACCAGTCTGTTGTTTCATGTCCAGTGCTAACTGTTGCTTCTTGACCTTCATACAGATTTCTCAGGAGGCAGGTCAGGTGGTCTGGTATTCTCATCTCTCTCAGAATTTTCCACAGTTTATAGTGATCCACACAGTCAAAGGCTTTGGCATAGTCAATAAAGCAGAAGTAGATGTTTTTCTGGAACTCTCTTGCTTTTTCAGTGATCCAGCAGATGTTGGCAATTTGATCTCTGGTTCCTCTGTCTTTTCTAAAACCAGCTTGAACATCTGGAAGTTCACGGTTCACATACTGTTGAAGCCTGGCTTGGAGAATTTTGAGCATTACTAGCGTGTGAGATGAGTGCAACTGTGCAGTAGTTTGAGCATTCTTTGGCATTGCCTTTCTTTGGGATTGAAATGAAAATGGACCTTTTCCAGTCCTATGGCCACTGCTGAGTTTTCTGAATTTGCTGGCATATTGATGCAGCACTTTCATAGCATCATCTTTTAGGATTTGAAATAGCTCAACTGGAATTCCATCACCTCCACTAGCTTTGTGGGTTGTAAGTTGTTGTTGTTCAGTTGCTAAGTTGTGTCTGACTCTTTCCAACCCCGTGGAGCGCAGCAAGCAAGCTTCCCTTTCCATCACCGTCTCCTGGAGTTTGCTTAAACTCATGTGCATAGAGTTGACGATGCCATCCAGTCATCTCATCCTCTGTTACCTGCTTCTCCTCCCTCCTTCAATCTTTCCCAACACAAGGGTCTTTTCCAGTGAGCTGGCTCTTCACATCAGGTGGCCAAAGTATTGGAGCTTGAGCTTCAGCATCAGTCCTTCCAATGAATATTCAGGACTGATTTCCTTTAGGATGGACTGGTTGGATCTCTGTGCAGTCCAAGGAACTCTGAAGAGTCTTCTCTAACACCACAGTTCAAAAGCATCAGGTCTTCGGTTGTTAGCTGGTTAACTACATAGGCTAATGAGTGGGAGGATTATTCCAACTATTTTGGGGAAGGGGTGGAGACAACCAGTGTTTGTCTCAACTAAGAGAAAGTAAGTACATGACATCAAATCCAAATTCAAACTGCAGGTGGCTTTGAAAACCACACATTTTTTAAAGTATTGCTGTGTGTAACAGGATAGAATCTTAATGGGATGTGATTTCAGAGATGCTGTGCTGAGATGACTGTGCCTCCCACAGGACCCCCAGTACGTACAGCAGGCGCTGACCCACATTCTCTTGATGGACGCAGTCGTTGGCACGCTGCAGTTACCAGGAGCCATCTACGCGGCCTCCAAGTTGTCCTACTTTGATAGGATGAGGAATGAAAGTAAGGTTTTTTCCTGGTTGCCTTTTGTCTTCTCAATTGGAACCAACCCCAGATGTCTCGACTGCCTTTCTTCTGCACTTTTCTCTTTTGCACACCACACCTCCCTCTGTGTCTCTCCTTTTCTCACTTACCAATCCCCGGGAGCTCTCTGCTCCTCAGGACACACTGAGGCCCCTCACCGTTTCAGTGTCTGAGTAACAGTCCACTTTGCCCTGTACGGTGTTGGTCCTGAACCTGAATCACCAATAACACAGCAACAGGGTTCCTGTTGAGTGCCTCACAGAATCGCCGTCGCAGTCTCTGGAGCTCTGTGGTCAGACGCGTGTCCGCTGCAGAGCCGCAGGAACCTCTGCGCGTGGTTGCCCTCGACTGTCGGACTTCGTTGCTCAGGGGTGGGGAGACCCTTGACAGCCATCTCACTTTTTTCCTTTGATTCAGTCAGTTCCCCACCCCTAGGAATTCTCTGGTCTCCTGCCTGTAGGTTTAGATCTTGGTCTCACATTCTGGAAGCCATAGAGGTCAGTGGTTAGCTCAGTTTTTTATTTTTAGAAGATTTTTCAAGTCTAGGAAATAGCGAGAAGATAAGAATAGGTTTATGCAGCATTTTTAGCTACTTCTGTAATGTGTCCACTTTTAAATGATCTCCTAAAACCAGTAGTTGTCCTATGCTTTGCATAAAGAAGCAGAGATGCTAGAGGACCACCTACTCTATCAACCTTACTATGTGCTGGAAGTCACGTGTGCTTGATTAAACCCACAACCTGAAGTTGATTCATGAAACACAGATGAGCAAGTTTCAGGGATTTTTAAAAAGTTATTCTTGGCTGTGCTGGGGTCTTTATTGCTGTGTGGGCTGTCTCTAGTGGTGGCGAGCAGGGACTACTGTTGGCTGCGGTGTGCGGGCTTCTCGCTGTGGCGCACAGGCTCGAGGGCGTGCGAGTTCAGTGGTCGCAGTGCGCAGGCTCAGTAGTTGTGGCTCCCAGGCTTGGTTGCTCTGGGACACGTGGGATAGTCCTGACCAGGGATTGAACCCGGGACCCCTGCATTCCTATGCTCTGTACCACCAGGGAAGTCCTATAGGGCTGTTTTTCAGATGACAGCTAGTTTTGCTTGTCTGTACTTTACAAACTGTAACAGTTTTATTGAGATATAATTCACACACCATTCCCTTTCACAGTGTATACCTTACTGGTGTGAGTGTATTCAGAGCTCTACAGCCATGAGCACAGTGGGCTTGAAACATTTTCCTCGCCCCATACGTTTAGCAGCCACCCCTCAGCTGCCGAGCAACCACTACCCTACTTCCTGTTGCCGTGGATACGCCCCGTTTTTGCCTGGTCTGAGCACTTCCTATGTGTGAACTCATACCAGTACATGTGCTGCGTGTCTGGCGTCCTTCATGTGGTGGTACACGCCACGGTCATCCGTGTGGCAGGGGTTACCACTTCATCCCTTTGGTGGCTGAATGTACTCCTCCGGATGGATACAGTATAGTTTATCCCTCCCTCTGTTGACCTTTTGAGGTTTCCTGCTTCCTTCCTGTTGCAAACAGTGAGGCTGTGAATAATTCCCGTACGAGTTTTTGTTTGGACGTGTTTTTATTCCTCTTGAGTTGATAGCCAGGAAGACTCTGTTTAAAACGTCATCCCAGAATTAGGGGAAACAAGCCCTGGGTATGTGTTCAGTCCCCTCGGGGCGATTTGCTCTTTGCCGTGTCTGTCACTAACCGTGACGTCACTCATGCTTCCTGGTCCCAGGAACCCCTCTCCTATATCGCCGGGTCCCCCCACCCCCCCATCCCAGGACCCCACTCTCGGGGAGCAGCCAGGATGCTCCAGTTGCTGGAGGGACTTGTCAACAGTCCTGGAGCCGGATGTTGACGTCAGGTTTTTTTCTCCCCTTTAATTAGGAACTAAATCAAATACACACTACACTTGAGCTGTGGAGACCACTCCACGCTCAAGCCTGATCTTTGTCAAGGGTTTGCAGAAAAGCCTTCTCCCTCTGGATAGCACGTCTGCAGTCTCCACAGAGGGACCAGCACATGGCACTCGTGATCCCACGCTGCAGGGGCGGTCCCCCACGCTCAGTGTCCAGGATCCCTTGTTCCAATCAAGGACCGTTTGCCCTTGTGTGAAGCGTAAGGCGGCAGTGACGTGTGATCCCAGCCTTCAGTGACTAGCGTGTGCTCCATTCGTGATGGAAGGTCTAAAAACGAAACTTTCTGAAGTCTGCACCCCGTCCCTGGAAGGAGGCACTTGGCAAGCACTGGAGATACTTGACGTGTGTGTGGTGGGGGTAGGGGGGCGGGCGTTGTTACTGGCACTGACCAGGTGAGGCCAGGAATGCTGCTAAAGGTTTTGCAGTGCACAGGACACCCCCCACAGCAGCCACGCCACGAGCCGGGGTGACAAGCTGCTCGTGGGTTAGACTGATGGAGAAGTCTTCAAAGTCTTCTCTCTGCTGGACCATCCCTAACAGTCGCGTGTTAGATCATTTAGCTTGGCAGCTGTGTTCAGATGACAGGCAGTATGAGACCTTGGCAGACACTCATCCTCTGGCCGGAAATGCTTGGCTTTACTTATGTCCAGTTTAAATGGAGCTTCATCTTCGCAAATCACGGCTTTACCCCAGGACTAATATCCTGAGGGGAGCCGAGAGTGTGCGAGAAAGTCCTGGAGTCTGGGGAACTGACCCTCATGTGTTTGCCTTTCAGTGCCCATGGTGGTTCCGAAGACGACCTCGGAAACCCTGAAACATAAGATCAACCCCTCGGCGGGGGAGACCTCGCCACGAGCCATCGAGGTGCTGCTCTACACCCCAGGTGAGGCCCACCCCTGCGGAGTCGCTGCTGGTTTCGTAGCTTTGTTGACGAGTCGATTTACAGCCTTGTGTTCATTTCTGCTGTACAGCAAGGCGATCCGGTTAATGCACATATACACATTGTTCTTCATGCTCTTTTCCATCATGGTTTATCACAGGACATTGATTACAGCTCCCTGTGCTGTCCAGTAGGGCCATGTTGTCTATGTCACTGCTGTTCTTTTGAACGATCTGAGAGCTGAGACTTGGGTTCAAGGTCAGCACTGAAGTGGAAGGGCAATGGCAGGATGAGGGTGGACAGGGCCCACGTGGTTTTATACCTTTGGACGCAGAACTCTGGGTTACCAGGTGCAGCTGCTCTGTGGACTCAGAGGCCACAAGGGGCCGTACGTGGCTGAGTCCCCATCCAGCCTTGCCGTCCTTACATCTGATGAATAAAGCCGCTGCACTCACCTCTTTGGTCGGGTCGAGCCTGTTGTCACTGGGTTGGGATGACGGCCCCTCCGGTACTGATGTGCACATCCGACAACACGGCTGGCCGTTCCCCCGGTCAGGGACCAGGGAGCACCGGCCAACCCCTCCGAGAACCCTGGGAGCCAGGGAGCCAGACTCCGGGCACTGAGCCTGGCTTGGGAGCATCTCAGGCTCTGGGGGACTGCAGACTGCATCTCAGTGGGCAGATCGCCCCAGCACGGCCAGGAAACTAGGGCATGAACACCCCAGAAAGACTGGCAGATTCACACTTCCTGGATTAGGACCGAGGTGATGCTACAGAGCAGGGGTGGGAGAAAGGCTGTCTTCCTCCTAGGAGGCACTAGGTTGCTGTGGGTTCACGCGGAGAAGATGGGGCTTGAGTAAACCTCAGATCACACATGGCCATCGGCTCCAAGGGTGGAGAGCTGAACGTGAAAGGCAAAAGCAAATGTAAGCAAATGAAGCTTAGAGACAGTAATACAGAAGATAATCATGACCTTAGGATAAGGAAAAAAGTCACAGCATGTAAAAACTACGAGCGTTAAGGAACAGATTGGTGAATTTGACCATATAAAGGATTTTTAAAGAAATTTCCAGGTGAGTGAAAGTGATGGTCGCAGACTTGGAAAGGATGTTCGTAAGAGGATAGACTCTACCCGGGGTATTTGAAGTCAGTGGTATTCAAAGAGCGGCTACAAGTCAGAGAGTAACAGCCCGATTCAGAAGCAGGCAGGAGGCGTCAACACTTCCCTGTGGAGGAGATCGAGACACCTGACTAAAGCCATAAGCCTTATGAGCGCCAGGGAAATGCATACAAACCACAAGTGAGAAAACAAAACCTTCTTGGTGTCAGAGTGGCCAGGACGGGAAAGACCGATGGTGCCAAGTGCGGTGGCCATGAGGACAGCGGGAGCCCTGCTGTGCTCGTGGCGGGGCACGTCCGTGGCTGCAGACCCGTCCTCTGCCCCTGAGCCCCCTTCCCTCTGCCTGAAGCGCTGCCCCCAAGTAAATGCTCAGGCCTCCTGCCGTCCTGCCGGGGGAGGGCTCTGTCTGTGTGGCTCTCAGGCTGGAGCCAGCCGATCCACGACTCTAAGCTCCAAGGGGCTTGGCGGTTCAGGCCGTGCTCACCTTTGGAGCCTGGGCACCCAGGGTGGCACCTGGTGCTGGGCAGGACCTGAGTCTTGGCACGAATCACAGATCCCGTGCTGATGCAGCAGAGGGTTTCCTTTCAACGTGTCGGGTTGCTTTCCTCTTCAGGGCATCTTGACCCAGCGGAAAAAGTGGAGGATGCTCACCCCAAATTGTGGTGTGCACTGGACGAGGGCAAGGTGATCGTATTTGATGCTTCCTCCTGGACGATCCACCAGCACTGCTTTAGAGTGGGCACCTCTAAGCTGGTGAGTAAACAGCGTGCCATCCAGTGTGGACAGTTTTCATCAGCTTCTGAGTTAAGTTGCAGTTTTGGAAAGTGAACATGTCCACCTGCATAGGCAGTGGATGCTTGAACCCCACAGCATCACTGAGTCCGGATGAGTCGGGATTAGGGCTTTCATGCTTTTTAAAGCTTTATTTTTCGTTTGTTTTGGGCTGTGCTGTCCTTGTTGCTGTGCGGGCCTTTCCGTAGTTGTGGTGAGGAGAGTGGGGGCCACTCTGTAGCCGCAGTGCTTCTCACTGCAGTGGCCTCTCTTGTTGCGGAGCACAGGTTCCAGAACATCTAGGCTTCAGGAGCTGTGATTCCGGGTGCCAGGGCACAGGCCCGGCAGGTGTGGCACGCGGGGCCAGCCGCTCCACAGCACGTGGGATCTTCCCAGATCAGGGATCAGACCCGTGTCTCCTGCATTCCCAGGCAGAGTCTTTATCACTGAGCCACCAGGGAAGCCTGAGGGGTTTTCATTTTTGTCTCGAGCTTTTAAGTTGAACATAAGCGTGTTCTGTCTCTCACTTAAATACTCTTATTTAAGTGAGCAGACTAATGGCTTTAACACCCCACACTCTGAAAACTGGTATAAAACTGGGTTTCAGTCCTGTGAAGGGCAAGGTGGTATTCTCACATTTACATTTCCAGTCATCAAAAGCAGACACTGGAATTATTTTAACATATTTGGGGTTGAGACTGAGAACCACTTAAATAAAATTTGCATGATATCATAGTTATTGAGTGGTTGAGAAACCTCAATGGTTTGGGTTATTAGACTGATAACTTAGTCAACTTTACTTTATTAAAAGAAAGTTCAGTTTAGTCACTCAGTCGAGTCTGACTATTTGTGACCCAATGGACTACAGCACGCCAGGCCTCACTGTCCATCACCCAGAGTTTACACAAACTTATGTCTGTTGAGTCGGTGATGCCATCCAGCCATCTCATCCTCTGTCGTCCCCTTCTCCTCCCGCCTTCAATCTTTCCCAGCATCAGGGTCTTTTCCAGTTAGTCAGTTCTTTGCATCAGGTGGTCAAAGTATTGGAGCTTGATCTTCAGCATCAGTCCTTCCAGTGAATATTCAGGACTGATTTCCTTTAGGATGGACTGGTTGGATCTCCTTGCAGTCCAAAGGACTCTCAAGAGTCTCCTCCAACACCACAGTTCAAAAGCATCAATTCTTCAGTGCTCAGCTTTCTTTATAGTCCAACTCTCACATCCATACTGGGAAAACCATAGCTTTGAAAAATCATTTGTTTCTGTGTGATGTCGCCCACGTGCTCCAGGGCCTAACACAACCACACCTGGAACGGGCCTTGTGAATTCTGGTGTTTCCAGGAGAGGGGCGATTGGCACTTTCTTTCTGGTGGGGTTCCAGTGTCTTTAGCAACACCACCCTGCTGTTCAGAATGCTGTCACACCTACTCTCTGGTGGGCTTCATCCTGTTCAAAAGACCCTCAGAGGGTACAAAAGAAGCCACTGTCCCAAGGGGTCTTGTTAGGAAAATTTCCATGCCATCTCCTGTAACATGAAACTTCTTTTTCATGTGAAAAGCAGGATGAAGTGAAGTTTGCATACCTTAGTGTTCAGCTCACCTCCACTCTGATGGTCACGTTCCATCATCTGAAAACAAAGGCACAGTCTCTGGCACAGTCCGCTTCCAAAACTAGGGTGAAACAGAAACACTGTGATTCAAATCCATGTTGCCAAAGGGTGGGGGTCATTCTTAAAGTTGCTAGAAACCATCCCCTCCACATTCAAATAATGAGCTTCGGATGATAAAGGAATGGGATCCAAGACACATTGGAGCAAACTACTTATAGAAGTCTAGTAATGCTGTAGATCAACAAAAAACAAGAAGGAGAAGTTCAGGACACCATTCTTACTCTAAAATTTAATGTTTTCCTGTTGCTTCTTAGTTACAAGCATTTCAAAGACTGTTTAATAATAGAATAACTTTAAAATCCTCCTGAAAATGAAATCAAATGGCCACATTTTATATCAGTCTCTATTGATTGCCAGTTAGGCCAGGTCACATTTAATTAAAGCAGAAAGTTAACAAATTATGTGAAAATATCTTCCCACTAGTTTCACAGGGACATTTTGTATCATCTGACAAGGCAGAAACTTGGGCAATTCTCTATAGAAAACGCTGCCTCCTCTGAAAGTTGAAGTTCAAAGTGGTTTATCTAAGATATCCTTGGGTCACTAAAGAAAGACATTTTACTAAAATTATAATAATTCTCTGGTAGATGCCACAAAAGAAAGGGCTTTTTAAAATAATTAATTCTGAAATTAGCAAAGTAGCATCTTTCCAGAATACATATTGGTAAAATTGAAGCTATCAGTTTTTATAAGCTCTTTCATCTGGCAACAATAAGTAAAAGTAACCACCAGATAAGTAACAGTAACCACCATCGATAGTGATTTACTGTATTAGATCTAGCCTCAGCCCCTCCAGCATGATGTAACTGTTATTCTTGTATTTGAAAACCTAAGACATCTGTTCAGTTTCAGTAGAATGTTGCCGGTGTCATGGATGGAGTCAGACACCAGCTCAGGAAGTTTTTAGGGATGCAGTCAGACTGGTTGAGATGTACCAGCAGACACATTTATGGTTCACACGTTTATGTGGCTTTTATAACCCTGCAGTGTTTTAGCCCTTAATTTCTCATTTCGGAAACTCTACAGATAAATCACTGTTGTCGATTCTTGCCTGGCCAGAATCCCTGAGAGCTGTGTCCTGCTGCAGGAGCGCAGGCGGTTTTGTTTCTTGCTAGTGTGCAGTCAGTCCTCATTGTTTGCAGATTTGCCTAATTGCTCATTGATTTGTGGCCCCAGAACAAACGCTAATGGAGCTTTCGTGGTTGTCCAAAGTCTGGACAGGGCCTGGGAGCTGAGTGCATCCGAGGTTGGGCGAGGCGACTGCCTCTGGGGTCAGCTCAAACTGTGCACAGGTGTCCTTTACACGGCCTATTTAGCGCCACGTCTCACATTTTTGTGCTTTGTGTGTGTGTGATTTTGCTGTTTAAAATGGTGCCCTAGCACAGAGAGAAGGGCATCTTCTCCGTATGGAGAAGATGTGGACACAGTTCAGACCTGTGTCCTTTCAAGGATCAAAGGTGTTCCTTAAACAGAAACGCACGTCAGTGATGACGTGCTGATCGCATAACAGTGGTGTGACCTGAGGCTGGCGGGAACCTGAGCCAGTGGGTCCCTGGGAGCCGCAGCTCGGCGCGGGACACACGGGCTGCTGACCGCGCTGCTGTCTGCTTGGCCCGACAGAACTGCATGGTGATGGCGGAGCAGAGCCAGGTGTGGGTCGGCTCGGAGGACTCAGTCATCTATATCATCAACGTCCACAGCATGTCCTGCAACAAGCAGCTCACAGACCACCGCTCCAGCGTCACAGGCCTGGCTGTACAGGAGGGAGCGCAGGCACCCAGGTGCGGCGGGATTCACTGGGTTGGGGGGCCGCCTGGCTCTGGGGCAGGTCGGGGTCCCAGAGGGCAGTGTCCTGGTGGCCGTGGGTGATGGCCAGCAGGGCCCAGGCCGGGCAGGGGGAGCGAAACAGGTCTGGAAGGTGAACCAGGGGATGTCCTTACGTGGCTTCGGGCATGGGTACAGAGAAGAGGTCTGAAGACGCAGTCAGAGAAGACCCCCTCTGGGGTGAGCATGGTGGGCACGCTGCAGGCCCCTGGCCTCCCCGCCCATTTCCTGACTCTCGGGTTGGCCTGCCGTCCTTCGCCTGTGGACACATCACTGAAGTCCTCCGTCTTTGCATGGAACCCCCATGTGCCTGTGTCCAGCTGTGCGCTTCTTATCAGGACGCTGGTCAGTACTGGATTAGGGTCCACCCTGTTAGCGTCATTTAACTACTTCTGTGAAGACGCTGCTGTGAAGTAAGGTGGCATTTGAAGTCCTGGAGGGTAAGGGTGTCACCATGTCTTTCTTCGGGGCTGCAGTTCAACCCATCAGCTGTTGAACCTCACGTCCTGACTTCCTTTAGCTCGTCAGGCCCTGAGGGCGGCCTGTGTCTGTTCTCTGCTGTGGCCTGGGCCTGGATCAGGGCCTGGCACACAGCGGGGGGTGGGGGGCACTGAGCACCAGGCAGAGCCCTGTTTCCCGCTGTGACCTGGAGGCAAGTGGACCCAAGTGGCTGTGGCTCTGCAGCTTTGTGGTTGCTCCCTCGGTGCCACCCCACCCTCCTGTCCCCCGAGTGTCAGGGGTGCCGTGTGTCCTCAGTTGAAGGTGACATGCCATCAGAAGGTGAAGGGCACATGGCACAAGCTGAGCCTGCCCCCTGCAGCTGCCGGTCCCTGAGCCCTGCTGACCCTTGACCTCAACGTGTGCAGGGGTGCAGGGAGCACTGTGGTTTCTGGCCCCTTGTGGAGGTGGATTTTAGTGACTTGATTCTGCTCACACGTCCTCATGGAGCAGGCGGCGAACAGTGGCAGGAGGTACTGGGGGCAGGTGTGGGCATTGAGCTTACCCCCACCGGCTTATCCCCTGATGGGTCTCTGGCGCCACCCACCGGCTGGGCCGTGGGTGCTGTGCCTGGTGGCAGCTTTGTTCTTTCTGGATGCAAAGGCCATCTTTCCATCATCAGCGTCATCGTCATCATCATGTGGTCTTTCGGGCCGCAGTTAAGCGCGCGTGTGTTCACCCCGCAGCACCGTGTACTCGTGCAGCGCTGATGGGATGGTCCTGGCCTGGAACGCAAGCTCCCTGCGGGTGACCGGCAGGTTCCAGGTGCCCGGTGGAGGGCTCTCGGCCATCAGACTGCACGGCGGCCGCCTCTGGTGCTGTAAGTGCCCATGCCCCGGCCCCTGTGCCCTGCCCCAGCTAGGCCAGGCCCTTTCCTCCGCTTTGCATTCCATCTGGGGCTTTGGAACTCAGGTTCCTTCTTTGTGCCCCTGCTCCCCACATCCCTCAGGAGTGTGCAGCCGCCTTCTGCCCCTCCCCTCTCGATGCCCCGCCCCTCCTCCCCTCCGCCCTCCCTGCCCGTGGCACCTCCCCTCCCTGTGCCCCTCCTACTGCCCCGTCCCTCTCCCTCCCTCCCCTCCCGTGGCCCCTCCCTCCCCCTGTGCCCCTCCCCTCCCCCCTCCCTGTGTCCCTCCCCTCCCGTGGCGCCTCCCTCGGCTCTCGCTGTGCCCCCGGGCTGTGGCCGCTCCTCCCGCAGCCCTCCTGGCCCCATCCTCTGTGTGCTGATGTGTGTGGTCCTAAGCGGGCACTTCTCGGGGGTGTGATGGGAGGTGCAGACGCCTGAGGCGTACGTAGCTTCTGTATTTATGGACATCACAGCACAAAGGTGGCTTGCGCTTTGAAGGCTTCCCTAGCGTGTGCCAGATACCACGGGTGGTGATCATGGATACTTTGTAAAGTCGAAGCCTGTTTTACCTGTGACGAGATGCACAGTGTGTGTGTAGAAAGGGCACACCACAGAACGTTTCCATCAGGCCGCCGGCCCTGCTGTGCCCCTCTCCAGGGAGATGCCTGTTTTGAGTTCTCCCATGGGTTTATTTTCCTTGTTCCTGAACTTTCTGTAGATGGGCTCTACAGCGTGTGCTCTTTTTATCTGGCTCAGTTCAGGCAACCTGACGTTTTTAGGGTTCATCCGCAGTGTTTCAGGAGCGACAGCACACTCATTCCACTGTGTGGATGCTACAGCTTGGTTACTGGTTCCCCTGTGGGTGGACCTGGGTTAACCATGTTTCACCATCTGAGAAATTGCCATCTTTTCTGAAGTTGCCACATGGTTTTATATCCCCACCAGTGGTATATGAGGCTTCCAGTTCCTCTCCGTCCTCACCAAACCTATCATCTAGTTTTTATTACAACTACCTGGTGGGTGTGAAGTGGTATCTCACTGTGACTTTGGTTGCATTTCCCCCGATGACTCATGGACTGTTTGCCATCTCTGTGTTTTCTTCAGAGACATGTCTATTCAGATCCTGTGCTCATAGGTCTTCTCACTTTCAAGGCGATTAAAGACATGGCTGGGTGTAAACCTTTTTGTTCCTCCATTTTCCCATCTGTACTTCTTTCATTCCTCCTTTCCTGCCTCCCTTTGGGCTTTTTCTCTTTTTTATTCAATTTAATCTTCTTTATTGTCTCTTTAGTTATTTGGGCTTTGTTCTACTTTTTAGCAATGGCTCCAAGAATTTCAACATGCAATGTTAACTTCTCACTACATACCTTCAATAACTATTACACCACTTCATGTATAATGGACACAGTGCACAGCAGTAGAGTTAATTCCATTTACCTTTCTTTCCCCTTCCTATTGTTGTTAAATGCCATATTTTATTGCTATGATTGTGATAAACTTCATATTTTAGAAAATTTTACCCAAGTATTCAATGGTCTTGCAAAGAAATGAAGAAAAAAAATTTATTTCTGTCCATATATTTATCATTTCCTGTGAGCTTCGTCCCTTCTTAAAACTCAGGTTTCTGTCTTGCATCACACTGCCTCTTAGCCTTGGGATTTCCAATGGCCTGTGTCTGCTGTAAACGGAGTCCAGGCTGACAGTTGTAGATTCCCTGAACATTAGAAATGTCGTTCCATTGTCTCGCAGCTCTTCTTGTTCCTGATGAGCAATCGGCCGTCATTCCCACTGTTCTGCTGAACAGAATGTGTCTGGAGTCTGCAGCTGCTTTTAAAGTTCTGTCTCTGGTTTGCATGAGTTGGACTAGTGTGCTTGGGTGTGAAGGGCTTTGTGTTGATCGTGCTTGCGGTTTACTTTCTCGAATTAAGGGGAACCCTGGGAACTGTGCAGCTCACCGAGTTTCTTTCTTTCTAAGACTATATCCTTCAGCTCTGGTTGGTCTCTGGTGACTGTCAAATGTGTGTGTGTCTATTCGTGGATGCATTTGGGACTAAAAGGTCCCTGTTAAGTATGGGGAGGGGTATAACAGAATGAGAGTAGATAACTTCATTTTCGGGGTGGAATTCCTTGTATTTTTCAAGTTAATGAGTACAGTAAGTAGTTTTCCTATTTAACAATGAGCAAAGCACAAGAGGAAAGCAGGGTTTCTTTGGGTAAAGAACGATGTTTACTGTGAAGTTTTGTTCCAAGTCTTTAAACAAGGATAAAAAGCTAAAAGCTTGGTCACTCAGCAGATGGAGTCTGTGGGCACCGAGGTAGAGCCTGAAAGGATGCGCGTGTGGTGGGGCAGAGCGATGCCTCTGACTCCCCCACAGGCCCTTGGTGAGGTGAGCCTGGAGGTCCCAGCTTCCCTCTCCAGTCTGATCAGTGTTCCTGACCCCCTGTGCGCTCCCCTAAGTCTGCGTCTGCTGCAGCACCACAACCCCCTCCCCTGCCAGGCCTGAGCGCCCCTCCCAGGACGAGGCTCCGGCGGTTACTGGGAGGGAGAGGACCCGGCCCTACTCCCACTGGTCCAAGGTGGGCACTGAGAGGCACACGTGTGGTCCAGGCTGCAGCCTCCGTGTGCATTCAGCATCCGATCCAGGGTCATCACTGGTCATGTCAGGCTGGTCCCTGGTCCCTCTGCTCATCTTTCCCGCTAGACAGCAGGCTGACGGCTGGGAGATGCTAGAGGCAGAATGTGCGCCTCAGAACGTCAATGACTGTGCGGGTCACTGACGGGTACCCCAGAAGGCGGCCCTGATGGGATGGGCACCTTGAGGACAGTGATCAGTTCACCCACATCGTGGCCCCACCTCCTGCCCCATGTGCAGCCGGCCCCCTGTGCGCTCACACTGGCTGGGTGGCTGTGAAGTCCGCCTGCCACTCTTTGCAGTGTTGGTAGGCAGTGAGCGTGCTGGTTGGCACTCAGGAGGGGGGGTCCCTGGGGGCCTTAGTGCCTCTTGGCAGGACATCCTGCCACCCAGGCATTCCTGACAGATAGAAGCATCTGAAAGGACCTTAACGAGGCCAAGTGAATGATGGCATCTGGGATGAAAGCCCTGCGTGAAGGGATGCTGGGGCTTTCCTCAGGTCTCAGGCAGGAAGGAGGGCCCTCGCCTCCTGTGACTGGGAACCAGCCGAGCTCCCGAGTCCTGAGCACCGCCAAGGGTCATTTCTTGGTGGGCTTGGAGTCCACTCACCGTGACAGGAAGCCAGAGCCCTTCTGGGGGCTTGCTCCTCCTCCCTCTGTAACCAGACGGTGCTGCCTGCGGGGCGGGGCTGCGTCCTCCTGTCCCCGCGGCTTCATGCAGGGTGGGAGGCAGAGGGAGCAGGCATTAAAAACCCTGAGAGGATAGCCCTGCAGCTCCTCGCCTTATCTTGAACCTGACTCTGTCTCCCCTGGAGCCTGTAGCTCTCATGATGTGGAAACGGGGTTTGCTTGAGTGATTAAGAGATGGAGAGGAGCATTGACAGAGGGATGTGCTCCACAAGGCTGGGAACCACCACTCTCTCTGATCCTTACCCACGGGGGTAGCACATGGCGTGGCCGCAAGTGACAGGGAATCCCAAAAAACCGTGGCAGGAAGGATTCCACCCGCTTCCTCATTGGTAAAGATGGCGTTAATGGCCTGAGGGTCTCTGCAAGAAGACATGAAGGCACCACGTTGAGGTTCAGTTCAGTCGCTCAGTCGTGTCCGACTCTCTGCGACCCCATGGACTGCAGAACACCAGGCCTCCCTGTCCATCACCAACTCCCGAGGTTTACTCAAACTCAAGCCCATCGAGTCGGTGATGCCATCCAGCCATCTCATCCTCTGTCGTCCCCTTCTCCTCCTGCCTTCAATCCTTCCCAGCATCAGCGTCTCTTCCGGTGAGTCAGTTCTAAACATCAGGTGGCCACAGTATTGGAGCTTCAGCTTCAGCATCAGTCCTTCCAGTGAACATCCAGGACTGATCTCCTTTAGGATGGGCTGGTTGGATCTCCTTGCAGTCCAAGGGACTCTCAAGAGTCTTCTCCAACACCACAGTTCAAAACCATCAATTCTTCAGTGCTCAGCTTTCTTTATGGTCCAGCTCTCACATCCATACATGACCACTGGAAAAGCCATAGCCTTGACTAGACGGACCTCTGTAGGCAAAGTGGTGTCTGCTTATTCATATGCTGTCTAGGCCTGTAACACGGAGGCTGCAGTTAGAGTGTCTCAGGCCGCACTCAGATGTGGTGAAGGCGCTGTGGCCTGCCCGTCACACCGAGCCCTCGTGGCCCTTTCGTCCCTGTACTTTACGTTCGCTGTGCCCACCCTTCATCCTGCTCTTCGGTCTTGCAGGCACTGGAGACAGCATCCTGGTGGTGAACATGAATGGATCTCCTTGTCAAGAGCTGAAGATCAACAAGAGCTTTAGAGAGACAGGCACCTCCTTCCTGGGATTCCAGCTCATGCCCGAGGTACCCTGGCACGTTGGGCTGGCCTGGCGTCCCCGAGCCACAGGACTGCCGCTGCGCTGGCCCTGACCCATTTCCCTTTAGCAGGAGCAGCTCTGGGCAGCCTGTGCTGGGTACCCCGACGTCTACGTCTGGAGCCTGCAGGACCTAGCCCAGTGCCCGCAGAGGATCCACCTCCAGGACTGCTCTGAGATCAACTGCATGATCAGGGTGAAGAAGCAGGTGAGAGAACGCGGGCCTGGGGGTGCCCCTTGCTGCCTGCCTGGGGGCCCCATATGCCTCCCAGCTGGGCTGCACATGCCATGCCTGCTTCTCCTGGCAGATCTGGGTAGGCGCCACGGGGCTGTCGCAGGGGCAACTGAAGGGGAAGATCTACGTGATGGATGCGGAGAGGAGGACGGTGGAGAAGGAGCTGGCGGCCCACGCGGACACGGTGAAGACACTGTGCTCCGCGGAGGACAGATATGTGCTGAGCGGCGCCGGCCGAGAGGAGGGGAAGATCGCCATCTGGAAGGTCGAGTGATGGAGCGGGCCGTGCGCTGCGAGCTGCTGGTGCTTCCCCAGGGGAGGCAGTCCCAGCCAGCTGGGGCCGTCCACCCGGTGTCGGGGCCTCCTGGGCTCTCTGACCGCCGTTGTCTCACTTCCCTGCCTGGACGTCAGCTGATGAAACTGGACCATTTCGGGGCAGGGTGTTTCTCAGGTAGCCTCTGCCGAGAAGCCCTCCCGGCTATCTGGACAGTTCCAGAATCTACGCCCTGGGCCAGCGCCAGGCCAGCCGGGAGCTGCTGAGCCCCAGTCTCTGGCCACGCTTTCCCGCCCGCTTCCCTCCCTCACTCACCACATACCAGGCGCCAGGCTTGCAGGAGCCCAGCGGCCGTATACTGACCTATTTCCAGCAAAGCTCACGAGAAGGGCTGCTTTTAAATGACCACGCTGTGGTTGAGTAGGTTTGCACCACCTGCCTTGCCGTCACCGTCAGGGGTGAGGCTGTCTGCACAGGGCTGAGACGGGCTCTGTGTTTTTTCTTTTTAACAAATGCAGTGTTTTTATAATGAAAAGAGACATTTTTTAATACCAAAGATCAGCATTCTATCTAAAACAGCACAAACAAACTCTTACCGGACACTCGTGTCCATTTCTGCTGCATCCAGATCCTGGGTGCACAGCGCGTATGTACATGTAGAAAGTGCCTTATTATTTAACTGAAGATAATCATACTAGCAAAAGACCTTTTGTACAATTTTACGGTAACATTGAGCTTTCCTCCCAGTCTTGGCTAGGCGGCTGGGCGTGGAGCGAGCGCTGCGTCAGGGCCCCAGGCTGCCCCCTGTGGACCCATGGTGCGCTCTGCCACAGGAGGCTGGCTGCCAGACCCTCTGCCCTGGGTCTGGGGAACCCGGTTAGACATCCTGCCAGACCTTGTGAGCGAGGTCTCCGTCAGGCCCCCAGGACACAGCCAGGCTTCTGAGGCATCTGTAGCGACTCCCAGTTGAGAGCTGTGGCCTGGCCTCTGGCTGGGTCTACAGAACCCAAACATTCTGGAAGGTCTGATCATGTTCTGGAATGTTCTGAGACTGCAGTGCAAAGAAGAGCCAGGTGGCTGAATCCCCCCAGCCCGTCCTTCTGGGGAAGGTGTGTTCCCCTGACTTCTAGAGGGAAGACAAGCCCAGCAGCAGAGGGCAGAATGTGGAATTCTGCTTTTGTACACACATGAAAAACTAGAGTACAAGCCTGTCAGAAATCCACATAAATTACTGAATTCGCATCCACGTGCAACCAGGTGTTTTCACCTCACCAGGAATAAATCCTCAGTTACTAGTGCTACTCCCCGGTTTCTTTACTTTAGCCAGTGCTAACTTGTGGGGCTTCTTTAGAATAGTGTAGGACCGCTCAGCACCACTGATTATCAGAGAAATGCAAATCAGAGTGACAGTGAGGTGCCGCCTTACAGCAGTCAGAGTGGACATCATTCAGAAGTCTACAGATAACACGCTGGAGAGGGGGTGCAGGAAAGGGAACCCTCCTACACTGCTGGTGGGAGTGTAAGTTGGTGCAGCCACTATAGAAAATGGTACGAAGGTTCCTTAAAGAACTAAACACGGAATTACCATATGATCCAACCATCCCACTCCTGGGCATATTTCCAGAGAAAACTATACTTCACAAAGAGACACGCAGGACTTCCTGGTGGTCTGCTGGTTAAGAATCCACTCTGCAATGCAGGGGATACGGGCTTGATCCCTGGTCGGGGAACTAAGATTCCACATGCCACAGAGCAACTAAGCCCATGAGCCGCAGCTAAGACCCAATGCAGCTAAATATTAAAAAAAAAAGACGCGTGCACCCCTCTGTTCACAGTGGCGCTATACACAGCAGCAGACGTGGAGACGGCCTGAGTGTCCGTCGACAGAATGGACAAAGATGGGGTACACACACACCATGGAGTACTATCCAGCCCTAAAAAAGAGCAAAATAACGCCATTTACAGCAACATGGATGCAACTAGAGATTATCATACTAAGTGAAGTAAGTCAGAAAGAGAAAAACAAGTACCATATGATATGACTCACTTGTGGAATCTAAAATACGGCAAATGAACGTGTCCATGAGACAGAAAGATACTCAAGGACACAGAGGACAGACGTATCTGTAGGTAAGGGGATTGGGGGAGGAATGGAGTAGGAGGCTGAGGACAGCAGATATAAGCTTTTACAGACAGACTGGATATACAAGGTCCTACTGTATAGCACAGAGAACTATAGTCAATATCCTATGATAAACCATAATAGAAAATATAAAAAAAATATATATGCATGTAACTGAATTACTTTGCTGTACAGCAGAAATTAACACATTATAAATCAACTATAATTCAATTTTAAAAATTAAAATATCTCTGCAACCTTGGTATAGACAAAGATTCTTTTAAGAAACAATACAAAAAGTGCTAGATACAAAAGAAGAAATTAATGTATTAGACTTCATCAAAATATGCCATTAAGTGAAAAGAGAAACCACAGACGAGGTAAAAATACTGACATTGCTATATCCGACAAAGACTTGCATCCAAAATATATAAAGTGCTCCTACAAATCAATAAAAAGAAAAACAATTTAAAAAATGGGCAAGAGTCTTCACTAAAGAAGGTTTATCAATGGCCAGTTTGAAGAGAGGCTTAAAATCATGAGTCCTCAGGAGTGTCAAACCACAGTGAAATAACACAGTGAAATAACAGAGAATGGCTAAAGATTCACAACAGCAAATCAAGATGAGGATGTGGAACAGATGGAACATCCATCCATAACTATAAAAGCAGCATCACTGCTGGGCGAGCTGTCAGTTTCTTTTAGACACATCCCTACCCTACAACTCCACAATGCCACACTTAGCTTTTTATCCAAGATAAAGCAAAACATACGTCTGCGAAGAGACTCATGAGAATCTCCCTGTAGCATCTTTATTTGTAATAGCCCTATGCTCGAAACACCCATCAGCTGGAGAATGGATGTGATATAGCCGCACAATGGAATTCTATACTGCAGTATAAGAAAAAGAAGGAATCGAACAGCAACGTGTTTGACTCTCCAAAGCATGCCGGGCAAACTTGACACAAAGGCTGCTATTTTCATTTACATGAAGTTCAAACCAGACAAAAACAATCATGATAACTGAATTCATATCAGTGGGGATCGGGGGTAAGCTGGAAGGCATTGAGAGAGAATTCTCTGAAGAAACCATTTCATGCAGATTGAGTGTTACAAGTAGGCATATATCAGAATGTTTATAGAATATTGCACCTCATCGTGTCACTGTGTAAATTCACCCACTTAAAAAAAAACAAGAAAATCACTACTGATTCTACAGATGTTAAAGAATTAGGGAATATTTTGAATTGATGCCAGTAAATTTGGCATCAAACTTAGATGGAATGGAAAATTTATGTAAAAGATATAAACAACCATGACTAATTTAAGAAATAGATACCTAAATAGACTTATTTAAAATAAAGAAATTTAATCCATAATTTTAAACATGACAGGAAAAAAATGACAAATTCACTGATAAATTCTTCCAAATATATTCAGTTCAGTGGCTCAGTTGTGTCCAACTCTTTGCGACCCCATGAACCGCAGCGCGCCAGGCCTCCCTGTCCATCGCCAATTCCTGGAGTCTACCTAAACCCATGTCCATCGAGTCGGTGATGCCATTCAGCCATCTCATTCTCTGTCATCACCTTCTCCTCCTGCCCCCAATCCTTCCCAGCATCAGGGTTTTTTTCCAATGAGTCAGCTCTTTGCATGAGGTGGCCAAAGTACTGGAGTTTCAGCTTCAACATCAGTCCTTCCATTGAACACCCAGGACTGATCTCCTTTAGGATGGACTGGTTGGATCTCCTTGCAGTCCAAGGGACTCTCAAGAGTCTTCTCCAACACCACAGTTCAAAACCATCAATTCTTTGGCGCTCAGCTTTCTTCACCATCCAACTCTCACATCCATACATGACCACTGGAAAAACGATAGCCTTGACTAGACAGACCTTTGTTGGCAAAGTAATGTCTCTGCTTTTCAATATGCTATCCAGGTTGGCCATAACTTTCCTTCCAAAGAGTAGATGTCTTTTGATTTCATGGCTGCAGTCACCATCTGCAGTGATTTTGGAGCCCCCCAAAATAAAGTCTGACACTTTTTCCACTGTTACTCTATTTCCCATGAAGTGATGGGACCGGATGCCATGATCTTAGTTTTCTTAATGTTGAGCCTTAAGCCAACTTTTTCACTCTCCTCTTTCACTTTCAGTCCAAATATATAAAGCGTAAATATATAGCATTTTGATCATTCTTTGATCATTCTTTTCATGAAAACAGAAGAGTTGAATGCTTCCTATCGTGTTTATAAGACTAACATTACCTGCCTACAAAAAACAGATATTAGAAAGAAAAAAATACTAATTTCCCTCATAAACATTAAAATCTTTTTAAAAAGTTTAGAAAATCAAATCTAGCAATATGTAAAGAGGACATTACCTTATGATCAAGGAAATTCACCACAGGAATGCAAAGTTGGCTTAATATTCAAGACCAGTTGATGTAATTCACCATCTTAACAAATGCAAAAAGAGAAAACACAAGTTCATCTCAATAGATTCAGAAACAATATCTGACATAACTCAATATCCATTCATGTTAAGAACTCTGAGCAAGCTAGGAATAGAAGGAAACTTCTTCAACTGGGTAAAGAGCAGCTAGAACCCAGAAATGTTGCATTAATGGTGAAGACAGCGTTTTCAGTCTGAAATCAGAAATAAGGCAGACTTCTTTCTCTTACAGAATGGGAGAAAATCTTTACAAAATATATGTCAGATAAAGGAATTCTATCCTGAGAAGTCAAAAGTAACAAGGAAAACAACCAAAAAATAGGACAAAAAACTAGGTTAGAGATTTCACCCAAGAAGATATATAAATTGCAAACACAGGAAACGATGTTTAACATCTAAGGAAACACAGATGAAAACCACAGAGACACCACCACATACCCTTCCAGGACCCCTCATCGTTATGGATCTCTGGAAAAACTCTGCCATGTCTCTGAGTGTCCGTGTGTGTGTGTGTGTCCATCATTTCTGAGCACCTGGGAAAGACACTGTGTGTCCACCTTCTAGTATCTCAGAGCCCAGTTTCTTGATCTAAAAATTATTATACAGGGACTTCCTTGGCAATCCAGTGATTACGACTCTGTTGCTTCTACTGCTGGGGGCACAGGTTTAATCCCTGGTGGGGGGATTAAGATCTCACATGCTGTGCTGTGCAGCCAAATATATATAATTAATACATAATTATATGTATTATATAATTATATATATAATCATCCAGTCTCTCAATTTTGTTGGCAGAACCAAGCATGATGTAAACAGAATGATGCAAAAAGAACTGTGCAAATAGGAAGCAGATAAAAGGTTTATAATTAATGCCAGTGTGTTCTCTGTACTGAGTTTGAAGTGAGATTTCCCACTAAGAATTCAGCTCTTTTCACTAATAATTTTTTCTTCCCCCAGTCTTAGGAAAATCCTAAGGCATACCTACCAGAAACACAAATTAGTGAATTTTTACAATGACAGATGAGGTACAGACAGGTGATAATAGACAAGATGAACAAGATATAAATACAATTTTCTCTGATTTTCCAATAAAAATGAAAACACCACCCCGCACAAAAACTTTTGTTCATATGTTAAAGAATGTAGTAGACCAATCCGTGCTAATAAGAAGGATGATCGAATATTTTGCTAAACAAAAAATGTAGATTGCAAACTCTGCGTGGGGTGGTTCAGTTGTAAAACCCAAACAAAACACTAATTCTGCACGGGCAGCGGTGGCACAGACAGATGCGGAGGCTTGCGGGTTCAGGCGGAGTCCGGAGCGCTCGATTTCGGTGAGCCTACCCCTCGAGCCTGCGCACCTTCCCGCCGGCGCCGGCGCGGGCCCCGGGGCGGGCGGCCGGGTGAGGATGTGCGGCGCCGCCCCCGGCCCGCCCCCGGCTCGCGGGTTCTGCGCTCCCCTGGCGCACGCCAGAGGGCGCTGCCAACTCGCTCGGCCGCGAAGGAGACGAGTGCGGTGCCTGGGCCCCGAGCCGCGCCCCGCAGGGCGGGCCCGCCTCTCGCGGCCGGCGCAGCCGCAGGAGGCGCGATGCGTGGTCCCGTCTAGTCCCCAGGAGCCCCTCGGTCCCTCCTACCGGGAGGTGTGCCTGGATTCCGCCCGCGGGGCGCTCATGGCACAGCGCAGGACCAGGCCCCGGGGCCTCCCAGCCTCCATCCCCTTGATGACCAGGATGGACCGCCCTGATGGGCCCTTTGGTGACCGCATCCCCTCCCCGACGCGCGAGCCGACCCCCTTCTCCCATGCCCCATCCTGGGGCCGGCTTCTGCTGGACCCCAACTAAGGGCCACCCTGCTCCCCAGTGGGCTTCCTATGCGAGGCTAGCGGTAAAGAACCCGCCTGCCTTTGCAGGAGAAATGAGAGACGCTGGTTTGATCCTTAGGGTGGGAAGATCCCCTGGAGAAGGGTCTGGCAGCCCACTCCAGCCTTCTTAGCCTGGAGAATCGCATGGACAGAGGAGCCTGGTGGGTTGCACCGGTCCAGAGGGTTGCCAAGAGTCAGACACGACTGAGCGACTTGGCACGCATGCATGCTCTCCTCCCTGGTTCAGGTCAAGCAGACCCTTTTGATCAAATCAACCCCTCTGGCATCACATCTCACCACCTGTGTGACCTTGGGCAAGCCCCTCCCCCTCCACTACCCCCACTGCCAAGTCAGGGTGGTGGTGACTGGCAGCTACCCGCAGCCCCAGCCAGGCCCTGTGGCACCCATCTCATGCCTGATGGCAGCCTGGCCCCTCGGGCTGGCGAGTGATAACCAAGGTGTCTCCTGAGCTCCCCTCTTTCCTGGAAGGCTCGCTTGCCAGCAGTTAGGACCCCACCACTCACCCACCAGGACAGGCCTTGGGAAGGAAGGGCTGCCAGACGTTTGCTCACGCGGCCTGGGGCTCCAGCCCTGGGTCTGGCCTGAAAGGGCCGTGCCAGGTCTCCGGATGCCGGGCGGGCCTCCCCTGCTGGCTCAGCCTAAGCCCACACCTGAGCCAGGTGAGGCAGGGGCCCCAGCGGTGCTGGGGGCTCAGACATGGGCCCCAGGTTGGGAGCTGGGAGGGCTTCTGAGCACCACCCCAAGAGCCCACACCCACTGGCAGGCCCTCCCTGCACTGGGCCCTCAGGCTCCAGCAGGGCAGGGGCGAAGGGAGGGGCTGGGGACATGGCAGAGACACACCTACACTGGCACCCGGCAGGGAAAGGTTTATTAAGCTTCAACCACAGAGTAACAGAGTGAAACAGACGCAGGGGGAGCCCGGTCTACACCCGGGGGTGAGCGTGTTACAGACAGGATTTTGTGCGCGGGGCGGGACAGGCGGTGCCATGCAGCCACAGCCCCCGGGGGCAGCCACGAGACACACAGACACCTGTGCCCACCTGATACAAAGTTAAGTAATGTGCGATATTACTCTTTATAATCCCTTTTCCTCATAAAACGTTATGTGTTTAACACACACTTATATCACTGCTAAAATCAGCAAGAGCTATTATAGTGCTCCAACTTAATAAGTTGATAAAAAAAATGTTGTCCTGTGGCCAGTTCACAATGGAACTAAATAAGTCCCGTTCCGAGATGCCTGGGGAGTCCCTCTGGTAATAAGAGGCATTTCCAATAATCGGGTCATTCTGCCACTGAGACACAGCCCTGGTCCACAGCACACAGAGCCGTGCCCCTGGCCGCCTGGGGGACGGCGGGTGCTCAGCTCTGCCGAGGGCCCAGCGGAGGCGGCTGTGCCCAGGGACAGGCTGGGCGAGCGGCCAGGATGGCAGGCGCCGGCTCCCTGCGAGGAGGTAGTGACAGAGGCCCCCCAACATGCTGCGTGCTTGAGGGCCACACTCGGTCGACACCACTCCCTGGGCACATGTACTCAGGAAGTGGGCCCCAGGGCAGCCCCATCAGGCAGGCCTGAGCCCCCAGGCCCGGAAGCAGGCAGAAGACGGATGGAGAGTCTGAGAAGCAGCTGCTTGCAGATGTAGTGTGAACAGTCGCACGTCTGTCGCTGGTAGCAACATTTCCAGGAGGGTCCTCACCTGTGCTTGGGCCGGGGTGGCCAAAGGTAGACAGAGGCTCAGGTGTGAGCCCAGCATCTCGAAGGTGCTCTGTGTCCAGTGAATTTGGTGTTTGACAAACTTTCTCCGAGTGGCTCTCTCTGGCGCTGGCAGCTCACACCCTCAGCCACAGGAGGGAACGGCTGGGACCTTCTGGAGTGTTCTTCAGACACACCACACAGGCAGCCCCTTCAGAGGCTCGACTTTGGGGTTCTGGGGGGCAGAGAGCTACTTCGACACACACTCATGCCTTTAAGAAACACACCTGAGGGCTATTTGGAGCCAATGACCTTCTTAGGGCCCGTAAGGGGCAGTGGGGAGTGGCAGGGGCACCCCACTGCCAGCCCTCCACCTACCCAGAAGCATCGCCAACGCTGACTGCTGGCAGAACGGGGACACGGTGCTGCCTGTCTTCACTGAGCTGACTTTTTAGGGAATCAAAGACATGGATCAGATCCACGCCACCCTATCGGGGTAGTCCATCGATATGACCCGGCAACCAGCCAAATCCCTACCAAGCCCTCTGCTCACAGCACCCAGCCCTGACCGGTGCCCACGACCCCCAGGGCCCACGAGGCAGAGTCTAGGCTCAACTCTGGCATTGGCTACCTAGCCAGCCTACCGGGGGTGGCACAACCCACTGGTCACCTTGGCTGGAGCACCTTTCAAGTGAGGGGGTCACAGCCGTGCTCCTTGGAGTGGTCCGCTGGCGGCCCCCTTGGCCATCTGAGGTACAGCGCTAGGAACCAAACAGCCCCCAGCCACGCTGGCCAGCGCAGCGCGGACAGCCTGCTTCGCTTTTCTTAAGACACAAGGTGACGCCAGAGCCTCGGGTCAGTGCAACCTGGGAATAACCTCGCTGCGGGGATGGGGCTGAGGCAAAAGCACTCACTCCACACCACCACCCGCCCCCAGCTCAACCCCAGTCAAGGGCTGGAGGCCGGCTCCACGACTGCTCTCTCCTGACCTGGACCCTAAGGCACCTGCCCTCCCAGACCCACTCGGTAAGACGCACTCCGGTCACGAACAAGCAGAAGTCTTTGTGGCCTGCAGGACTCGAGACGGCCGTGCACGCACTCCCTTCTGCACCAGCCGCTGACAGAGGCCTTTCCCCAGCGGGCCTCCGCCCGAGTGCGTTCCAGGGTTGTTCTGGTCCTTCTGTGTCTTCGCTGTTTTAGAGCAGGTTTAAGGCTGGCATCCCTGGGCAGTGGTCCTGCCACAAGCCCCGCTCGCTCCTATACACCAAGCCCGGCCAGGCTGTGGACTGGGTGGGCCCGGGCGGTGTGGCCCTGCTGGCTGGTCATCTCAGAGCTTGACTCAGGCTCCTCGCCCTCACCCCTACATTCTCAGCTCACCCCCCCACCCCCACCCCCATTTTCTAGCTGTCAGGAGACCCCCTCGAGGAGCAGAGCAGCTAAACAGAGGCTGCAATCTAGAGAGTCACAGCAGGAGAACTTTCCATCCTAAAGCCACGAAGGCCATCGAACAGCATCAAAGTGACCTGCCGGGGACCCACTGGGGGGCAAGGGAGGAGCACAGACCGGACGGGGAGCCTGGGAGGGTGAAGGACTTGCCCGTCTGGGCACAGGATTTCTAAGGCCCTTCTCCAGCTGTGATGCACGTCGAAAATGCTCCCGTTTCCCAGCCGGTTCTCCGCGACCCTGGGCTTCTGGGGGAGGACACGTGGCTTGTGGCTGCATCCAAAAAGGACAGGCACCGCTGCTCCGCAGGGACAAATTGCAACCTGCAAAGTGCCACCAGCGACGGAGAGATGTGACGGGACCAGAGGCTGGTCAAGTACATGAGGCACGGCTGTTCCTCTCAACACACAGGAAATTCAAGTAGTTTATTTAAAAACTGCGTAGTTTCATCTTGAAATATCTCTCTATATATATATATATTTGCTGTAGAGTGATCATATTGCAGCATGACCCTCGTGCGTTTTAAAGTCCTTTATTTAAAAACACATCGACTTGAGGCAGCGAAGAGTTATGATCCTCTCACTTTATCTGGGCGATGTGTGGGAGGCCTCCCTCTTTCTCCTGAGATCAGCGGACTTAGACTGACCGTCCCAAAGAAGAAAAGCAGAAACTGCTTACTTAGAAAGAGACTGTGGTTTGAAAAGCATTTCCAAACAGCTGCAGCACGTGACGACCATGCTTCCCCGGGGTACAAGTTTGGCTCTGCGCTGAAACCGCAAACACCGCGCTGAGCTGACCTGTGGGGCGGATCGACCCCCTGTCCGAGACCCGCTTTCTTCACAGCGGGGCGGTCCTGACTCCGGCGGCTGGTGGGCATGAGCGGGCAGAGGTCAGACGGGCGCAGAGTGTCTGGCATGTGGGCCTGGCGGTGGGTGCGGGTGACAGTGTCAGGCCGGGAGCTCTGCCCCCGGGGCCCCCACAGATGGTTCAAAGACAAAGTGCAATGCAAGAGTCACAGCGTCTCCCGGAGCTTCGGACAAGACGCGGGCGGGCAGCGGGCACAGATGCAGGCGGGCGGGCCTGCCCACTCCAGGGCTGCCCCCGGCGGGCCGCCCCACCAGCGTCCCAGGGGCCTAGCCTCCTCCCAGCTTTGGTGTCGCCGCTACTGCTGCCTGCTGCCCAGGGACAACATGTCAAACAGGAAAACAGGTGATGTGTTCTTCAAGAAAACCACAGTTTTGGAAAATAAAGACAAAAATTTTTTTTCTAAAATAATCATAGAGAAAAATACTCTCCAATAGCTGCAGCACCGACAGAAGGTGATGAGATCTGACAGAAGGTCCAGATACCTGCAGGCACCCACAGGGAAGAAATGTGATAAGAGTGTTTAGTCACTGACTACACGACCGTTACCTGAAGAATTCAGATAAGATGTAGAGAAATACATCAGATACAGTTTTGCTTTCAATTGTAACTTCAGAAATGCAAAAATCTCATTTTTTTCTAAACCGCTTCTCTATATGGTAAATCTGGTTTATAATTTTAAAACAGGCAGAATAATACACCTGCAGAACAAAAGAGACAGTTGAAATTAAAAGGTCTTTTTTTGATTAAAAAAAAATGATTCTTTTTAATTGTGGAAAAGGTAATTAACGAGGTGTTTTCACCTACTGGCATAAACCTACCCTACAGCTACCAAGCCTCCACCGGGGTCGGTGAAGGGCTCCAGTGCGCCGCCAAGGCCATGGCAGCTGGCCCGCCGGGCGCCACCCCTGCCTCCCCGCCCTGGAATGTGTGCACGGTGCGCTCAGACCATCGACTCGGTCTCGACGAGCCCCTGCGGGCCCTCCTTCCGGGACAGCTTCAGCACCGTGGGCTTCTCGGCGCTGCCGCCCGCGCCTTCGCCCAGCGGCGGGGAAGACAGGCCCTTCTGCTCTTCCTTGGCCTCTTCGGACACCTCTGGGTAGATGACCAGGAAGGCGGCCGTCAGGAAGCCCAGGAAAGAGCCCACGGAGGCCACCATGGGGATGACGCGCACTGTCCCCACCGCGTCGACCACGCTGCCCAGGGCGGAGGCCACCAGGATCTGGGAGATGTAGACCTGGCAGGACAGGACGGCGCAGTCTATGCCGAAGCCACGCCTGGAGGTCCCGGGGCTGTGATGCACGTACTGGAAGAGAGGCGGGCAGGGCGTGAGGCCGGGCCCAGGCACACGCCGGCAAGCCCAGGGTCTGAGACAGAACCGCCTCCCTCAGCTGCCGCACACCCGCGCGCCTGGCTCTCCCCCACTTATACTGGACACGGTATTGGAGGTTCCAGCCACTGCGGGAAGGCAAGGAAAATAAATAAAGCCCTTAAGAATTGGAAAGGAAGAAATGAAACCCATTACCCGTGGATGATGTGACTGTGTATGCAGAAAGCCCAGAAGAATCTATAAATATGCTATGACAATTAATACAATATACCACATTTAGGGAATATTATAAAGGCTCAATACTACAAAGTTTTAATTATTTCCAAATTGATCCATATAATCAATGTGTTTCCAATTTAAAAAAAGTCCAGAAGCTGATTCTAACACTTAAATAAAAAGGAAAACGGTCAAGAGTAACCAAGTAACCATGGTGAAGGGCCAAGCCGGAGAACTTAACACTACCAGGGGTCAGTGAGGTCTTCCTGTAAAACTACTTAAGGCAGGGTAGCTGCTGTAGGAGGACAGGCAGAGCCATGGAGGAGAACAGAGAGCCCCCAGCCGCACCCCCAGCATGACCGTGGCTTGGCAGTGTGGGGGGAGCGGGACGGGACACAGGGTCCCGTGACCGTCCTTACTTGGGGGAGCCGTAAAGTTCTGATCGATCTCAGACCACATACACGCAGTCTACCCCAGGCAGGCCACAGGCCGAGGGCACGTGTGCAAGAGAAGACGTGGGCATGAATGCTCCACACAGAAAGCGCCAGTGAGAACCCCAGAGCCGCCCACAGCTGGTGACCTCGTGGCCTGGGGCCACCCCTCCAGCGCCTGCCCACCCACCTCTCTGATGTCGTGGTACTGCCCGAGCAGGGCGTAGGGGCAGTAGGAGATGCTCATGGAGACGATGCCCATGGTGCTGATCATGATCATGGCCACGTAGACATTGGCAAACATGGCCATCACAGCCGTGCCGATGGAGAAGCCCAGCGTGCCCAGCACGTAGATGACCCTGATGCTCAGGTCGTAGTTATCCAGGTACTTCTGTAGCAGGGCTGCAGAGAGGGGCCGCATGGTGACCGCAAGGCACATGGCTGCTCGCTCCCCTGCTACCACTGCACTCAGCCTGGCTCAGGAACAGGGCCGGGACACCCCTCGTCTTTCACTCCCCGGCCACCACGCACAGTCCCTGGATGGACCCCCAGCTCACCGTGCCCCACTCCACTGCCAGGGGCTCCAGCCCTCACAAGGAGGTCGACCCTCGTGGTTCCAGACCTGTAACCTGGTCCTATGCTACAGCCCCGTGGGGACTCCCTACCTTGCAGGGCCGGGCCTCCCGATCCTTCTGCCTTCCACTCGGTGCCCTCTCTGGCCTTGGACCCTGTCCTGCCTTGGGGACTGAGTTGTGGCTGGTTTTCCTTGCGAGGCCCCATTCCTCCCGAGGAGTCCTCCAGTAAAGCAGACAACACTGTGACCATCAGGCTGGCTGTCCGCGGCCACTGCCCGTCATCCCAGCATCCTCGGGCAGACACTGGGCAGGGGCCGGGTCAGGATCGCCAGAGGCCCCTACCCACGGCCCTGCCCCATTCCTGAAAGATGTGCCTGAAGCCTGTCACTCCCACCCTCTCTCCTCCAGGACACAGCAGACCCCAGGGGAGGCCGCTCATCTCCTCCAGCCACCCGGACCTCCGGCAGGCCCCAGACACATCGTGCGCTCAGCCAGGACCCGGGACGCCCGCCCCGGCTCCCCGGCCTCCCGGCCCAGGGCACAGCTCCTGCAGCGCTGCCGTCACCCTGAGCCCTGGCAGGCCCTCCCCGGCAGCCGGCAGGCGTCCGCACAGAGGACAGCTGAGGGCTCGCAGCACTGCTGTCCCAGCATGGTGCTGGCGGCTCTGCCTCAAGATGGAGACAAATGGGGACGACACTGCTGTCCCTGAGGGCCAGCCCCGTCGGGACAGGGCCTGCGGCCCACGGAGCAGGACGCCTGTCGGGCTTTACAGTCCCGGAGCGTGTCCAGGTGCTCGGCTCACCTGGCTGGGGGCCGCTTACCTGAGCAGGTGGCACCGGTGGCTGCGTAGATGACCAGGCCCCAGCAGCCCATCTTCACGCCCGCGCTGTAGGCCTGCCATGCCGTTGAGTTGGATGGAGCCTGTTCCAGACACAACATGAGGGTTCAGGGGGTGAGGCTGGCGTGCTGCGCCTCCAGGGGCAGAAGGTCCTTTATAGTGAAATCACTGACACATCCCGACTGCGGCAGTGCAGGGAGAAGCTGCCACGGCCCAGGACACTGCCTGTGGCAGACCCTCTGCACTCTCCCCCAGCCCTGCTCCTACCTTGCTGACTGGGCCCAGGATGCCTGCCGCTCCCGCCTCTGGCTCCTGGAGCCCAGGGGCTGCACAGAGTGGCCTGGTGCACCGTGTAGGGCGGGGAGGGCTCGGCCTGGCGGGGCCGCATGGGACAGGAGGGCTCGGCCTGGTGAGCCGTGTGGGGTGAGGAAGGCTAGGCCTGGCAGGACCGCGTGGGAGGACTGAGCTGTGACCACCTTGGACCCCCTGCCACCCTGGGCCACACGAGCACAGGTGTGAGCCCATAGACACCCTGGGGCCTAGAAGCCGCGCCCACGTGGCCTGGACACCAGCAAACAGAAAGCTGCTTCAACCTGCAAGTTCTGGAGCCACCTGTGTATGGTGAGAGCTGGCTTGCCTGCCTCCAGCTCCCTGGCATTCCCGTACTTCCAAAGCCTGGGGTGGGGGCGGTGTGTGTGTTCAGCACGGACCCAGGCCCGGATGCCCTCTCGCACTCATACACGAGGACCTCTGGCCACGTTCTCAACAGGGGCGTGCACGGGCCGGCTGTCACCGCTCCCTCCCACAGGGCAGGCGGGGCCCAGGCGCTCACCTTGGGATCCCCCTCGAAGATGACCTGGCCCATGAAGTCTGTGTAGAACACGGCCTCGGCGATGACGGAGAACCAGGTGAGCAGGTGGCAGAGGCAGAGCCGCACCAGCTCAGGGGGCATCTTCAGCATGGACAGCCAGAGCAGCCGCACGGTGGTCTCGCCTTCGCCCTCCTCACTCTCCGAGTCCCCGCTGGACGTGGTGGCCCCGCTCTGGTGGCGGCGGCGCCGGTGCTGCCGCGGTCGCGCCTGCAGATCGTAAAGGTCGCTCATGCTGCGCGAGGGCTTGATGAGCACCACGGCGTTGGCGCGCCGGTGGCGGTAGCGGTGGGAGCCGATCTTGCCGTAGTAGGAGAAGGTGCTGGAGGCCTGCCGGCGGAATACGTGCCGGCGGCGACGGGCAGGGCCCACCGCAGCTGGGGGCTTCAGGGCCTCCCGGCTGTAGGCACCCGGGCCGTCCCACAGCCCCGCGCTGCCCCCGTTTGGGAGCCTGGCCATGCTCAGGTGGTTCTCCAGCAGGGTCTCGTCCTCGCCGGTGGCTGCATGGAGCAGCGGGGGCCGGTGGGGCGGCCGGGCGGGGGCGAGCTCCTGGCTGGTGCTGCGGGGGGTGCTGGGGTGGGAGGCGTCGTGGAAGATGGAGGGCTCGATGTCCTGCAGGAAGAGCTCAGGTTCCAGGCCCAGCGCGGCTTCGGGCACATGCAGCACCGAGTCGCTCTTGCTGCGCACCAGGCCCTCGTCTGGGAAGTCCAGGGCCAGCTCATGCTCCGACTGCACCTCGTCTGGGAACGGGACGCCGCCGTCCAGCACGCGGGCATGGGGGCCTGGGGCCAGCGTGCCGGCTGTGTTCCCGCTGCGCTCCTGCTGGGGGCTGTACTGCTCCTCCTCGATGCTGGACAGGTGCAGGGCCACGGACACCGTGAAGATGATGGCCGCGAAGAAGAAGAGCACCTGGTTCTGCGTCCGGAACCAGGAGCCCAGGAAGGTCTGGGTCCAGTCCAGTCCCCCCAGCACATAGCCGACGGCCCCGCCGAGGCCTGGGGACAGGAGGGGACGGCGCGGACGTGAGCAGAGGTGGGAGACGGGCCGCGGGGCAGGGAGCCCAGATGGGTGTTCACAACTCTCCCTGTGGGGTCACTCAGAGAGAAAACGGCAGGGGCAGGGACCAGAGGCATGATAGCTGAGCCCAGGTTTGGAATCCTGACCTGACAGCTTCCTGCTTCCTGAATTAGGAGAGAAACTGGCGGCCGCCCCGGAACTCTCTCCCCACTGACCGCCATCCTGAAGCTCAGGAGCCCCATTCCCATCGGATAGGAAAGCTGCCCGAATGGAGGGGGTGGCGGGCAAAGGGCCCTGGGCTTGGCCAGCAGGCTAGCACGTCCCCCACCTCAGACCTGTCACCTGGCCCTGCCGGGTCCCTGCTCACTCCCTCACCCACTGGGGTCTGAGATAAAGCTGCTCGGGGACCATGAAGCAGCCTCCCCCAGACCCGATGATCTCAGACAAGCAGGTAAGGCCGGGGTTGGGGGCTCATAGCCAGGGCAGGGCCCACTCACCAGCAGAGAAGGCGTGGATGTTGAGGGCCATGTCCTGCTCCTCACTGTCCACCACGTCCAGCAGGTAGGCACGGATGGGCCCCTCCGTGGCATCAGCGCTGAAATCCAGGACCACCACCCCAAGCACAGTGAGGACGATGCCGATGGGCTGCCGGGTGGGGACATCACCGAGGGCCAGGCCTGCCAGGGCACAGAGGAGCAGCGGCTCAGCGCCCACCGCGGCCGTCTCTGGGGGCTCTGTGCTCCTGGGCACAGCCCCTCCACACAGGAGGCGGGCTTCATTTCTCCCGCTGCTCTGAAGAGGTTATGGGCCGTAATCACACAGCTGCCTCAAGTGAGCCTGCTCCCTGAAGGCTGAGCTGCTGCTGGTTCTACTGGATGAAGAGGTGCTGGGGGGCCTGGGACCTCCCCCAACTCTGCAGATGGGGGTTCCCAGATAGCCTCGCCCGACACGAGGGCCAGGAAAGGGGCTTCTGACCAGGAGAGATACAGGTGCGGTGAGAGACATAGCACCAGGGTGGGGCTCCAACTTCTGCGTGTGGGCCACAGTGGGCTGGGACCACCCCTCAGATGGGCCCTGCGAAGGCCAGGGTCCCCCTGGACCGAGCCTGCAGGTGCCTGGACGGCAGCACCCTGTGGACTCCTGACCCAGGGACAGCCAGCTTCGGGGGGTATACAGCTCAGGGAGGCCCCTCTTGCACCCCCCTCCAAGCCTGGGACGGCGCCCGCCCCGCCAGCCCGTGCGGGCCCTGGAGGAGCCAAGAGAGGCTCTGCTGCACGCTAACTCTTTGGCCGCCTCCCTTCCTGAGCCTCCCGGTGTCCGTGACCACCCGAGGACCGACGTGGATGCGGGCAAGTCCACCTGCGCCAGGACACAGGCTCAGCTTTTGTCTTAGAAAGCTATCGCCAGAAAACAAGAGTTTTGTTTTCTCACATTTCTGACGGGTGCTCTCAAGACAAAAGGTGTTTTCCCACAAATAGCTGCTTTAACTGAAAACAAAACAACAGAAAGAAGCAAAACAAACCCTGAACACGTGAACCAAAAAAACAAGTAGCAAACTAGGTCTGGACATTTTCAATACCAAGTCTGAGAAAAGGAGAAAAAAAAAAGAAAAGATAATTTCTGAAATAATGCTGGAAACAGGACGTGGTGTCAGATACGCATTAAAAACAAACGGGTCACAACAGGAAGCGCTCCCTGAGAACAGGTTCCCACGGCGTTCCCACGTGGGGCCTGCGGCTCGGCCACCACCCGGGGGCCAAGGACGCCCGCCAGCGGCCCCAGCCAGGACTGGCGGTCTGGGCTCCTCACACCTGCACGCCCGGGGGGGCCCGGCTCCATGGCCCCCGCGCACAGGGCAGGACACTCACCGATGGCAGAGCCGTTGAGGAACAGTGCCACTCCGAACAGCACGCCCACACAGAGCGCCAGGATGAAGGGCCGCCGGCGGCCCCAGCTCAGGGTGCAGCGGTCGCTTGCAGAGCCGATGAGGGGCGTGAAGATGAGGCCGAGGATGGGGCTCAGGAACCAGGTGAGGCTGTAGTACTGCTCCGGGAGGCCTGCAACACACGCGGCCGTCACCCTCGGGCAGGCAGGCAGCTGGCAGCACATGCCATGTGCACACACCCGCCAGCTGGAGACCCCTCAAGCAGGCATCCCCCTGCAAGGCCAAGAGTCTGAAACCAACCAAAGCCCACCTGGGAAGCATCAAGTGGTCTGAGGCCAGACCTGGGCTGTGGAGCTGGGCCCCAGCGGTGCCCAGGGCCTTCAGAGCAGCATAAGACCCAGCAGGCCCAGGCCGCTGTGCACAAGAGAACATGGTGTCAGCGCCACGCAGCAGGCACCTGGGGGTGCCCAGGGCCTTCAGAGCAGCATCAGACCCAGCGGGCCCGGGCCATCATGCACATGAGGAGAACACGGTGTCAACCCCACGCAGCAGGCACCCGGGGGTGCACAGGGCCTTTGGATCAGCACCCAGACCCAGCGGGCCCGGGCCATCATGCACATGAGGAGAACATGGTGTCAGCCCCACACAGCAGGCACCTGGGGGTGCACAGGGCCTTTGGATCAGCACCCAGACCCAGTGGGCCCAGGCTGCTGTGCACATGAGGAGAACATGGTGTCAGCCCCACGCAGCAGGCACCCAGGGGGGCGGTGGTGAGAGGACGAGGCCCTCTAGCTCCACTGGCGCTGACCAGGGCCTGGGGTCTCGGGGATGCTGCTCAATGCCACCCTCAGGACTGGGCCCCCATCAGCCCAGAACACGGAGTACGGCAGGGGGCTGCAGCTTCAGAGAGTAGAGGATCCATGATCCTGGGACCCTGGGCTTCACTGGCCAAAATCTATCACCAGGGCCCTGCAGAGGGACCTCGCACCACTGATGTGCTAAATGGCCCCAGCAGTGGGCTTCCAAGTGGCTACTGAGGGTGACGAGAGGGTTGCCTCCGTGTGTGTCCAGCTGGAGCCAGGGGGTCATGCCTGGTGTCTAACTTTCCCACTCGCCCAGAGGCAGGGACGACCGTGCCCATTTCAGACAGGCAATCTGAAGCTCACAGAGGTCAGGTGATCTGCCCCGTGTGGACAGAGCACGAAAGCAGGGGCCCCAGCATGTAAACTCAGGGCTGCCTGGTTTCCAAGTGTAGGCATGGACCCTGCCTGGCCCCAACCTCCACGCTGTTGCCCGGTGACACAAACCCAAGGCCCACCATCCCTGGGACAGAGACGGGTCTGGCCCGCTCATGCCCAGGACGCACCTTGGCTGCATCCCACACACTCTGTGGGTTCCATTCATGCTGCAGCCACAGAGGGGGAAGCAGCCTCCGCTGGCAGGGCCAGGTGGTGGTCACCCTTCAGCGGGGAACGGACGGGGGCTTCAGGCTGGTGTGTTCTGACCTTGACCTGGACAGGGGTCCCTGGGGACAGCTCACCCGGCAGGGGACATGGGTCATGCACCTCTGTATATCAACTTCAGTGAAGACCTGACTTAAAAAAAATACAAGGTGCTCTGCATGCCAGCGACTCGGTCAGTGAACGTTTTACACCGCCAAGGGCACTGAGGAACAGAATATCATGCTGAACTACCAAGAAAAATAAACTGCGTAGGAGGAGGAAATCAATTTCAAAGGAGGAGGGAAGCACCTTTCAAAACCATTGCTAGCATGCCCATTAAAATACTGACCTGTTCAGCCTAGAATTCGAGGTGTTGGCCTCGACCTTTCCAGAACCTTAGGAAGGGTAAACTGTGCTCCTGTTTCTAAGTCAGCAGGATGAGCTGCTGGTTCAGGAAATGGGGAGCTTGCTGAGCATGAGCCACTGACACGCCGGGGTCTAGGCGGCAGGCCTGGGTCCTTGACGCTTGCTGTCAGTCTGGCAGGGGGGAGGGCAGGGCCGGGCCGACACTGCCCACCCTCAAGACACTGCCCACCCTCAAGAACGTGGTGTGGAGAGAGGGCTTCTCAGGAATGACTCCCTCTCCGAACCACTCCTGGGAGCGCCGTAGTCGGCTTCAGAGACAATGGACAGCATCCTTACCCCCGGGGCACAGTCTCTCTTGCTGGGCTTTTTCAAATGGCACAACTTTAGTACCGAACAGTGACCAGCCTGGTGACGGGGCTGCACGCAGAGGTACAGCACGCACGCACACTCACACACACCCACATAGGCGTGTGTGCACATGCCCGCGGGGTCCCCTGGAGCCTGGCCTTCCTGCTTCAGGTACCAGGAAGCGTTCCGGACTCCACACCTGCCAGCTCTCACCTCCCTGCCTGGTTCCCGGCAGAACCCTGAGGGGAACATGCCCAGCAGCCCCGACAGGAACCGCCTGCCCACCCCTGCTCTAGACGCAGCGTGGCCGTGGTGGCTGGAATCTGTCTTCCAGGTTTGTGTCAGTGCATGCTGAGGGTGTCTCACGGCGCTGACCCCAGGACACAGGCACCTCACTCCGGAGCCGCCCCTCCCAGCCCGATTGGTCCTCTGCCCGTCGGGCAAAGCTCCGTCCGCATATGAAGTCCGCTTTGTCTGCATCAGCACTGCCCCAGCCGACTCAGGCTTCCTGTCCCCACCTTTTCACCCCCAACCCCTCTGGATCACAGTATTTCTGGAGCTAGTGGGTAGGTCCCGTCCACTCTCCCGAGTCTTCTCCTGCGGGTGTGCTCAGCCCTTCTGCTGACAGCAGCTGTCGTGGGGCGACGCTGGGCCCGCCGCTCCGCCGCCTGCTTCCAGCGGCCCCTCCGGCCGGCTCTGCCCCTCTTGCTCCTGCCTGCTCTTGGCCTCCGGGGCCCTCCTCCACATCCCATGTTGATTCGCACACTGGTGTTTTAGCGCTACGAGGCAGTGGCTGCTCTAGGGACCATTACGCGCCACCTGCAGCCTGAGTGGAGACTCCCCTCTGGTGAGGCCCTGGCACCCATCTGAGCCCGTCCACCCCAGGTCCCTCTAGGCTGAAGTGGCGCACGTGTTGCGTCTGCAGACATGATAAACCCATGCTGCGCAGTGAGCTCTGAATAGTCACTCACTGTAAAGGAACTAAGAGAAAACTCCTTCTTACCCACCCGTCTTACTGCCCTCCTTCCTTCCTTCCTTCCTCCTTAGGACCCCGGGGTATCACTTCCCTTTGCCTGAAGAACCGCCTTCCGCTTCCTCAGCATTTCCTAGGGGTCTGCTGATGACGGAGGCACTCGCGTTGACCACAGTTCTCCTTGTCCCTCAGGGGTATTTCTGCCGTGTGTAGGACTCTGGGTCAATGCCTCTGTGGCGAGCTGTGCCCGGTGTGAGGTCCGCGCAAGGCGGTCTTTGGGAGCAGGGCTCTCAGGGGCCCATGCTCTCTTCCACCCCCTCAGACGCAGGCCTGTGGGACAGCGCGGGGCTGTGGGGCTTCAGAGACACAACCTGGCTAGTTCTGTCAACCCTGTCTGAAAGGGGTCCCACAGCTCAAAATGAATCTCGGGGAGTTTGTAGAGCTGAGTGCTGCTCAGCAATTCACCTCAAACCCGCATCCTGCTCACCCAGAGAAACCACTGCCGCGTGGCATTGGCTGCCCAGAGCCCAGGCCCCACAGCACTGGCCGTGGGCACACATGGACGGCCTGCCTGGCAGGTTCCTGGGGCCTGAGCAGTGCCTGCCATCCCACGACCTGAGGGAGACCGCCCCAGAGTCAGTGCCCCCAGCCCAGCCACTCCTCACTCCGCCAGCACCACCTCGTGCCCGCCCCACGGCTGCCGTGTGGCCTGCGTCTCCTCTGGCGAGGCTGTCATTGTCGCCTCCCTCCCTACCCCCCGTTCCCTCCACCCATGGCGGCCTGGGTTTCCCCTTTGGCTCCCCCAAAACTGCCCGCACAGGTCACCAGGCCGCCTGCCTGCCAGCCTAGCCAGCCTGCATTCAGCAGGCCTGGCCGAAGCCCCATGACGGCAGAGCACATTGGCATATGTGCCAGCTCCCATGGCGCAATGCCGGCCGCCAGGGCCCTCCCTCCGCACACGTGCCTCCTCCCCACCCTGCACGGGACCCCTGGATGGTTGGTCCAGGGAGGCCTCCATGCAGAGGCGGCTGGGCCAGGAGCTGGTCAGGCTGCAGAGCCCAGGGGCCACCAAGATGGACGGTGGGGCCCATCCCCCGTGCTTTGTCCCCGACTCTCCTGAATATCACAGAGGGGGTGCAAGCCCCCACTAGCAGAGCAGTCAGGGGTTGGGGAGGGTCGGGGGCACCCAGTGCTGACCACAGCAGGGACATGCTTTCGTTTAAACACGGGGCGACAAAGACGAGCACTTCCCATCACGTTCCCGGGCCAGCCCCCGTCTGTTCCCGGTGCGGCTGCCGCTGGCACAGCCCGGACGTGGCATTTCCCAGCAAGGCCCTAAACACACACAGCACCAGGGTGCAGTAAATAATTTCTGTTTTCTTCCAGGCAAAAGCGAACAACAATGGTGGGACCAGGAAGGCTCCCGGTCCTCAGGAAATGCCGGGGGCGTCACGGCTCGCCGAGGGCTGAGTGAGGTCACGGGCGACTGCGGCCACGCTCGGTCACGCGCGGCCTCCCATTCAACACAGCCGCTTTTTTGATAAACTGGTCCTTCTTGGGGGAGGGGGCCAGGGTACCGGGAAGGCAGCCTATAAATTGTTTAACAAAAGATCTGAAATGGGAATAGGAACTTCATTCTTTCTCTCAATAGACAAAGCCTTCCTCATCAAGATATGCTTGTATTGTCAGACAAAAACTTCATGATAACACCAAAGCCATGAGAACCAGCTCTCCGTGGGAACTGCTCAGCAGCCTGGGGTGACCTTGGAAGGATCTACCAGCCCCGTGAGGCGCTGTCATCAAGTGGCCCCGATGAGGGGTACAGGTGCAAAAGAGCAATGGTCCTGCCTCCAGAAACATACATGGGACCCCAGGCACGGGCCAGAGGCAGGGTCCTGGGGAAAGTGCCCCCCCAGACTCCCAAGCTGGGAGGGTCTGCACTGGGCAGCAAGCGACATCTCCTCCAGCTGGAGGGAGGACCACAGAGCTGCAAGGAACCGCCTAGAGTCCCAGGGAGGTAGGGAGAAAGAGTAGGACGAAGAAGGAAAACTAGTTCAGGTACCTCTTCTGGGGCCTCCCCCTTGGGACAGCAAGCCCTGGAGTCTCCAGGTGCGACAGGCTGGGCCCTGGGAGCCCAGAACTGAACGAGATGTCCCTCATCACAGCGTGGAGGGGCCGCCACGGGTGCCTGAAGGTGCAGGCCCCGAGCCCGGGCCATGCAGGGCCAGTCCCAGCAGGGCCGCAGGAGAGCCAGCCACTTCTGTCCAGCTTGGGCGCGCGTGCTCCCTGCGGGGGGACATGGTAAAGAAGGAGCCGTTCCAGAGGGAGGAGACCACGTGGAAACAGCAGACTCAAACTTACTGAAGGCTCCATCACTTAAGCAACGCAAGGTTCTGAACAGTCCTCCGGTAAAAATAAACATCCTCCAGCCCCTCGTGTCAGCCCCAAAGCCAGGCCTGGTTCCCCAGGAACATGCTGGCAGCCCCACATGGGGGCTGCCCAACACCCAGCGGGGGCACTGGTCCTCTGCTGGACCAGGAGAGGCCTCCACAGCCCAGCAGGGTGCTCCTGGCCAGACAGGACTGGACACTGAGCCTCTGGGAAACCCAGGGGCCCGGCTGTGAGGGCCTCTCCTCCGGGGAGCCCCCAGGAGCGCAGCCCCTGCAGACAGGAGCCCTGGCCGCTCTCTGCCGCCCACCCATCCCAGCTCGTGACAGATGCTGCACTAGACAACAGAGCCCAGGTCACGGCAGGGGCCACGTCTGCCCCGACTCAGGCTGGTGCCTGTACGAGGCCTGGACGTGCTGGTGGCCAAGGTCTCGCCCACCCCCGAGAGCCCACGACCTGAACTGGGGAGGGGCCCCAGGCACCGCCCTGTGTGCTGTGAGTTTTAACAAGAGGGGCTCCTGGGGGCGCCGGCGGACTTCCACTGCCTCGGCCAAACTCATGCCGCCTACATGATGTCAGTGAACCAGGAGCTCAGACTCAACGCGCTGGGATCGCCCAAGGGCTGAGGACAGTGAAGTGTAGGCAGGAAGGCACGTGTGTGTGCCACCTTCCTGTCAACACAGCTCAACCGTAAGCATGTAATTAACTTTCAAATAGTGGATGCGCTCAGCCAAGGGCCCCAAGGAGTCCTAGAGTTTGGGAGTCAGCTCAGGCACGGCCCGGGCTGCAGAGAGCAGGGCCTTCGCAGTCTGCCTCCTGAAAACACGACGACAGGAAAACCAGCAGGCCGTCCGGAAACTTTAAAAACGGGATTCTTACGAAAGGTTGCACCACCTTGACCGAGAGATCGCGAGCACTTTTGAAACCCACTGACTCAGGCTCCCATTCTCACAGCTGCACCCAGCAGAGCCGGCAGGGCCGCTGGGGCTGCCTCCCCTGCGATGGTAATGCCATCTCCAGACTGGGGGAGGGTCAGGTCGCTGGACCAGCTGCTGCTGGCATGGTTACCGTGGGGTCCGCACATCTCGTTTCTAAGAGCAGGGAACACCTAGCTCTCTCCTAGTGCACAGCAGCCTCTGGTCTGGCTGGGCCGGAAGAAAAGGAGAGGCTCGAATCCTGATTCTACGCTTTCTGGCCATGGAGCCCTGGGCAAGTCACCTCCCTCCCTGAGCCCCAACTCCTGTGGTGCACAGCAGACCCTTCCAGGGCTGAGAGGAGACGGCCAGGTGCCTGGGGCAGCCCGGGAGCCTCGCTCATGGCCTGTCTGACACCCAGCTTCTGTGATCAGCCTCGCCTCTCTCCACGCTGCCCGCCCTGGTGGGTAGGCAGCATGCCGCTCTGTCCGACCCTGGTCCTAGACTGCTTGCCTCTGGTACGGTTTCCCCCACAGGCCACAGCCACGGCCTCACCACACTCTGCCCGCAGCATGGCAGTGCCCAGAGCTGTAACGCGGGAAAGGCGGCGGCCCAGCCCCCACACCCGGCTCCGTGGTGAGCCTTCCTCCCAGCAGCCGGCAGCCGGCAGCCCAGCTCTCGGGGCTTCTGAGCCTGCCTGCAGTGGCCACCCTGCTCGCTGACCTTGGAGTTAAGGTCAGAGGGAGTGTGCTCTCCTTGTGCTGGCCGGCCCTCCCTGAGGAGGGGGGCTATGGTGCCCCCACAAGTGGGGGCTCACCTCCAGCGATGCCAGTGACCTGCACCCCGGGTGCTCTGCTCACCAGACCCAGAGGCGAGGCTGGGCCTGACCCATGCGGGCTGCACCGCGCGGGCCACCACCCCACACAGAGAAATCAACAGCATGAGACGTCTACCCTGCTCTTCATTTCGGTGAAACGATTAAAATGCATGAGCTGCAGGTGAGGCCCCATGTATCCGCCCCGAGTGTCCGATTACGGGGCGGGCACCCAGGGAAGTGCTTCCCAGCCAGGCGGCAGGCTGCTGCGTTTCCCGTCTGGCTCTGGTGAAGGAAAAGAGTCCCACAGTCTGAGAGACTGTGGGGAGCACGTGGGGACCCAGGGCTTCAGCCGGGCCTGCGGTGGAGCACTCCGGGCAGCAGAGCCCCAGGAGCAGCGGGAAGGGAGGTGCTCAGGGCCGGGGTCTCGGCCGAGGCAGAGCTCAGGGCCCGCGCGGAGATGCCCCAGCATCGATCAGAGCAGGCAGCGACACCCGCTGACCATGCCAGTAATAAACGACAGCGAAAGGGACCGCGTGAGCATCTGGAGGGAATTTGTGGAAGCATAACTTGGTTGAAAGCTTGCCAGAATTGGTGCCCCTGCGCCCCATTCAGAGCCGAGCCTATGCCAACTGCCTCCATCTCTCCTGCCCAGGGCAGGGCTCCTCCAGCCATGGTCAACAGCCCAGCAGGCAGGCGTCCAGCCTCACAGTGAGACTCAGGCTTTCAGGTTTTGCCCAGTTTTGCACCTCCTGGGTGTGAAGAGGCTTTTCCAGGTTTGCAGATAAAGTACTTCTAACACAACCATTCCCAAGTCCTCACGAGGGCTGGCAGTTCCTTCAAGTTTCTTTCTGTGATGTTTCCCTGAAGCTTACAAGCTGTAAGATACACTCACATGCTCTCTCCATTTAAATGGGGGGAAAACAACCTACAGTGCACCCAAAGACAAACCCTATCCACACACCGTCTCCGTCATTTACATGCGTTCGCACTCTGCGTGGGATTTAAATAGCTGGCTTTTTAATGAAGAAATCACCACTGTCTGGGACGTGTCTTGCTGGTGGACACTCCTCACTGACTGCTTCTAACAGCAGAGAGAGCGTTTGTTCCAAATTCGCCATTAAAAAATCTCCTCTCTGTGATTATCATCTTATTGCAGGTTTAAGAGAAACACTATAAACATTTAGAGTGACTCCCTGGAGAGCTCTGCAGGAGGCCCGTGGGCTGGGCTCCCCTGAGAAGGGACCACACGGAGGAGAGGTCACCCTGAACCCCGACTCTGTGTTATCTGGTTCCTTATCATTCCAACACATGCTTGTAATGCTCTGCTGAAGCTCACTTGACTTCTTTCTGGCTTTCGTCACAGAGCGACATGGTCACTTTCTGCAGGGATAACTGACCGCTTTTCTTGCCCTGTCACCCACGTGCACCCTCGCCCCTCAGTGTCCACAGAAGGCTGGCCCCAGGACCCTCCCCAGGCATCTTCACAGGTGCTCAAGTCCCTGATACAGATGGTAGGTATCTGCACATAACCTACGCACATCCTCCCATAAATTTTAAATTGTCTCTAGACTACTTACCTAATACAACGTAATTGCTTCATGCTTGCTTTACCAAGGCTCGTGTGTGCAACACTGGCAAAGGACGGAATCCCTTAGATTTCTGTGGAAATCACCTCCTTGGAGTGGTATCTAAGGCCTCCTGTGATCTGGCCCACCAGGAGCCAGAGCTTCCCGCACAGGACCTGGCACCAAGCTTCTGCCATTCAGACTTAGTCACGGCTCCCCTAATAGGCCACGCTTCGCTCTGTGCCTCTCCCTGCCACGCCGCAGGCTGGAATGTGGCAACGATTCACCTTCACTCACTGACCCCTATGTACTTGGCAACCAGGAGGCCCAGGGCCACCTCCCCCACAACCTCCCCACCCCCTCCTTTCTGTGCCCGGCTGTTGCCTCCTGTCCTGTTTCCGCCATCTCTATGCTCGCCTTCAACAGAGAGGGCAGTGGCCTGTATTCTGACTGCCCTTCCTTCTCCAAACCATAAATCACAACCTTGACCAGGCCCCATGAGCAGAGCGTCAGAGCGTCAGAGCTGGTGTGCGGAGCTGGTGACCTCCCTCCAGGCCTCCCCTGACCTGGGACGCTTTGGTCCCCGGAGCAGGGGTGCCCATCACCCCAGAGGGACCCCCATACGCTCAGTCCCCGCCTGTGCATGGCCCCATCGAAGCAGGAGACTTGGCTGCTCCCCCTTGGCTGCTCCCCCCGCCCAGGCACCTGGCATGGCGCCCGGCACCTGGCGGGTAGGTGCTCAATAAGCATTTGATGAAAGAAAAACAGGCATGGAGTTCCTTGGGAAAACGACTGCAACTGACATTGCATTGTCTCTAAAATACAATGATCTGAAACACAAGGAAATCCAGACTTCCCAATCCAAACAAAACAGTCCTGCACAACAGTTCTTCAATTATTTCATCAAACTCCAGGAGATTCTGATGGACTCCTGCCTGTCCTTCCAGCATGCTGCTTGGGCTCTGACAAGGGTCCCCTGGCCCGGTGGGTGTCATGTCAGGGCCCCCAGGCACGGACATGCGTGTGTGTCTGGAACTTTCCTCCGTGGGCAAGCGTGGGCCCTCCGCCTCCTCCCAGCCCAGGCCATGTGTCACCCTTCAGGCTTCCTCAGTCTCTCGTCAGCAGGAAATCCAGTTTTCAGGCGGAGAGAATGGTACGTCCAGTTTTTTTCCCACATTTAAAAAGCGGGGGTAAAATATCCATCATGTAAACGTTGCCTCTCTAACCACTTTCAGCTGTTTGGTTCACTGACTTCAGGGACATGTCCCCTGCTGTCCCCGCAGGACTTTCACCTGTGAAACTGAAACTCTGTCCCTGTTAAAGCCCCCCCAGGGCCCTCCCTTGGTCCCCACGTCCTCCTGGCTCCCGAGCGGAGATGCAATCACACAGCGCTTGTCCTGTGTCTGGACTGTTTCGCTCACACAGACGCCTGTGAAGGCCCATCTCATCCGTTTACCGTCCTCCTTGGCGCCTCAAGCCTTGAGGGCATGCCTGCCCCACCCCCAGTGGTGCTCTGGGGCGGGGGTGGGCGATGGCCCAGAGCCCAGTGCTCTCTCCCTGGGGAAGGACTGACTGCTGGACAACCGTCCTCTGTGTCCCAACCCAGGGCAGCCTGGGGACCCCTCCCTCAACACCGGGGGACCCTGCCCTCCGGGCCTGCAGACCAGCAGCCAAGTATAAGCCCAGACACAGCGGGCGGGTCCAGGGGAAACCCATCTTGAGAGAGGAGGCTCTGATAAAATTCTCCAGGCCTGCACATCATCAGCTCCCACAGATGCAAAAACAACTGTCAGATCAGAAGCAACACAAAGACACGCTCTACCACCCGGAGGGGGATGGCCAAGCCTGGTGGGGTTCTTGCTGCTGAACAATGGAAGCACCGATGCAGAAATTAAGCTCATGCACTCGGAGCTGCTCTTGGCCCAGGACCAGAGCCCCGCACAGGGGAGGCGGGCACACACTGCAGAGTGGTGGGCGAGGGTGGGCACAGGGCCCTCTGCCCCCTGGGACAGCCAGGGTCCTCACGCATCTCCAGCGTGGGCCGCCAGCCTGAAAGCCTCCCACCCAGAGGCTGGAGGGCCTGTGGGCGTCATCTTGGCAGCCGAGGCAGTGACCCAGGTTGGGTGGAGTGTCCCCCCTCACGGCTCAGGTCCCTAGAAACACTCCAGCCTCCACCACTTGTCCCTTTCCCTGGCCTTCAGGGACGAGGTCTCTGGCGGCCTTCAGCTCTCCCTCTTTCAGTGACGTGGAGGCCTGATTCTCTGAAATAGCCCTTAAGTGACGCAGCTTTGTGCAAAGAGTGCCAGGTGACCTACAAGAACCAGATGGGCTGCCTTAGGAACTGGGTGGTACAAAGGAGACTGAGGGCAGCGAGGTGCCAGCTCTCTGACAAAATGGGAAAACCAACCAGGAGTGCCCCTTGCAGAGGGCCTGGGGGGTCACTACACAACGGGGATTCCTGGGAGGTGCGTCTGAGCTGGGGAAGCGCTACACGTGAGGAGCACCGCTGGGAGGGCCGCACTGGAGGCCTCACTGCAGGTGGCTCACAGCCACCTACCTGCAGGCGACCCCCACGCTCACTCGAGAAAGGCACAGGGCACACGTGGGCTCCAAGGCACGTCTCCTCTCAAGTCCATCCAGCACGCCGGTGGACACGCAGGCTCTTGGCACGGCACGCTCCTCTCTTTGGATACAGAATGAGCCCACAGTGCTCAATTCTTGCCAAAGACGTGTGCGCTCCCGGGCACTGCCCGATGGATGTCAAGTGCGAGCCTGAGTCAGTGGCAGCGGAGGGCATATGGCTTCAGAGACAGGCACTGAGCTCCTGGGGGGCGGGCGGGGGCGGTCAACTCGGCGGGGCCCGGGTCACAGACCCACTCTGCTCCGCCAGGGCTGGCCTCGCTGTCCACTTCCCTCCACGATCCAGGGAGTGGAGGAAAATGACTAGCACTTACGGCACTTCAGGCTCGCGTGTTTTCTTTAAGGCTGGCTGCTACGGGTAGGTTTTTCCCACAGGAAGAAAAGGTGAGGCTCCAGTTCTGACACATCACATCCTAGGAATTCTGATTCACATTAAGTTAGGACTGAAAGTGGGAAGAGTGTTTAAAAAAAAAAAGAGAGAGACACAAAATGAACGAAGTCTCGCCCTCCTGAGTGAGACAGACAATACTAAACCTAAGCTTCCCATAAATAAATGCACAAAGCACTTGGTCACTCTGGGACAACACAGCCGCCCCCACCCAACTTCCATCAGGAGAGAAACCAGCATCTGTCAGCTGAGAGGCCACAGGACACCCTTCTAGGACTTTCTTTTTCCTTCAAGGGTGCTTCCGGAACCAAGAAGGAAACAGTGGGGGTGTGTGTGTGTGTGTGTGTGTGTGCACGCGCATGCGTGTGTGTGTGTGTGTGTGTGTGTGTGTGTCCTCCTTCCCAAGGGAAAAGCTGTGTGTGACCAGGCTGCATCAGAAAGGAGGGCTCCGGATTTTTCAGGGGTCCGCTCTAGCTCTGGGCAGGCTGTTTCTGGACTCTCCTCTGACAGGGGACCCTTGTTCCCACTGGACCCTGACTCTGAGGCCAGGCTTGTCATGTACATGTGAGTGCACACACATACTAACACCTGCATGCGCACACACACATGCACACGACACACGCGTGCACACACATACACGCATGCACACACACAGCGTGCAAACCACGGGCACCTACCTGCAGTGCCAGGCTCGCACCAGGAGATGGTCTGCAGAGGTTCCTGGGCAGCCCCTCCTCCGCCCCCAGACCACTGGCCCTGCAGGAAGCAGGCACGGATGCTGCTACTCCTGCGGGGCCCTGGGCTCCCTGCCCGCCACGTGCCACATTCTCACCCTCTGCTTGGCTTCAAGCCTGTGGCTCTTGCTTACCAGAACCCCACTTGGCACTAACAAAGCAACAGTTTTTAGCTGCCACTCCTCCCTCCTTGGCTTCCCAGGTGGCTCAGATGGTAAAGTGTCTGCCTGCAACGCAGGAGACCCGGGTTCGATCCCTCGGTTGGGAAGATCCCCTGGAGAAGGCAATGGCACCCCACTCCAGTACTCTTGCCTGGAGAATCCCATGGATGGAGGAGCCTGGTAGGCTACAGTCCATGGGGTCTCAAAGAGTCGGACACGACTGAGCGACTTCACTTAGAGCCTGAAGCTTAAGAATGTAGGTATCTTCAAAAGTCCCCTCAAGAAGCTGAATGTGTGACTAACTGTGCGGGGCTCTCGGGTGTAAGAGATGCGGCCTCTCAGACAGGTGAGGGAGGGGTGATGGTGATGCTGAAGGCACATGGGCCAGCCCCAAGGTCAGAGCCCCGGTGGGCCCGCAGTAAGAGCCTGGAGAGACCGACAGGCTTTCTGCTACAACCTGGACCTGGGCTCTAGTCTGTCCCGGATGCTCTCTGCTGCTGGTGGGGACAGCGTGTCTCACAGGTCACCCATGTGGGAAACGTCCAGGAGGAGGCTCATGAGACCTGCTCCTCCAGGGACAGAGCCAGGTGCTGAGGACAGGAGACGGATGCAAGTCTCACTTCCCTGATCTCTGAATTCGGAACTTGGTGAAAGTGCTTTGGATCCAAGAAAGCAGAGGCCCAGTTTTTAAAGGCTACTTCCCCTACCACGAAGGAGGATGGAGAACCAGTGGCTACACCAGGCCTGCGCCATGTTCTTCCTGAGCTCACGGAGCTGCGGTCTCAGGACTGCTGCCCTAGCACCTTCCCTAAGGGATTGGCATCACCTGCCCACACCACCCTTCTGCCCCTGAGTCCCGGCCAGGGGGACCAGGAGGGGCGGCTGTCCTGGCCACACCCGCCTGCTCCATGCCTCTGTCCCCAAGGCCTGGTGGCTCAGTGTCACCCTTCCAGCGCTGAGAGACGGCTCTGCTGCTGGTCTAGAGGCGCCAACAGAAAGCGAGGTGCACACGTGGAGTCAGGAGCCCTCACTGCAGGTCCCAGCCCAGCCAGGCAAAGCCCTCCTGCGGCGGGGCCCCCGCGGACGAGCGCTGTGGTGTCCTTGGTGGCGGGGGCACACTGGACGCCAGGGCCAGCAAACACACACAGACGGCTCACGGTGCTGCGATTTAAACTGCACTTTCCAAAATTATTCACCTCTTCACAGAAAGAGTGTGGTGATTTGACTTCCTATTATAGATTCCACAGGGCAAGTGGCCAAGCAGCCACCAGGGTCAGCAGGTCCAGGATCAGAGGGAGAAGTGAGGAGGGGGTGGGCAGAGACCCTGTCTTCTTATCCCCTTCATAGAAAGATGAAAACAGAACGGCTCCATCACCCCAGAGCTGGAAGCAGACAAACCCTGCCAAGGCTATCTGTCAACACACGTGCAGCGAGCTGAGGGTCACAGGAGACGACTTGTAACCAAACACCAAAGCCCCAAGACTCGAGTTCACGTGAAAGGAAAACAAAAATGCACAGCTGAGAACGACAACTAGGATGACTATCGACAATCTAGCTCACGTGACAAACCGAATTTAAGAAACAAACCAAAGTAAGTACTGGAATGACAATCTTTCAGCTTTCCAAACCCAGGTATGCAATAGGCCAGGCCCAGCTGACTTCCAGACCATAGCAGGAATGGCTGCCTTTCCACTGAGAACCTGAGTCCTTCCTCGGGGAGGTGGATGGGAGTGAACGAAACACCACGGGGTCTGAGTTCTGACCACCAAGACCCTAACAGCCTAGGTGCAGGCCCCTCAGAGGGGGCTGGAGCTCAGCTGCCCTGCCAGCAGCTGCCCTCCACCTGCTTCCCGGCAGCTCCCCAACACCCTCACTGCACGGCACTCCCAGCGGCGGGCGCCCCAACCCGTGGCCGCCCATAGAGGACTGACATGGTAGTTTTGTGGCATGCCAAAGGGCAGTGGCTTTTCTAGAACTTGTACTTTCTATTTGGCTGGAATAACTCTCTTCGTAAGACAGTTGAAGGTGTCTCTGGAATCAGCCCCTCCTGCAGGCCGGCGGCTGTGCCAGGCAGGCGTGGAGCTTGAGGAGCACATGCCTGGCTTAGAAACCACTACCTCTTCCCAGGTTCCTGGGGCCGGACCTGGTCCCTAAGTCCCTGGTCAGCCTGCGCCCTCCCTCAGGGCGGTGGGGTGACAGGGTGCCTTGAGGACTGACAGCTGGGGTCGGTATTCAGGTCAGAGTCAACCTCCTGGGCCCATGGGTGAGCTCAGGCCACGGCAGTGGTGGAGAGGGTGCTCCGTCTTCCAGCCATGGGTCCCCAGGTCCTCAATGCAGCAGACCTGCGATGTCAGGTGAGGGGCCAGGCCGAGGGCTGGGGATCTGAGCGGAACACAGCCCCCAGCAGACAGAGAAACGGGCTCTGTTTGCGGACAGCCATCGGACCAAACCAGAAAGGCCGGGATGCTGAAGCAGAAACTCAGGCCAGACACTGCAAGGTTTAAACACAGCGCACGGGCCCCTGGTGGGCTCCTCCAGGCCAGGTGGACCAGCTCTCCCAAACTCTGCTTCCTCACATTGTCATCAGGGCTGGTTGCCACCAGACAAAAACCCTGCCAGTGGAAGGGTGACCAGCGCTGCGTCCACAGTGTTTACCTGTGCCCTCATCTCCATCCGAGACCAGCCCGGGCACTCACTGAGCAAACACGTGTGATCTGAACGAGAGGCAATGCATGCGGCCCCACTGGGATGGGCGCTGACTGCCTTCCTGGGGAGTCCCACAGGCCTTCTGTGTTGCGTGCATCAGGGGGTCCAGAGGCCCCACGAGCCCAGGTGGGGGCTGGCCGTCAGGGACCGACTATAGAAGGCAGGCAACCAGGAGCCGGCTTTGACGAAGGCGCATGGACACATCGGGCATCTAAGCTGTGTCACTCATTCTTTCCTTCCACAAATACTCACTGAGCCTCCCAGGGCCCGGGGCACTAGGTGAGTGTCTGAAACTGCCCTGGGCCCAGGGGGTAGGGTGCGGGGTGGGGGATACCATGCAGAACAGTGACAGGGAGATGGCACTTCAGGTGGCTCCTCGGAGCCTCCCGGGTGGGGAGGACATGCACAGGCTGACCACAGAGCCCGGCCCAGTGATGGACTCACCACACAAGTGAGGAGCAAGTCGATTACCCCTGGACAGAACTGGATGCCCAAGGGCAGATGTAGCTGATAAAGGACTTTTTAATAAAGAACCCTCGCAACTCATTAATGAGACAAATCACTTGACTGAAATATCAGCAAAAAAATCTGAGCACGCACTCCACCTAAGATACAAGAATGCCCAACAGGCACATGGATAGACACTTCACATAGCTATTTGTCACAGGAATGCAAGCGTTCTCAAGGACGTGGGGAACGGTCTCCTTGTAAAGTGAACCTGCACTTATGTGGGGCCGGCCGCCCACTCCTGGGTCTCTACTCGTGGGGAATGGAACACAAGCCCACACAAAGACTTGAAGGTGACGCTCACAGCAGCTTTATTTAAAGCAGCCGCCAGATGGAAGCGATCGGACGTCCATGAGCTGGGGGATGAATGGGGGAAAGGGGGTGTGTCCATCCAGGGGCCCACCGAATGCAGCGGGGTGGACGCACCGACCACCGAAGCATGGCAGAAACCAGACCACCTACTGCGTGATTCTGCTTGTGCAAACTTCAGACAGGGCACAGTCGCGACAGACGCAGACCCCACCACGAAGGAGGACTGACGCGAGGGGCCCCCAGGGAGCCTCCTGCGACGACGGGAACACTGTGGTGGTGATTACACCTGCAGACATCTGTCAGGTGGATCAAACTGTCCACACTGAGACAACAGCTTCAGCTACAAACACACACACACACACACACACATGCACGCACATAAATACACACACACATATACTCACACTCACACATATACATATATACTCACACATATACATATATACACATACGTGTGCGCGCGTGTGCACACGTATATACACATGCATACACACACACATATATATGTGCGCACACATATCCATATATACACAGGTATATAGATATATATACATATACACACATATGCACACACACATGCACACACATACATATACACACATACATGTATAACATATATGCACACATGTGCACATACACATACACACCCATATACACATATAACATGCATATATGCACACACATGTACACACGCATATACATATATGCACACATACACTGTACACACGTATACACATACACAACACATGCACACACGCACAATACACATATATATACACACACAAACACATGTGGATGGATGATTGGCTGCGCTGGATCTCAGCTGCGGCATGTGGGATCTTCAGTTCTCACTGTGGCACACCAGATCTTCAGTTGCAGCATGTGAACTCCTGGTTAAGGGATGTGAGATCTAGTTCCCTGACAAAGGATCGAACCTCAGCCCCCTACATACGGAGCTTGGAGTCTTAGCCATTGGATCACCAGAGGAAATCCCTGTTTCAGCTTTAATAATTATTAATATACAAAATCTAATAATAAACATTGTACCTCTGGGTGTGACAGACCACTTTAAGAAGCCCTGACTCAAATCAGAAAATTCTGACCACTACATTGCCCCTAGGTCCATCTATGGTTTTCCCAGTAGTCATGTATGGATGTGAGGGTGGGACTATAAAGAAAGCTGAGCACAGAAGAATTGATGCTTTTTAAACTGGTGTTGGAGAAGACTCTTGAGAGTCCCTTGGACTGCAAGGAGATCCAACCAGTCCATCCTAAAGGAAATCAGTCCTGAATATTCATTGAAAGGACTGATGCTGAAGCTGAAACTCCAATACTCTGGCCACCGGATGTGAAGAACTGACTAACTGGCAAAGATGCTGGCAAAGATTGAAGGCAGGAGGAGAAGGGAACAACAGAGGATGAGATGGCTGGATGGCATCACCGACTCAATGGACATGGGTGTGAGCAAGCTCTGGGAGTTGGAGATGGACAGGGAAGCCTGGCGTGCTGCAGTCCATGGGGTGGCAAAGAGTCAGACATGACTGAAATGAACTGAGCATTGCCCCAAGAGGGAAATTCAAGTACAACCCTGAGAAAAGGATCAGGCCTTATTGTCTGGCTCCTATCTAAGCCCATCTGAGAACAGCTCTCATGAAGGTCTGCTTCTTTAGCCCATGGAAACAGCTTCTGCCAGGGTCCTGCTCTCCCATGCAGCATCCAGGGTCAGTGACAAGGGTCACCTTCACCCCCTTTGGGTCGTTCTGTCACAGTAACTATGATGACAACTGTCCTGATTCTGATCAGCACTGGTGTATGGTCACATGAAACAGACACATTTGCAGCTTTCAAAAGCTACAGTTAATGCACAGCCTAGGCATCACATAGAAAAATTAGAGTATACATTACCCTGGATTCTCTAGAATGGATACAAGTCTCATGTAATACATATACGCTCAGAACCACAGAGTGAAATGTAAGCTGTGTGCAAACTGAGATGTAGAACCTGTAAAGTGTGAAAGTGCCAGGGAGCTGGGCCATAATACACATGACCTGTCACTAAGGAAATGCTCCCAAACCTCCACTCCTGCGACCAACCTACTTCTCAGTAATCAGAGCCGTAACCGTTAAGAGATCATGGAAGTTAAATACGGGACCTGGCTCTGATCACCTGAGTCTGGCCACACTGCTTTCGTAATGACCTCAACTATGAACCCATACCCCTGCACATCAGAGGCACGACATAAACGCTTGGTAAGGTTCAGCAGTGCCTCATATGGCCCGCCCGGGGCCTGGCCTCAAGGGTGGTCTCCAAGCCTCTCCCCACATGGCCGCCCCAGCTCCCGAGCGGTCTCCCAGGTGCCCCAGGGGCTGGCACCTCACCCTAGCTCTCGTTCTCCCAGCAAGACGGTTCTTCTGGGCTGGTCACTGGCCGGCTCCCAGCGCCAGAACGAGGCCACCTGGGGACTGGCAGACGTGGTGTTCTGTCCGCCCCCAGCGGCCTGGCACCTGGGGGCACAGAGGAAAGAGAGCAGGGCAAATGCAGGGACTGGCCGACTGGCAGGCGGAGGACAGAGCACAGCCTGCATGGTTCACACCCCATGGGCCCAGCTCCCCAGGAGAGGGTCTTGCCTCATCTAGGCACGGGCTGTCCCTCCAGCCTCACGCTGTGAAAGATGACAGACAGATACCTGGGGTGTCACAGGGAAAGCACGCGGAAGCACAGGGACACAAACGCAGAGAGTGACCAGCCTGCCCCTTCTTCGGTAACGTGCCTGACAATACGGTGCAGGCAGGCCCGGCACCTGCTCAGCTGGGAGCCGCACCAGCCCCTGCCCGCTGCCCTGAAGGGGCCGCCGCTTCGCCCACAACTTGCGCCAGGCAGGCCCGAGCGTGCGCTCTCTGAACAAGAATCACGCCATCGTGTTCAAGAGAGAGACACATTCCCAGGATAGCCAAAATAAATAACAGTTTTAAAATATTTTACAGCAGACATGTGGAATTTTAGAATGAAGCACACTTCTGAAGAGTTTGGCTCCTTACCCAGATCTCTTACACAGTTGGCAGCTTAGAGATTTTAAGGCTTTCTTAGACAATGAGGAAAATTAAATAGTCTGACCATGTCTTTTTAGGGCCCAAGACATTCCCTGTGGTAATGTGGAAGGGATGACAGTGCTTTCAGAGTGTAACTCTGAGAATCTCAGTATTTCTGGAAATACTCATCATTCAGGCACCTTGCTTCCACAGTAAACTCCTATTTAAGTCAATAACAAGATGGAAATAAAGAAAACAGCATTCTTCAGAGTTTTTAACAGCGAGGCCTCGTTCTGAGCAGGTGCCTGGCTCCTGACCTGATGTGCGATTCATCTCACTCTATGGAAAGGCAGTGGGGGGTGGGGGTGCATGGGCTTGGCCAGGATGGCACGGTTGGGGGCCGCACTGGGGGTGGGGGCGCATGGGCTTGGCCAGGATGGCACGGCTGAGGGTCACAATGGGGGTGGGGGACATGGGCTGGGCCAGGATGACACAGCTGGGGGCCGCACTGGGGGTGGGGGGCATGGGCTGGGCCAGGATGGCATGGCTGAGGATCACACTGGGGGTGGGGGGCATGGGCTCGGCCAGGATGACACGCTGGGGGCCGCAATGGGGGTGGGGGGCATGGGCTGGGCCAGGATGACACGCTGGGGGCCGCACTGGGGGGGGGGGGCATGGGCTCAGCAAGTGGCACCCTGTGGGAGGCGAGAGTGTGCCAGGTCAGAGCTTTGGAAGGCCACACGCATCCGGACACCTAGAATCACCAGGCCAGGGCCTCTGACCCTACGTGAACATCTGGAGGACCTCGCCCGCCTGCCCCGCCCCCGCTGACACAGAGGAGAGCCCATCAGAAGAGGCTGCCGTGAGGCGAGGCCAGGGACGTGGTCAGTCCATGTGCCCATGCAAACCTGTATGCAATGCTCAGCCTGGGACGCAGCAGGGGTGCGGGCGGCACTTACCGATCTGTAACAGGACTGGCGTGACCAGCGCCGTCTCCATGGCGTAACAGAACTCCCTGCCGAACATCACGGCCCCGTGCATCACCCACAGGCGCACAGGGATGCGGTCGATGGAGCCCTCGCTGACGGTCTCGTCGCGCGTCTCCGCCTCCGCCCTCCCTGGCTTCTGCAGGTCCGGCAGGGGCACTGGTAGCTCCTGAACTTGCATAGATTCTGCGTCGGCATTCTGCGGGGCCATTTTCATCACCACCAAAAAAATATATATCTATCTCTTTACTCTGTCTAAATAAATAATTCTATCATATATCTTTAAGGATAAATTAAGACGTCTTCGCTTTCTGCTTCAGCTGTGCTCCTCCAGCAAGTAACACTTATATTCCTCTTCGTACAAACAGGTTTCTTGAAGCTTCTCAGAATCGGATGAGACACGCAGCAAAACAGAACGATTTTTGGTTGGATTGAACATATGGCTTTCTGGCTTACTGTGAATTAGAGTTAAAAATCCATAAATGCCATTCAGTTAATACCAGTTTCATCATCATTAGTGAAGAGGTGCTGAAGCTCCGTTCCTTGCTGCTGAGAGGCGGGCAGGTGACACACGGAGGTAGGCTGCCGGCGTGCCCCATCGAGCGACTGGGCGATCTGCAAGGGAGCGAGAGCTGGTCACACGGGCCAGGGCCGCCCGCCCCCACCCGCCATCCGGGCCCGCCCGGGGACCTCGGTTCTCTGAGCAGGGGACAGAGTCACCTGCGGAGAAATCAAAACCAGTCCCCAGAGAAACAATGTCTTCTTGTACGGAACCGACCCTCGGCAGGGGGGGATACAGATAGGACAACAACAGGAGATGGGACGAGAGAAAAGGGCACGGAAAGAGCTCCACATTTCTGCTCCTAGGCCAGGCCAGGCCAGGGACCAACCACAGGCGCAGGCCTGAAGGCCAGACGCCGACCACCGCATCGAGGGGCATTCCAGGGGTGCTGAAGCCCAGACCTCTGCCCTGTGTTCCCACCTCGCTGGTACCGGTAGCCCAGTCTCTACCTGGACACACACTCCAGGAGCAGGGGCCGACTGCCGAGAACCTCCTAGAAGTGTCCCCCCGCCTCCCCTTGAAAGGCCAGACAAGAATGCAGTTACATCCCTGTGCTCTGGACAGGGGCCTTCATTCAAGCTGAAGGAATGTGACATCACAAAAAAGTGATTTTATATTAAGGTGGGTCGGTGGGTGGATATCTTACCAAAAAATTTCAATTGTTTTAAATATTTCTGCTCCATATTCACTTAACCCAAGACATCTAGCTCCTGCTTTTCACCCCAGAAAGGACCAGAAGTTGAGGGGTGGCCTTCACTAAGCCCCCTTCTCAGGGAGCCTTGGAAGTAACAGGGGGTCCCTGGCCTGGCTGTTGGCAAAGCTGAGCTGCTGACCCTGAGGGTTCAGAGACCCTGCCTCACTCTTCCACCAAACTGAGGCTTTCTCATGCTCTCTTTCCTTCCACCAAAACTTCTCTGGCAATCACGGGTCCGAGGGATCAGATCTATGTATCTGCTTCTTATGCCTTCCACTTCACTACCAGTCCACAACTGCAGCCTTCACCTGCAACTTCTATCAGCTGTCCTCTACCATACGATCAATCCTCTCGATTAAGACCAGTGTTTCCAAACTGTCACCTTCCTACAAGCCTTTTTCAAAAAATATGTTATCATGACACTTTCTCATGTATACAATATAAACAGAACAGTATTAAAATAAAGCACCCAGCATGAACCCTTAGCAGCGCTCTCTCATTCCATCCCTGATCAGCCAAACTCTTGGCAAGAAGGACAGTAACCAATTTTCTCTGAGACCCTAAGGTCTAATCTTCAAACCTATCAGTTCTGTCCCCTCGCCCCTAGTCCCACTGTGTGTCTATCCTGAAAGTAAGGCAGGCTGAAATAAGGCAAACTGCAGGTTGAAAGTGAAAGTCGTTCAGTTGTGTCCGACTCTGTGTGACCCCCATGGACTACAGCCTGCCAGACTCCTCTGTCCGTGGAATTCTCCAGGCAAGAATACTGGAATGGATAGCCATTCCCTTCTCCAGGGGATCTTCCCAACCCAAGATCAAACCCAGGTCTCCTACATGGCAGGCAGATTCTTTACTGCCTGAGCCACCATCATGAGAAATGCCGGGCTGGTTGAAGCACAAATTGGAATTAAGACTACCAGGGGGAAGATTAACCTCAGATACACAGATGATACCACTCAAATGGCAAAAAGCGAAGAGGAACTAAAGAGCCTGTTGATAAGAGTGAAACAGAGAGAAAGCTGGCTTAAAACTCAACATTCAAAAAATGAAAATCACGGCATCTGGGCCCATCACTTCATGACAAATAAATGGGGAAAAAGTGGAAAGAGTGGAAGATATCTTCTTGGGCTCCAAAGTCACTAAGAACAGTGCTGCAGCCATGAAATTAAACACACCTGCACCTTGGAAAAACAGCTGTGACAACCCTAGACAGCACATTAGAAGGCAGAGACATCACTTCGCTAACAGAGGCCCATCTAGTCAGCTATGGTTTTCCCCGGAGTCATGTACGGACGTTAAAAGTTGGACCATAAAGAAGGCTGAGCACTGAAGAATCGATGCTTTCGAACTGTGGTGCTGGAGAAGACTCTTACCAGTCAATCCTAAAGGAAACCAACCCTGACTATTCACTGGAAGGAATGATGCTGATTCTCCAACACTTTGAACACCTGATGCAAAGAACCAACTCACTGGAAAAGATTCCGATCTAGGAAAGACTGAGGGCAGGAGAAGGAGACGACAGAGGATGACATGGTTAGATGGCATTACCAACTCAATGGGCATGGATTTGAGCAAGCTCTGGCAGACAGTGAAGGACAGGGAGGCCTGGTGTGCTGCAGTCCATGAGGTCGCAAAGAGTTGGACGTGACTGAGCAGCTGAACAACAACTGCGTGCCAGAGTCATTTCAGCACCAGCTAACACTGAGGCAATGAGGCTCTGCATGCGTGCGCCAGGATTATTTTAAGGCTGTGAGTCTCAGCCCTGGGGGCACTGGGCGATGCCTGGAGATGCTTCTGGTCCTCATGACTGGAGGCAGGGGTTGGTATGCTTCAGGGGGAGAGTCCAGGGATGGGCTCTGCATCCTGCAGCCCCAGGTGCCCCACAGCAGAGAGAGACTGTTTCCTAGGGTTACGATTAGACAAGAGGAAAAGTGCTCTTAAATGTGCTGAAACCCTTGTCACACTGTGAATCAGTCCACCAGCCCAGAAGTTACAAACTCAACTGCACTTCCTTCCCCCTTGTTTTCTTAAGCCAGCCTCTGCCCAAAGCAGAAGAGGAAACACAGGGGAGCTCAGGACACTGGCTCCCTCAGGAAGGTCCAGGGTCAGGTTTGTAAGTGGGAAGGGGTGTGAGCCGTCCCCTCCCAGTCAGTCACCCAGGCCACGGGAGGTGGCATTACCAGGTACTTATTTTCTAAGAGAAGGTAAGAGCCGCTGACCATCAGTGAAGGAAGCCCAGCCAGTCACCTGGCCTCGGTCACGTTCAGGCTATGGGCTCCGACCCCAGGCCCAGGGCTGCATCTGCCGAAGGGCCTGCGGAATCAGCTAGGGATGGCCAGGAAGCCCAGGGGCCAAGGCTGCATGGGGGAGTGAAAGCGCCCTCAGGAAAGCTGCCTGCCGTCAGACTGCCAGGCCAGTGCTGGCGCGCCCTCTGCGGTGCAGAGCGAGTCTCCACTCCGGAGTCCTTCCTGATGTCTGGGGTCCTCATCAAACGTCCAAGAACGGCCCAGCCACGGCCGCTGGAAAGAAAGCTGCGGGGGGCAAGCCCCTAGTGGTAGTGGTTGTGGCCACCTACTCTCCTGGGACTTTTGCAGGCAGTGTCCAGCCACCTGCCATCTCCCTCACGGTCAGGAAGCGGGCATGGCCACCTAACCAGTCAGCAGAGCCTGCTTCACACTGGGCATCCTGCTGGCCAACTTGGTAGCCCAGGGACTGTGCACTTCTAGACTTCAACTACGGTTGTGTGCGCAGTCTTCTCAAAAGGGGAGCCTGCCGGGGTTGGGCTGGTGCTGTGGCCTGTCGGGGGGCTCACCCACCCTCCAGATCCAGCCCTGATGCTCCTTGGGGGGGCGGGCAGCAGGAAGGACCCAGGTTTCAGTGAGAAGGCCTGCGCCCCCTTCCCACCGTGTCCCACCTTCCCAGTGGCTGTCCGGCCACTTCTGTGTGATTTGTTTAAGAGTCCACCCCCAGCACTTGGAGATTTCGCCTTCCTCTCCTCACACTGACTCTATCTGCCCTGGGTCTGGTCCCTTCCATCCAGCGAGCCCATCTGGCCAGCCCAGCATCGGCTCTACAGACACAGAGCCACCAGCAGGTCCTGAGCTAGGGACACCTTCCCTCTCACGGTTTCTCCTCCCAGAATCCCAATCCACTCCAGCATGTTTATTTCCCAGAACTCTAGGAGCAAACGACCTTTAAGAGTCTGACTAGCTCTGGAGGGAAATGTCAGCATTTTCACTGATTTGATAAACTGGCTCAAGGAGAACCGCACCCTTAGGGCCGCCTCCCCATATACCCGAGTCAAAACCCAGTGTCTTTCGGGAGGATTCCAACACGTTCCTCCTACAGTTTTGCACATCTCCTGTGAAGTTCCTTCCCAGTGATTTCATCTTTTCTGCAGCCACTGCGGATGCAAATCCCCCTTCCCTTAGGCCTTCCAAGTGGTTGAGTGTGCACGTGAAGGGTACCAGGGCTTGCTCGCTTCCTTAGGTATAACTCACACACAGTGAAAAAGTACTGCTCAGTAAGGTTTGATTAATTTATGTCAACAGGGAGGACATTTCCAGCACCCTGGCAAGTCCACGTGGGTCCTTTCCCATCCAGTGAAGGCTCATGGTTTTGTATTTTAACAGCAAGTCTAAGCAACACCAAGATGCACCCAGCCCCAGTTCAATGGAAGCTTGGACTTGGGGTCCCATCGGTCTGAATTATTCACAGCACTTGCACAGGACACAGAGCAGGGACCCAGGCGGCCCGAGCCGCACCCTTCCTGAGCTCAGACAGCCTTCCCCTCCCCCACTCACTCTACTGCAAGGGCCCCTTCTCCTCAGGGCTCTGCTCTGCAAGAAGACGGAAGGAGAGTGGGTTTGAGAAGGAAAGGAAGGTGTGAGTGTGGAGGGTGTCACTCCATTTAGGGGAACAATCGGACGCCACCAAGCCAGATTCACTCCTGCAACGCGGTGTCTTGAAGTACTCATACAGCAAACAAACTGCTTTCTTCAAGGAAGCTATTTTCTAGAAAGGGCAGAGCTGTTAATTACAACATCTCAAACTGTGAAAACGCTTTCTTCTGAAGCACCTGATGTAAAAGGCTTGAGTTGACATGTGACAACACCCGGAAACAATCTGAGGGCGACCAGGCTGCTGCCTTCCGCAAGCCTCCTTCTGACTTGCTGAAAAGAGCGGAGAGGCTTCTGCTGTGACCTGCTCCAGTAGGGCTCTTGACAGCCCAGAGCGACGCTCAGGTTGGGCCTCCCTCCGGAGCCTCCCTGATGACGGTCCGGCTGTGATTCGCAGATGCACCGTGACAAGTGAAACTACAACTGTTCCAATCAACAACTTCCTCTATTGTCCTGTTTCTAATTTCAGGGTGACTGATGCCAAAACACGTGACTTCCTACAATTTGCTGTGTGGAAAAGCTGGCTGTAAACTTCACGTCATCAAAAGCTTAACTGAAGCATAATTTTTTGACAGGCAGTTAAGAGTCTATGCAAGTCCCAGTATTCGATGGGAATGCGATCACGAAGGTCAGGGACCTACACGTGCCAGAGAATGGCTGGCGGGGGGTGCAGGCGCCTCGGCTGCTGTCTTGGCCCCATGCAAGGGCACGCGCACACAGCGTTCCAGGCCCTGGGATGACCAGCCCATGCTTTTTGTCTGGTTTGTGGCAACGGCTGTTTGATTTGTACACTCACAGTCTAGGACAGGCATCTCTACCCTCGAAAAACGCCCCAGAACTGCTAACATTTTCATAAGATGTCGTCAATTATTAGCCCCAGATAACCCACCCACCCAAAGCACAGCCCCCCCCATCAGCCCACTGTCCCTCCTTCTAGACAAGCCGGCAAAGGTGACTGATGAGGACAACACTGCAGCCGGCAAAACCAGGCAGACGGCTGCATTCCAGAGAAGACCGGCTGCTGGACTGAGAGTAAAAAAGGGATAAAACGGAATCAAGCAAAGTCAAAGGACCCCTGATACGAATGGGGAAAACATTCTGGTAAAAATTTGCTTATAAAGTTACATCCTTCAAAGCATTTCAGAAATGCCACTGAGTTCCAAAATAAAATCAATGCTGTATCAAGAGAATGACAAGACAGGCCACAGACTGGGAGAAAAAACCTGTAAAAGAGACAGTGATAAAGAACGCTATCCAAAACAAACCCGATGGTGAGGAAATGAACAACTCAATTATAAAGGTGGGCCAAAGACCTGAACAGACAGCTCACCGCAGAAGACACAGAGGTGGCAGATGAGCACAGGAAGATGGTCCACACCCGTCGCCTGTCATCAGGGAAATACAAACCAAACAGCAGTGAGACACCCTCCACGCCTGATAGAATGGTCCACGCCCAGAGCACCAACAACGTCAGATGCAGGTGAGGATGTGCAGGACGGGAACCCTCACTCACTGCTGGTGGGAACGTGAAAGGTGTGGCCACTTTGGAGCAGTGTGGGGTTTTTTTACGAAACTAAATATACTCTTAGCATGCAATCCAGCAGTCATGTTCCCTGGTATTTGCCCAAAGGAGCCATCAAACCATGAGACGCCACGGGGGAGCCTTAAACGTACGCTGATTTCATGAATGAAGCCAGTCTGAGACGGCTACATATCACCCAACTCCAACCACAGGACACTCTGCAAGAGGCATAACTGTGGGCTTCCCTGGTGGCTCAGAGGGTAAAGCGTCTGCCCGCAATGCAGGAGACCCGGATTCGATCCCTGGCTCAGGAAGATCCCCTGGAGAAGGAAATGGCAACCCACTCCAGTACTCTTGCCTGGAAAATCCCATGGACCGAGAAGCCTGGTAGGCCACAGTCCATGGGGTCGCAAAGAGTCTGACGCAACTTCACTTATGAAAACAGTAACAGGACCAGTGGTTTCTGCCCCTCTAAGGCAGAAAAGCAGTGAGTCTCTGACTTCCCCACGTGGAGTCCTGTTACGGGAGCCGAATGGACTGACACACTGAGTCCGCGTGAACCAGGGAGGCCAAGGGAGCACATTTAAAAATGCAGACTCCAGGGCTCCTCTGCATCACTGAACCACAGCTCTGGGGAAGGGCCCAAGGATCTGCAGGCCTGCTCGCTCCAGGCGGGAGCTGCTGGCCACAGGTGTCTGGCTGGACAACCCGCTGCCCCTCTAGGTCGAAATGACCGGTCTGAGACTTGGTAAACTCGCCTGGGTGTGTTCTGTGACATAAGACCTGGCCGAGGGCACTTCAGACACCGAACACCACACGTCGGACGCTCCTTCTGATCCGCTTGCTGGGAACTTGGTGCAGGCAGAGGGGGCGGGGGAGTAAGGAGGCATGTGACTGCGCGTGTCAAATACTCCAAGTATGCAGACGCTGAATCAAAGGAAATCTGGAAAGGGGCCCCAGGGAGCGAGGGGATGAAAATATTGCTACACTGTAACAAGCCAGTCTAATTAAAGTGTTTCTCAATGGATTAGTATCCCGGCAACAGGCAGGAGCTGCGGGCCCAGGCACTCCAGCCTGCTTCTCCTGGACAGCTCTTCCCTGACTCCCCGGCCCGGCCTGGCACCCTAGTCCCTCCCCAGACGGTGGCCGGGACCTCCCTGCCAGAGGGCGCCTGGGCCAGGCTGCCCACTCCCCTGGGAGGCAGGGTCACAGCCCTCACAGCAGGGACGTGGGGGTGTGGCCCCTCCTATGTGTCCTCAGGACAGGAGGAAGCGCACCCTCCTAGAGATGGTTTTTTAAATGCCTGTAAACTGGCATACTGCAACTTCATCTCAAAATACACTCTACTTAAGAACTACTTTCTAAAAGTTGTCTCTTAGGAAGGGAGCGTACAGCAGGATGCGGGGGAGCGTGCAAGGCTCAGCTCCCCTCCATCGGACCACCTTGGCGGGGCCAGTCTGCTCTGATGCCGGGTGTGCGGGAGCCCCCTGCGAACCCTGCACAGAGGACGCACACTGCCTGCGGGACTCCATGCTGCCCCTGCCCTCATGCCCTGGGGAAGCTGTTGCTCTGAACCACGTAAAAGCACAGTATCAGGTCAAATAAGCAGAAGGGCATGTGGGAGCAAACTTGATGAACTCCAGTGACAGCTTATATGACAGCAGAAATGTTTAATACTGGATCATATCAAAGCACATACCATCTGGACTTCCCTGGTGGTACAGTGGGTGACAATCTGTCTGCCAATGTAGGGGACACAGCTTCAATCCCTGGTCTGGAATGATTTCACATGCCACGGGGCAAGTACGCCGTAAAGCATGAACTGCTGAGCCCACGTGATGCAACTACAGAAGTCCATGTGCCTAGAGCCTGAGAAACTCGTGCACGGCGACGAGGAGTGGCCCCTGCTCGCCACAACTAGAGCACGCCCGAGCACAGCAACGAAGACCCAGTGCGCACCCCTCAAAGCCCACATACCGCCCAACTTCCTAAAGCTGGGAGGGCATCAGGATAGAAACTGAGCCCATTCTCAAACAGAAGCTGTCTTCAACCTCTGCTAAAGGAAACTGCTACCCACACTCAAAGAAAAACTCAGAATGCTCATGTCAGAGGAAACAACCCAGAAACAAGGACAAACTGCTCTGTCCCCAGAGAAAACATTCTCCACGGCGTTCACCTTCTGCTAAAACAAAGACTTGCCCACCGGACTCCTCACCCCAACCTGCACACAGCTCTTCATCTGCACATCAGGTGAGCACGAGGTTGTTTTGTTTTCTAATTAAAAATCTCCAAGAGGTTTTATGCCTTCTTCTTCTTCTTGAAAATGTTTCTAGCATCAATTTGCCAGTTTAAGCCACTGGGGTCAGGATGAAGCTTTGGCTGCTATGGAAACAGCAGCAAGCTTTTAAACCACACTGCTCCTGGAACCCCAACTGGCCCAGGAACACCAAGCTTCAGGATCAACCTAAAGGCCAAGTGGGCAGCCACTGCCACAAGTTCCAGAGGAGACTAGTAGTTCCCCCAAACTCATCACTTCATCTGAGGTACAGGGCCAGGTACCCGCAAACGGAGACTCTGTCGTCTGCAGCGCGTTAGAGACAGGCAAGCTGCTGGAGGGAAGGCGCTGACAAGCAGACGCCACTTTATAAATATGAGAATGGAGATTCCTCACTTTACATACGATCGAGAACAAGGAATTCCCTGGTGGTCCACTGGTTATAGCTCCGCACTTGCACTGCTGTGAGGCTGGCTTTAGTCCCTGGTTGGGGAACTAAGATCCCATAAACCTCAAGGAACAGCCAAGAAAGGAAAAAAATACAGAAACAGACCTCAAGGACAGGGGTATAATTAAGGGCTACCACTAAAGACTGTAGAGCTGTAATGAAACCTTCTGATGGTGCCTGTATCAAATCAACGCAGCGTCCAGAGTCCCCTCTCAGGCAAAGAGGATGCAGTGCTCCACGAGGAAGCGCTGGAAACCACCAAACTGCCAAACAACACGGAATTATTTGAATTACGGTCCATGTGTCAAGTAAACACAAAATGGCCAAGTGTTTTTAAAGTGAAGAAGTATGAAATATATTTGAGGAATGTTCAAATCAAAACTAGTTCTCTTAAAAAGTTAACATTTTGGTGAATGAAGGGAACACACACAGCTTTAGTCTGGGATTACATTCATTCTTACTAAGACCATAAAGACAACCAGCAAGAACATTCTGCAGCATTCTGAGTCACCGCCACCCCCCCAACACATACACACACACCTGAAGTCAGCTGAAGGTCAGCGAGCCACACGGGATGAGTCATGTCTGCACCATTTACAGGACTGCCAGGCGCTGCTGAGCGACCAAGAACGTGGTCTAAAGGCACACTGAAGACCTTGTAAAGTCTTCCCCTGCTTCGTAAGCCTTCCCACTGTCTCAGTCACCTAGGGTCCATTTCACCAGGAGGAGGGCGTGGTCCTAGGACGCTGGGGAGTCCCCAGTGCAGGCGGGGCACAGGGGAGGGCCCACTCCCCTCTGAGCTCAAGCTGAGTGCATGGGATGGGACATTATCCGAGGCAGAGGGGCAGGGAGCCTCCCAGAGGGCGTCAACCAGACTATCAGTTCAGGAATCTGTCCTCCGTCTTGAGCACCCCCTTAACCTGAGGGCCCCCGAGGGTCTGCGATGAAGAAGCCCGCTTTGGTACCTGAATCCTCCCACTGTCTGGAGAAGTCTGCGACTCAGGGCCAGTGCTTTCCTGGGGTCACCGGGGCTGACGTGCTCACAGCAAGCAGCACGATCACCTGTGGGATTAATCCCAGCCATCCCGGCTCCGTCAGAAACGATTTCTCACAACTGCAGTCCTCTCGGTAGATATTGAAAGCCTCAGAATGTAAATACCCTTTGATTCTGCAATTCTGCTCTTTGGAAAGCAAAGCCTGTACAGTCTGCAGATCAACACCACTGAGAAACCTGCCCATGTAAAGATTCTGACACAGACTCTGCATTGTGACGTGGAAATGTGCCCAATAATAGGCACAAAAGGCACATCAGAAATCAACTACACGTAATGGTCCCATAACATTTTTTTTAAGGTATGGATGCAGAGAGGAGCTTTCTGGTGGCTCAGCCATAAAGAACCTGCCTGCCAATGCATGAGTTCAGTTCAGTCGCTCAGGCATGTCTGACTCTTTGCAATCCCGTGGATTGCAGCACACCAGGCTTCCCAGTCCATCACCAACTCCTGGAACTTGCTCAAACTCATGTCCATGGAGTTGGTGATGCCATCCAACCATCTCATCCTCTGTCATCCCCCTCTGTCAACTCCTTCATGCAGGAGACGCAGGTTCGATCCTGGGTTGGAAAAATCCCCTGGAGGAGGAAATGGCAACCCACTCCAGTATTCTTGCTTGGGAAATCTCATGGACAGAGGAGCATGGTGGGCCAGGAGGTCGCAAGAGAATCAGACATGACTGAGTGACTAAACAACAACATTGAATGCAAAGAAAAAGATATTCTGAGTGATTCACCATTATGTATATATTGGTTTTGCTTCTATATGACCCAAAGTTATTTCCTAATTTAGTTTCCCTATCCAAACTTCACGTAAGAACTTGATAAGTGGAATGACACTCAGGACTGTTCTACAACAAAGCTGAATCTCAGATGGTCCAGAGAGTGCTGACAGAGGCTTGCAAGGCCACACAGCCCGAGAGAGTTGGATGGGGATGAAGGGTGGGGGAGGCAGGTCTGCAAAGCCAGCTGTGGACTCAGCTACTGGCAGGTCCACTAGAAGACTCAGAGCTGATCACCAAGGACCAGCTCAGAAGCTCTTTCCAATCTGTCATCAGCAATAAAGTAACTAAAGACCGTTCATTCACCAGGAATGCAGCAGGTCCCTCCCAAACAGTCCAGTACATGGACGCTACCCCTCGGTCCTGTGTCGCTGGTGAGGCCCTTCATTTGGCGGCTACTCCAGTTTCCAAGCACAATCACAGGGCATTTCGCTGACAGCACCTGTCGCCCCTCCTGGAGCTCAGATTTTGCTCTGCTGCTTTATTTATTTAGCCTTCTCCCCACTGGACTGACATCAGGCGCCCGTCCCGAGCTGCACCACCGCCTGCACTGTCCATCACGGATTCTCCCACAATGCACTGCACTCAGAGGTACACATGGCCAGCCTCCACTCCCAGGCATAATGCCCCTCAAGGAGTCAGGGATCAACCCTCTTCTCTCCAGGCCATGAGCAACAAGACAGAAAAGCCCAGCGAGGTCTGAAACAGATCCACCTGGGGTTGAGCAGCTCTCACGCTTGTCTAGCACCTTGCCCTTCCTGAGGCCCAGATGGCACCAGGCTCCCGGCCAAAGCCCTAGTTCAAGCAAACACCAACAAGCACCTTTCTCTCCCACTCATTAACCCATGGGTGCTGACATCACCCAGGACTAAGTGCTGCTCCCTCCACCCCCCAACAACCCAGGACTGGATTACAGTCTGTGAGCCAGCAGAAGGGTGCCGCCTCCACACAAAAACACAGCACCAAAAAACAGAGTCTGAGCCAGAAAGGAGGCCCAGGGACCCAAGCACCTGCCAGCCACATGAGCACTGGAGGACGCGGTGGGTGGTTCCAAAGCATACATTTATGAACACACAGCACGGACTACAGAAACTTATCAGTGACAGTGGGTTTCCAGATGCATTAAAAATAAATGTAAGGGGACTTCCCTGGTTAAGAAAAGTGCTGAAAGTGTTAGTCGCTCAGTTCTGACTCCCTTGTGACCTCATGGACTGTAGCCCTCCAGGCTCCTCTGTCCATGGGAATTTCCCAGGAAGAATACTGGAGTGGGTTGCCATTCCCTTCTCCAGGGGACCTTCCTGACCCAGGGATCAAACCTGAATCTCCTGCACTGCAGGCAGACTCTACCATCTAAGCCACCAGGGAAGCCTGCCTGCCGATGTAAGGGATGCAGGTTCGCTATCTGGTCTGGGAAGATCCCATAAGCCAAGGGGCAGCTAAGTGACTGAGCCCACAGTCCAGAGCCCACAAGTCGCAAAGAAAAGCCACTGCGACAAGAAGCCTGGGCAACTAGAGGAGGACTCGCACAGCAATGAAGACCCAGCGCAGCCAAAGATACGTAATTTTTTTTTAAAGTTAAAAAAGAAAACGTGTCTCCTCATTGTAAATAAGCTTGTCTTCCTACCCAGATTTCTGTGTGTGTGTGTTCTACCAATTAACTACTTCTGCAGTTCTATTTCTTCTTGGGTTTGTATAAAAGGGCAAAAATGAAAAAGCTGGAATTCCTCTTAAAAACAAATAAACGTAAGGGGTACAGAGTTTCTCTTGGGGGAGAAGGAAAAGTTCTGGAGATGACAGTGGTGGGAGGCACACCTAGAAAATGACCTGGAGAGTCACGTTGGCCAGAAACGGAATTCTTCTCCCCTGCAGAAACTCAGTGCATCCTCCGAACAATTCAGCCAACCATCAACCTTTTAAACACAGGTTCTGCAGCCACAGGGACACCGGGGCGTGGACAGGGTGCATTCCTGTGTGGCCGCAGTGAGGACAGCAGGAAGGTGGGCTCCTGGCCCCACCTGGGCCACAGGGAGCTCCGTGAGCAGCACAGGCTAGGTCAGAAAGGAGGGACAGAGAGGGAAATGCTGAGGCCGGGAGGAACAGCGAGTCAACAGCTGGAGGGAGTCAGCTGACCCAGGAGGAAGTGCCTGGTCCTGACTGAGGTCTCTCCAGGGCAGAGGCACTGCCCCTCGGGCCCCTCCAAGGAGCACACGTCCCGGCCTCCAGCTCCCAGCACGGCCCGCCTAAGGCCCTTCTGCCCCCACTGGCCTGGTCCTGTACCCGCCCTGGGCTCCCAGCCCCTGGTCACTCAGGTTTAACTCGCTTCTGGACCTGCCTCTCATCAGCCACACGAGAGTCCCCATATCTGTCCCTGTACAGAAGCCACAGGACTCATCTCCATCCCGGACCCCCAGGCAGGAGGCAGGGGCATGAACTCGAGGGTGCTTGGTGCTAAGGCCCCCAACAACCTCCCACCCCCAGGAGTCCCCACCTCCTACCCAGACGCTCAGAGTCGAGAGGGGCTGCCGTGCAGGGAAGCGGGCTCCAGAGAAGACCCAGGAGGCCACTCTTCCCACTGAACAGCACCAGCCACAGCAAAGTTCTCAGTTCATCGTCTGCGTTCTCTTTTAGACCTGAAAGGAGAGCCTGGCCACACACAGATAATACCACCCTCTGCAGAGTTTCATTACTTCTATCATTTTTTCTTTCCTGTATACTGCTGAGTTTCTGAAGACTGCATGGTGAGGCCAGCTTTCCCTCTGAAAGGCAGCACCTCCACTTTTAAAGGGACGATTCATAAAAACTGAGGGCTCCATGTACAAAGTCCGCATTCCTGAAAAGCCTGCCAATCATAAAACAAGTAACACCTGAATGTATTACAAAACCAGCTCTGAGCGCCAGGTCTCCCCTCTCCCAGTGCACGCCAGTGACAAGCAAAAAACACAAGGATAAAGACCTCTTTACCAGAACAGCCAACACGATTCCATCTGTTAACAAAAACTAACTGTTCATTGAAGGTTGCAAGTTCAAACACAGTCTGGCTATTGTAAGCAGTGCCTCAGTTTATCAATGGAACAATGACTCTCTTTCAAAGACTGATAAAGCTCTCTGCAAATAACTTGCCCTCCAGCATTTTTAAGATACTTCACAGGATAAATATTAGCTTGGGACTCGCCTACAAGAGAAGTGAAAGCTGCCAAAGCAGCAGTTTTACAAAGGAAAAAAGAAGGAACAGCAGCAGCTGGAGGGGAGCAAGCCTCCTGGCCCTGGGTCCCCAGGCCCCAGGGCCCCTGCCCACCCATCCTGGGGGCAGGACTGTGGCTCCTGATCAGGGGTGCCGTGCCAGGCGCTCAAGCAAACCACCTAGCAGACAGAAGGAACGGGAAAATGGAGTTAATTAAAGGGGAGATTTTAAGATGATGGTTGCAATGAAAGCGAACAAGGAGCGTTACTGCTCAAATCTGATTTAAACTTAATTTCCTGACAGACAGGTTAAGTCTCCTGGTGGCCAGATGCAGGCAGCAAGGGGAGGGTGGGCCACGAGGGTGACCCCCAGGGACCTGGTCGGTCAGCACCCCTCGCCCTGACTTCATCTGGGGCAGCTTTACGTCCAGGGTGTCAGTGCCACTCAGCAGGGGCTGGACCCCAACCATGGCAGCAGCTGCCGCCCAGGGGACCGGGGCTCACGAGGGGGTACCAGCGCCTCCCTGGACCCGGTGGGGAAGAAGTCTCAGCCAGGATCCCCTAGACCTGGACCCCGACATCCTCGCTCCTGGGATGCCACACTTCTGAGATAGAGCAGGGCAGGCTCGAGAGGGTCAGCATCCCGGGAGTCCAAACACCCCGGAAGCAGCTGAGCTTCCAACCTCGAGGTGGGAAACAGTGCAGGGCCTGGAGCACGTGCGCAGCCTCCACCCACGGCCCCCCACCTGGAGAGGGGGTCACACCGCAACAACACAGGCCTCTGGGCCGTGAGGACAGCTCTGGAAACCCCCCACTATGTGCATGTGAGGGGATGCGCTGGGCAGGTACTCAGTCTTAAGGGACCCCAACCACCCAACACCAGGAACCAGCTCCTTGAGAATCTGAGCTTCTGGACAGCCTTTATTCTGGGTGTGAACGGCCCAGAAGAACAAGAGGATACTCTAATAACGATGACACCGTTGGCTTTATGAGGATTTTGACCCAGGGTTGTCACTAAAAGTGATAAAGTTTTTATTCGAAGACTATAACTTTAGGTTAAGGATTCTACTTGGTTATCAGAACCGAGCACAGCCTCTCTCTGCAAAGGCAGGCAGAGAGCAGCTAACCACAGCCTCCCCTGCAGTCCCTGGCCAGGTACCTGCCCGCCACTAGGACGACCCTGGGATGAACCTTGAGGAGGGGCGGGCTCAGAAAACAGAAGAGCAGGGTGGGCAACTCGCCAGCTGGCAGAGGGGCTCCCTCTGACCCTCCCACCGCCACCTTCAGGTGCCTGGAGGGGAGGGACCTGGCCGAGACCATGAGGGAGCCTGTGTCCACGCAGCTCGCCTGCCAGGAGGTCCTAGGCTTCTACAGGGCAGGGGCTCCCCCCTCCACTGTGACCATCCTGTCCCTTCCCCTGGCCCCTTACAGAGACGCCCACACGTGCACCGGCCCGCAGGAGGGCCCTGTGCCTGACCAGCATGCCCACCTGTCTGGACAGGAAGGCTCCACAGTGCGGCGCAGACTGTGCAGGCTGGGCCCTGCGGCCAGAGCCTGGACACGCGGCCACAGCTCTGGGGCTGGCGCTAGTCTCTGTGTCTCCTCAGGGCCCATGGTTCCCTGCAAGCGGCACAAGATGGATGAGGCGGGCATGAGTGGCCTCCACGCCAGTCCAGATGTCCTTGCCCAGCCCGGCAGGGGGCCCCAGCAGTGCAAGTCGGCTCCACGTGGGCACAGCACCAGGCGGCCGGTACCAGGCATCATCAATAAGCCACCTGAGCTCTGTTATTCTATAGTTTGCTACATCCAAACCCCAAAACCTTACCACCAAACGGCCCTCCAACATCCTGAGCTGTTGTGCAGGTGGGAAGCCAAGCCCAGGACCCATGAGTTTCTGCTGAGAAAAGCTGGGGGCACTGAGCGCTTACTCCCTTGAGAAGCGAGCAGTAGTCTCCTCCAAGCAAGCTGGTGTCTAAGTCACCCCATCCCCTGCCAGCCTCAGGTTCCGGGCCCCCTCGGGCTTCCTGTGCAGCATCCTGGGACCAGCGCCGCGGGACACAAGGAGAGGTGAGCGGCTGGAGAGAAAAATGAGGACACCGAGAAGGTCTCGGGTTCCCCAGAAACGCCTGGTCGACACCAGCTCCAAGTCTGCCTAGACGTTTAGGGCAATCCTGTGGCCCCGGCCAACTCCCGGGTGACCTCTCCGTAGCTTAAAGGCACAGAGAGAGGCAGCTACGCAGACAGGGACTTGCACTCAGGTACAACCCCTGTGGCAGCACCAGGCCAGGGTAGCCAGGAGGAAAGGCCGTGGTGCTTGGCGGTCGGCACCCAGCCCTCGCCCAGCGCAGGCGTGTCCACGCGAGGCAGCGCCTCGGCTGTACGGTCACACGTGTGCTGCCTGCACCTGAGCCAGGTACCAAGGCCGAGGAAGGCAGCGGTGGGGTGTCTCCTGTGGCCTCAACAACGGCCGACATCACACCGCCATCCCTGGCTTTGACTACGGAAACAAGCGCTTGCTTCACCCTGGGACTCAGTGACGACGGTGACTTTCTGCAGGGCAGTCGTGAAAATGCCGAGGTTCATGATCTACGAAGATCCCAGGAGAGCTGGGAGCCCAGTGCGGGGCCCCGACACGGCCAGCGGGCTGCAGGGACTTGGGCAGGTGCCGGCCTCCCAGGCGCCGGCCGGCTCACGGCACACCCCGCACGCCGGGATGGAAAGTTGGCTGGGGCTGGTGAGGACGTGTGGTGTCTATAAAAATGTTCCTCCCGGGGGAGCCTCTGGAAACAGAGACTCGGAGATACTTTCATTCTTTTCCTTATTTGCCGCTCTGAAAAATAAGCTGTTCTTCCTATTCTGAAATGGAATACAGTCAAAACCTTCTCCAGTGAATAGTGACCCAAAGGAAAAAGTCACCAGATCCAAAATATGTCTCGTTTGGCCAGGGGCCCGAAGTAACTCTATTCTGTTTATTTGGTTTCTCTCCTGGGGGATAAAAGCGCGATCCAGTGCCAAGTTGGCCTATGCTCGTCTAAGTCCTGCGAAGACTCCGAGATGCAGGAAGCTTCTCACTCCCTCTGGCAGGTCCTCCTGGGTGCGGCCCCCGCCCAGGCCCAGGGCTCGTCTCTGTCGCCTGGGGCCTCACAGGGGAGAGAGTCAGCGCCCTTTCAGCTGCGGCCATCTGCTGTGTCCACCCTGCTCACTGAGCCCCGCCAGGAAGACTGCAGAGAACAGGTGACCGGAGGGGCAGAACCAGAAACAGGGCCATACGTGGGGCTCAGCGTCAGCCTGGCTCCACAGCGGGCGTCCCCCACCCCAGGAGGCTCCGTCCAAGAGCAAGCTCCCCATCCCTGGAGGTCCAGCGAGGGAGAAGGCACCGTGGGTCCCCACGCCATCCCCACCCCTGGGTCCTCAGCCCGATGGTTTCCACAACAGCAGCTGCTGGAACTGCGCCCAACACCCCAACATCTCAATGGGCCTTCCCGGGTCAGGGACCCACCAATCACTCCAAGCTCAGAGCCACAGCCGCGCACATGGCTGGCTCTGCCGGGGCTACAGTACAGGCCGTTCCCACATCCGTCCACCCCTCACTACAACACCGCCGACCGCCCCGTCCAGGGCAAAGGCCCGCTGTGTGGCCCAGCCCCGTGCCCCGTTGCTGTGCACAAGGACCTGCCTCAGAGGACTCACTCCCAGGGTGTGACCCTCCCGAGCTGCCGGGCTCCCGTCCCACCCTGCCAGTCTGCGTCGCCTCGGCGCCCGCTGTGCCCACGCTCCCTGATGGTGCTTCCTGGACCTGCGCACCCCAGTACAAGGCCGACAGGCGAAGGAGCGGAGGCGGGCAGGGACGGGCACATGGAGCAAGGCTGAGACAGACGCTGGCACAGAACGCTGAAGAGGCGAAGGAAGAGCACTGAAGGCGCGGGTTTACGCCCCTCCTGAGGCCCACCCCACGAGCCCGGATGCGCGGGGTCCTGAGATGTCTGCCTTCCCCAGTCACCGAAGACGTGCGAGCTTGAGTTTGAGCAATGCTTCTAGAACCAGTGAGAAGGCTTTTCAGCCCCTGGCGTCAGCCCGCAAGCTGGGTATCCACAGTGTCTCAGGACACACCTGCGGTTGCGTGTCAGCCTGAAGGGCCTTGGCTCAAAGGCACAAGGGAGCCCAGCTCGGCTCCGGCCCTTTGGGAGCCCCTGGGCTGTGCCCCCTCGCAGCCTCCAGGGAGGCGGGAGTCTGAGCTCATGGTCCCTCTGGCTTTCAGCTCTGGGCCAGAAAGACGGGGCTTGGGCGCAGACAAGGAGGACCTGCAGAGGGTAGTGGCCCACGGCCCCCTGCACCCCCGGGGAGCTCCTAGGCTAAGGGTGGGGGCAGCCTCCACGGGCGCTCACTGGAAACAGACCACAGCAAGACACCTAAGCATGTAGGCTGCAGACATATCTTACTGCACCTTTACAAACTCCAAAACCAGCTTAAAGCCTTTCCAGAATAAGTCAAACATAAGCAGAATAAGTCACCGCTCTGAGCACGCATTTCCCCACCAGGCGCAACGCAGTGACTGCAAGAATCTGCACCGGACCTGGGTTCCTGCCCACTGTCCCGGGGGCGCAGGCCCAGGAGACCCCGCTGTCCCCTGACCAGCAGCCCTCCCTCGACACCACCGTCTTCCCCATGCGTACACCTGCCCCCAGCAAACAGAAGCAACTGCCCTTCACAGACCGCTCACACCTGGGTGTGGCCGGCCCTGAGAAAGCACCATCCTGGTCAGCTGCCGGGGGCGGCGTGCCCCTCGTGCGGTCAGCGTCTGTCCCTGGACACTGAGAACAGCAGAAAGGCACAGGGCAGACGGGGACCCAGGGCCACTGCCTCTCCAGGCCGCGGGCACTGTCCCTCCTCTCCCACGGCCACCAGCTCTGATCCTGCTCAGAACCGCACACCAAGAACACAGCCATCAAAGGACAAGGGCCTCCAGGGCCTGCAGGAAGCCTGTGACATTCGAGGGAGAAACTCAGCACACACACCACCTCACTCTCTCCTCGAGACTAATTTTAACAGGGAGAAGACATAACCGCAGCTACAAACCTGCCCTGGCGGATATAATTTACAGCGTCATGACTCAGCTGCCCTAACAGCTGACAGGTGAGGTCACCTGGAGGCACGGAGGTGTTTCCACAAGGGAGCCAGCATCCAGCAGCGCCAGGAGAGCCGGCTGCACACGGCCCCCGGGACCACCCTCCCTCCTCCGAGGCCCGCTGAGCCCCCCAGGGCTTGCTCCCTGGAGAACCCTTCATGGTGCGCCTGCATTTCCCAATGTCTCCCAGGGAGCACTGGAGCATCCTTGAGAGTGGAAGGATGGCCGGGCTGGCGCAACAGCCAATTAAAGGCAGTTAACTACAAATAAGAAAATTATGTATTTGGTTAAAGAAGTTATTCTTTGGGGCATCTGGTTAAGTCTGTCAAGAAAACACTCTGGAGAACTTCCCTAGCGCTTCCACTGCCGGGGGCGTGGGTTCAATCCCTGGTCAGGGAACCCACATGCTGGGCGCTTGTGGCCAAAAAAAAAAAAGAAGAGAAAAATCTTCAGACCATAAAAGGCTCACTGTGCGACTCACCACACCACCCTCCCCGAGGGCTGCAGCGGGCTCATGCTGGGCCAAGGAGTCAGGCTGGCAGTGGCCTGGGTGCCTGTGGGCACCAGCTGGCTGCTGCCCGCAGGGTCCCAAGTGGGGCAAGCCCCTCAGTCTGCACGCTGCCCCAGCCCCTCCCGAGCTCACAGACCCGATCCCACGTTCGTGGCCCCAGCACAGGGGAGACAGGGGACAGTGGCACGGCCCCCAACACGTACTTCTCTTCACACGCTGAGTGACTCCACAGCCCTGGCCAGGACATGCAGCCAAATGTGCCACACCAGCCCCCTGCCCAGCCCCGCGGCCCCGTGCTCGGTGGTGCTGGCTCTGCCCTGCATGAGGGCACATGCGCCTGCCCCTGATCTGGGCGTGCCTGGGCCCAGGAGGTCTCATCTCCCACTAGAGTGCATCCCTCCCTCCCAGGAGCCACCAAGCCTCTCCCTGGTACTGCATCCTCATGCTTCGTGTGGGTGCGTCACAGCAGCTGAAACTCTTGAGCGGACTTCCTAGGTGCCAACTACTGTTCACAGTGTTTTGTGTGCGCAAGCTCATTCTGTCCTTGCAACGGTCCAGTGCAGTGAACGCTGTTCTTAGCCCCAGCCTGCAGGTGGGAAAACTGAGGCGCTAGGCCGCTTGCCCAAAAGACGCAGGATGGTGACTGCTGGGGACAAACAGCAGCCCAGCTTGTGATGCTGCATGCCAGCGCCGTCATGAGCCTGTCAACAGTGTCGCTGCCGGGCTTGGAAAACCCAATGGGAGCTGGTGGAGAGAGACCAGATCTGGTCTTGCTTTTTCGTGAGAATCTTCCCCCAAATGAAGGACTCAGGTGGTTACGGAGACCTGCGGCTCACTCACGGGTGGGTGAGTGAGGGCCAGGAGGGGGCTGACCTGGTTCCTGTCCAGGCAGAAATTGAAACCTGGCCTGTTTAAAAGTCTTTGGTTCAAAACAACCTTTACTTCACCTTTCACATAGGACAGACAACCATCAGAGTCATGATGTGATTTGACTCGTGGCTTCCCAGGAGGACAGAACTCTAATCTTTAGGGCTGAAGATGGGGTAACAGATTGCTGAGAATTATCAGCGACTGCTGTGTGCTGTTCATCTGAAGAGTCTGAAGAGGTGATGCTATAAGTGGGGTGGGAGACCTCCGGGTTTTCCCAGCTGAGAGGAGCTGGGCTGGAAAGGATCACAGGGCCTGTCCTGAGAGGAACTAAGTGGCCACGTGCCAGAGACCAGCGGGGTCCCTCTGCAGAGGGGCCTGGAGGAGGCCCGTGGGGAAGGCTGGAGAACACCCCAGGCCCTCCTGTTCTGTCAGGGAAACAGACTCAGAGCGGAGGAAGCCCCTGCTGCCCTCCACTCCTCTGATCAGGAGCCAGCCAAGTGGGCCTAGCAGGCACCGGGCACTATAGCTTCAGACCTTCCATCACGGTCCTAAGCAACACCCTGTTTCTCCTGCCATCAATGAAAGGGAGCCGGTGGGGCAACTAGAAGCCAAGACATCCCCCCAAGGAACTTGAAATAAAACGCACGTTCTGATAGTAGACTTACACATGACATATGTATAATTACGTGTGCTATAATGTGTTACACTATGCAGTTATATAAACGTTATGATAGATAACCGGCTACCACATAATACACACACACGAAGGACAGGGTGTACTGTTCTACCCAGGACTCCCCGCAGGTCCTTGGGTCCCTTATACCACGAGACTACACAATGCCATCGCCCTCGGGAGCCGTGGACAGGAACTTGCAGGTGCAGGGGGCCCCCTCCCCAAGCCGTGACACACATCTGGCTCCAGGGTAACCACATCAGGGGTGGCACAGAGATCTAACCCGGTGCCCCTCTTGAGACCCTCTCGCTGCTGACACCAGGGCCCCTGCAAGCTGCAGCTGCAGGCCTGATCCTTCCACTGTGGCTTGGCTGGGAATTCCACCTGCCACCCTGAGCCTGATCTCTGTGTGACATTGCTCAACGCTCTTGGACAACCTTGACTCTCGGAGGCTCTCGCTGCTAATTTTAACTACCCTACATCCCCCACAAAGTGAACTGGAGCATCCTAACGTCACGGGCATGACAGCCTCCCTGGCAGGCGCTCTGCCCACAGCTTCCAGGCTCTCCAGGGCCCAGGACAGATGCCCGAGTCTGATGGGCAGTCGCTGCTCATCCCGGTCACGGCAGCTGGGAAACACCGCCAGGCATCACCTGGGGGCTGATCTCCAGCCAACGCCAGAGCTAGCCGCTCCAGAAGACGGAGCAGGCAGCCCACCTGGCAGGTCCTTGACCTGGCTCCAGACAGGGCCTTTTGGCCCACATCCTAGTGGTGCCAGGAGAGCTGGGAGTACCCCCTAATGCACACGGAAGATGGTGTCCCCACGTTTCTGTGAGAAGGAGGTCCATAGCTTTCAGCAGTCTCAGAGGATCCATGGTCCAATCAGGTAGAGAACCACCCTGGCTGGGGAACAGGGAGCAGGGCGTACATGCGGTTGAGCATACATGCGGTTACTCAACCGTCCAGGGGCACTGTTGCCGTGATACGGCTGTTACATCGTCTTCTCATAACTTTTTAAGGTCAGTCCTTCCTTTTGTAATTTCCTTTAGAATGTTGTTGAGCAATTTAGGCTCAAACAAACAAAAAAGGCAGATGAAACAAAAACCAACAAGGGCCAGCCCTGATTGTTATGGAGCTGGGAATTTTATGAAACACACAAACACGGTGACAGCAGAAGGTGACAGCAGAAAGTAACAACCGAACCACAGTTTCTAGAGTTGATCCTAAAGGAACAGACAAAAGTACAAACCACTGTAAGTAAGACGACTGTCATTCTGTCAAATGAAATAAAGTCAGCCCGGCAAGCCTTGACATCTGTAGAGGAGTCCTGAGTAAATGTTATTTACTTGGCTTGCCAGGGTGATAATGAGCTTGTTTTGAACCTTCTGTATGTTGTATTAGCTCATTCATTTCAAAAAGTAACCCAGGACAGAGCTAGGGAGGGATGAGTGAGGAAAAAGATAGGTCAGCAAAACACAGGTCTCACGTTTCATAACCAAACACAAGCCGTACTCCAGATAACACTCTAATCTGATCTGTACGCCAACTTCAAACGAGGAGTCTGGGCATTGCCGTCTCCCTCAGACACAATCTGGCTCTTTCTTCAGCGCCCGGCTCCAGGCCATCTGCCAGGTGCTGCACCCCCAGTTCAGAGGCGACCCAGGCCAGGCTTTCTTCCCTCATCCAACCTCTCACCATGCTGCCAGCGCACAGACATCAGCTCCAGTGCATAGACATCAGCTCCAGCGCATAGACATCAGCTCCAGCGCACACGCATCACCCCAGAGCACAAGCATCAGCTCCGGTGGACACGCATCACCCCAGAGCACATGCATCACCCCAGAGCACATGCATCAGCCCTGGCGCACACGCATCACCCCAGAGCACAAACATCAGCTCCAGTGGACACGCATCGCCCCAGAGCACACGCATCACCCCAGACCACATGCATCAGCCCTGGCGCACACGCATCACCCCAGAGCACAAGCATCAGCCCCAGAGCACACACATTACCCCAGAGCACACACAACACCCCAGAGCACACACATCAGCCCCGGTGCACACGCATCAGCCCCAGAGCACACGCATCAGCCCCAGACCACACGCATCAGCCCCGGTGCACACATATCACCCCAGACCACACGCATCAGCCCTGGTGCACACACATCACCCCTAGAGCACATGCATCACCCTAGAGTACACGCATCACCCCCACACCACATGTATCAGCCCCAGCGCACACGCATCACCCCAGAGCACACGCATCAGCCCTGGTGCACACCACCCCAGCATCAGCCCCAGCACACACATCACGGGGCTCAAACTGCCCTCAAGTTGTTCCAAGGCTGCCCTGCAGATAACGGATGGAGCCTGCCAGCAGCCCTGGGGAAGGAGGAAGTGGCCTGTGCACGAGGAGCCTGAAGCCCCAAGCCCACTTGACCTGGGCTTCTCAGCTACGCCGCCCATAACCCAAGCCACCGTAAACCCACAGCTGCAGCTCCCACTCAGACAGCAGGCAGCAGGAAGCTGGTCCCACAGGCAGGCGCCCATGCTGACCTGTCTCTGCAGCTTGATCAAGAACCTCCATGGAAGGCCACCCACCCCTACAGACTCCTCCCCTTGCGTGGTCTGCTCACTGCTCCGCCTGTTGCCCCTGGGCCCATGGGTGGAAGGCTCCCAGTGGCGGCCAGGCCCCGGGTAGGATGTCACCCCCACTGCTGTGTCCCTGTGCCCCGACTTCCCCCCATATGGACCTAACTCCCCTGGCTCTGCCTGTAGATGCCACCTGCTCCCCACCACCAGCAGGATGAGACAGATGCAGCCAGACCACCCACCTGCCATCACTCCAGGGCATCGCAGGTCCAACCCCTGCGACCTCCACACGAGTATGAAGGAGGGACTCTGAAACTCTTGGTCAATTGATCACCACATCAAGACAAAACCCATCAGCCTTAAAACTGACCCTTGGAAGCAAGACAGTAAGCAGGAAGTGTAGGCAAATCCGGGTCGTCTGTTGGCCCTCAGGACCCGGAGTCCACGTGAGACATCAGAGCCGGGCACTGGACCCCCAGGCGTGCAGCCACTCCGCTCAGCGTGAGGAAAACGGAGCCTAACGGCAACTCCACGTAAACTGAACATGCAGGTCCTGTTTAATGTAAAACGGCAACTCACCTACTGGGACCGTGTCTACAACATGGAAAAAACACATGGCACGTGCGCTAGAGTATAAGATGGAAGCACAAAGGTGCCACGGCAGCAGGCTTAGTGTGTTCCCTTGGGGCTTAACTTCCAGGGGTGTCAGGAGAGGGCAGTTATGCTGGGAAAGGAATACTGCATGCAGAAAAGTCTTGCAATTAAAAAAAAAAGAATGTGAATCCAGACAAGTTCTGCCTGGGGTGAAAATGTGCAAAAAAAAAAGTAAGAATGGAAAAACGGTTGAAAAACCCTGGCATGAGGCTTAAGACCAGATTGTGCTAAAAATGAGAACCAGCCAGAGCAAACTCTGACCAAGAGGACCCTGGGCCTGGCCAGCACCTTGGTCTCCCTTGCACCCTGCCACAGAGAGGCATTCCACCAGGCGAACAGGCACAGCCTGCCTCCGCCCTTGAAAACACAGGTGAGCAGTCGGGTTGGGGGTCACTGGACACAGGTCCCAAACGCCCATTACAAGGCTACCACTACTGGCCTGCCTTCGCCCACTGTCACTGCCCTTGCTGGCCTGTGCCCAGTGAGAGGGCAGCTCCCTTGGGAGCCAGTTGTGAAGGACCCATCTCCAGAGGCAGCAGGGAGACAGGGGGGAGGCTCAGCCTGACAGGCGGGCAGGACTCAAGGTCCCTGCCGGTCCTGGTCAGGACCCACGGAGCCCTGGGGGGCTTCTCCAGCGGAGGCACCCATCAGCACTAGTGCCCTCAGTGACCAGCCACAGCTCCAGATGTCTGTTGTGGGGAGAGCCGTGGCGTGTGGTGACGACCTACATCCCATATGGTGGGGGTGACCCAGCAGGACCCAGGGGCCTTCCCGGACGCCCCCCCACCCCCACAGCCTCTGCTCCAGCTCCTCTCTGAAGGGCCCGGGGAACAGCATCTGAGCACATTTCCTGAGTTGTTAAGTTGTGAAAACCCCAAGCCAAACAGAAGATGAACACACAGCCCCAGCCCTCCCGGAGCCTATGGGTGATAAGGGTAACCGGGGACACCACCCTGCCCCTCACCATCAGCCAGCCAGAGAACAAGCACGAGCTGGTCATACCCATGACCCTCCCTCACCTGGCGGTGCTGAACTGGGAGCTTGGGGTTTTCAGTAAGGGGAGCCATGGCCAGTCCCTAAACAGAAGGACTTCTCACGTGAAAAATGAGGCTAGCCATTCAAAGGCTGTTTTAAGTCGAAATGTTATCAGAAGCTGTGAGTACGAGCGGCCAGGCCCTGAGCCAGGGCCGGGCCTGACGGAGCCCCATCTGGGCTCCCACCTGTGGCCACCTGATGGGATCCAAGGCAGAGGGACAGGTTGAGAGCAGCTACCTTCCCTTGGGGACGCGGGGGGTGATGCGGGGAACAGTGCAGGACTCACCGAGCAGCAACTTGAGCCTCGCCTCCTGAGCTGCCTGGGCGGGGAGGAGACACAATTCCACGTGGACTCCTTAGGCTCTCTAGGCCTCAGTTTCCTCATCTATAAAGTGGGAACACCACCCTCCAGTGCAGAGTGGTCGGAAAATTCAGAAGTTGCCTCGGAATCTAGGTGGCACCTCGCACAGAACCTGCCCACAGTCCACACACGCAGGTGCCTGACAAAGATGCTCGGGGCACTCCCAGGGGCTGTGTGTTAGACTCTGCAGTCCCATAGACTGTAGCCCACCAGGCCCCTCCGTCCACGGGATTCTCCAGGCAAGAGCACTGGAGTGGGTTCCCATTTCCTTCTCCAAATGGAACCACAGAAAGAAAGAAAGTGAAGTCGCTCAGTCGTGTCCGACTCTTTGAGACCCCATGGACTGTAGCCTACCAGGCTCCTCCATCCATGGAATTTTCCCGGCAAGAGTACTGGAGTGGGTTGCCATTTCCTTCTCCAGCCAGGGGCTGTGAGGACCCCACAAATACTCGGAGAGGATGGGCGATGCCTGGGCACATTGATGCCATCCAGTGACCCCCATTCATCAGAACTTCTAATGAGAGCCCCCTAGGCTCAGCTCACATGATGACCTCACAAGGATCTGGGTTCCTCCCCGCACAATTCACGTGGTTGTCTTAGAGCTGCCCCTGCCCAGGTCATTTAAGTCAAGAGCACACAGGGCTCCCACCAGAAGCCAGCCTGCCAGGGGGCAGGCCTGGACCCCAGGCCACATCTGCTAAAGGGCTCCAAGCCCAGGCTGAGCTAGGCGGACAGGAACCATCCCCGGATGGACAGGTTCTAAGGGGCCGTGAGGAAATCCACGTTAAAACTGGCACACTTTCCCCAAACCGTGGGGAAACCAGCCAGAAGGCATGGCCTGCACTCCGGGCTCCAGGCGCTCCCTGCCACTCGAGGTGGAACCGGAGGCCTATCTGACCTTGACAACCACAGACCTTCCTCACGCTCTTATCCGCGCACAGCCCCTCCGCAGAGGCGGCTCCTACGGCTGGGAACAACCGAGGACTGATAGCCAGCCGTCTCTGAGACCCAGCTGGCGGCGGCCGGCCCACCTGCCCCCACGCGCTCCTGCCTCTTCTCCTGGTTCACAGCGTCGGTGTCGCCACCGCTGTTCACCCACTGAGAAAACAGTCCCCACTCTCACTTGCATCTGGTGAGCGACAAGCATTTCACCCCGTGAAAATGTTCTGATGTTTTCCACACTCTGTCACAGCACGGAAGAGAAAGTCATGGGCCCCAGACTTCCGGAAACACGTATATTCATATGGGTAGAGGCGCCCTGCACTCCCAGGGCTCATGGTGCCAAGCGGGAAACCCAAGACCCCAGGCCCAGCACCCTCATCGGTGAGGTCCAAAATGAGCTCGCGGGCTTGGCCACTTACTGTGTGGCGTGGGGTAAGTTGCTTGACCTCTCTGTGTGTGCCCCCTTCTCCTCTCTGTTACACACAGCACAGCCCTGGCGGGATGGTTAGAGAACCCAGCCCTCGACGTGTTACTTCTCAGGGCCTGCTAAGTGCCAGGAACAAACCCGCTTTATGCTCCCCAGGTCCTAACACAGGGGCTGGAGCCCTGAATAGTGGGCGGCTTCTAGGTCAAGGTCACCGGGCCGGGGCTGGCACCCGTACCAGGCGCTACCGTGTCTCTGCTGCAGGAAGCGGCACAGCGCCCCTCCCGATCCTCTTAAGAATTAAGAACACTTTCAACATCTGAGTAAGTCGAGGATGAGCCAGCTCGATGTGTTTTATACAGCACTGAGCCTTCTCTCAGCTGCCCTGTTCCACGAGGCTTGCTGAGCCCATGCCGGCAAATCCAAGACCATGCCAGCCTCAACCCCACAACCCTCCCCTGCATTGAGTCACAGCTGCCTGAGATGGGCGCTCTGAAGGCGGGTGGGGGGGCAGTGGGCAGCACCGGATGCCCCAGAAGGCCCGGCTCCCTCCGGCAGAGGGTGGTGGTGTGCAGGCTGTGAAGGCGAGGCTTCCGGCTGCCGGCTTCTACCATAAGTGATATGAGGAAGCCCCTGACGATGACACCAGCACCCCAGCTCCCCGAGCAGGATAGGCATGCCGAAGCCCACGGTGGGGGGTCACCTGGACACCCTGGTTTGCCACGAGCAGCCCAGGACTCTCTTTAAGCCCCTGCGGCAGGGGCCCTAATCCTTTAGTACAGAGGCCCAGAAGGCCACGAAGATGCGAATGTGGATCTGGGCACAGGGGTCTCCACAGGGCCGGGGAAGCAGCATGGCCTGGCCCATCGCCTCACCACCGGGATACAGCCCGGGACCCCAGGGATGGGACCTTGGCCTCGCTCCTACCTTCCCTTATCTCTAGAAACCACGGCTCTGCCTCGCGGTCCGAGCACACATGTTGCCCATGTTCAAGGTGAGGCATTTCTAAGCGGATTGCTAATGGCTGGACCTGAGGATGCGAGACGGGAGGACGGCAGGCCGACCCCCACGAGCAGGGTCCGCAGAGCTGGAGCACAGCCAGCCTTCCTGCCCAGCATGAGCACCAGCAGCGGAGCCCCCTGGTCACTTGGAACCTCCCCTATGTCACAGACTGCCTCACAACACAACGTTCTACAGCCTCCCCCCAAAGCCTGCTCTGGGTCAGGGCGGGAAGGCCCAGCAATGTGCTGAATTACTAAACTTGCTGTCGTATCTAATGTCAACTGGCTTTTAGGCTAAATACAGTACACGTTCGAGGGCATCTCCAGCTCACCTAGGAGAAGGAAGGCCAGCTCGGACTTCTAGCCGCTAGAAGGAAGGTCTGGAAACTGACGTCAGTGCCACCCCCTTCTTAGAGAGAGGCCCTGCTTCCTGAACCCCGACCTGCCAGGCTCCTCTACACCCCCAGCCCCGGGGCCCTTGCCCTGGAGACCAACAGCGGGCACACTCCCCTCCCTACTGACACTCTCACTGGGCCCGAGAAGGGATCCGGGCAGAGTAGGCTGATGGATTCCCGCAGGGGGAACAAAAGCCTCTTTAACTCACAGCACTAGTCTACCAGCTTGCATTTTAGCCCAACCAAATAAATGCATCACCACTAACCAAAACACACTCGTGTGTGAGCTGCCCTGCCCTCACGGTCCATCTAGGATACGTGCCGCCAAACACCCCAGCACACGCAGAGGCGCACAGAAGTCACCACCCAACAGCACCCTGCCGCTCCACCCTCCAAGCCAGCCAGTGAGGGCAGCACTCTATAGCCTGAGAGCGAACACCAAGCGCCCTTGGGGCTCTCGGGTGGGGGACTCAGTCCATAGATCCTCAGTTCTGTCTGTGACACGCCAGCGGTCAAGGCTAATGCCCCCCAAGGTCACCTTCACACTCTCCCTTCCTCAGTCCCTGTTGGGAGTGGGGGTACTGGCATTAAGGACAGGGGGATAATGGAGGCGCTTTAAAGGGACCCACCCAGCTCTTAAAAACACACTCTGCCTATGTGTAGTTATCAAGTAATTACCAAGACCAACAATACATTTCTGCTTCTGTGATCAATTTTGTACTGATATTTACAGGGCCAAAAATCTGTCCTGGGGGACCTGTCTGGTGGTTAGGAATCCGCCTCCTGGGGGGCGGGGTGTGAGTTCATCCCTAGTCAGGGAACTAAGATCCCACATGCCGTGAGACAGCCACAACCACTGGGCACGCTCACCACGACCATGAAGAAACAGCGCCGAGCCCGTGTGCAGATGCAGCCATAATAAATACTTTGTAAAACTTTGCTCCGGATTAACACAGCTTCCTGATCACAGAAATGTTTTAAACTGCAGTTTAGGTATATTCTGGTGACAGAGAAGTGTGAAGAATGATCAATAGAAGTCTTTCAAGTATACAAGTACACGACATTAAAATTCCACAAGGAAAAATGGAGCAGACATACAAGATGAGGAAGAAAAGACGACACGTGTGTTAAGACTGTTAAAAACAGTTTGCTCCTTTTTTCAAAGGGTGAGGGTGGGCTATCAGATCATTAGAGTGTTTAGTTATTTTAAATGAAAAAGTCTGGATGGCAACTGAAAAATGTGCCCACAGTTTTTGTTATTTCATAGAACAGAGGCAAGAAAGTCTGAAGATCTCTGCTTTAAGGGACTGTCACTCTGTAGCAGTCCTAACTTAACAGGCCATTACAGTGATGAAAGGGCTGCCTTCCAGCCCCTCAGCTGGTGCCCCGCTCCCCATTCACATCCCAAGTTCATCCCCCAAACTTCTCCCCTCAAAATAACCGATGAAAAAAAACACTCCTCTTTCCAAACCAAAAATCACCCCCTCTATCAGATAAGTGTATTTTCCTAAAATGGTGATTAAAACATTGTTTGTCTAAAACTGTATAGGAAGATCTGTATGTAAAAATCTCGTCAACCACGACATCTGGACCAGAATCTACTCTCTCCCAATCTCTCTTTATCTAAGGGTCTGCTATGGGTTTTGCACTCAAGACCTTCCTTTCTCTCCAATGGGAAGAATTTGGTCACCAACCAATTCAAAGAGCTCCAGGATTCAAGGGTGAAGCCCCAGGAGAGACCCTCCAGCAAACTCCAAAACCTACAAACCAGCTGACACAAAATCCCAGGCTGGAAGGTACTTACTTTTTGAAGGCAGCACAATAAAGCGCCTCTCGGGCACTGGTTCAGGAATGCGGCTTCCCTCACTGCCAACTAAATCCTGCAACAGGTTTGGGAGGATGCAAACAACAACGGCCCAGGTGGAACAAAGCCTCCCTCACCTGGGCTCAGGGCCAGCAGAGTGGGGGAGTGAAGCCAAGGCAGCCCTGCTCAGGAACTTGAAAAGGCTCTGCAAACCCTCCAGCTGTGGGGGATCCCACTTTGGGAGAGCCAGCACCCCAACCCTGCACCTGGGGGCAAAATGCCTGGCACAGCGCACATTTGGGGGCTCCCTGCAGGCCCATCTATGGACTCTGGCAACCTGTCTTCGCCTGAGGTTCCAAACTAGCAGAAGAGAACTCAGAGCCCTTCTCTCCAACCCTGAGAACCTGTTTCCTTTCCCACCATCTCTAGCAGCAGCGTCATGCTTACCCTAAGATGAGCAAGCTCAACAGAGGACCCAGACAGACCACTGCCCGTGCTTCCAGGCGTCACATCCGCGTCGAGTGTCCGGGCTGTGTCCCGGCGCTGCTGCCGACCGGGGTGTGAGGGGAACACTGTCTGAGGGGAACACTGTCGGTGCCCTGAAATCAGCAGGAATCACGCTGCTGCCCTGCAAAGCCTGCAGCTCTTAATCTTCTTAAAATGCCTCCTCTGAAAGTCACTTGCCAAAGCAGCAGCTTCACAAACACTATGAGGCCCCCAGTGAACGTTTCCAGGGTCACCACTACCTAAGCGGCAGTGGGTTGAAAATGACGGCCGAGCAGGCTTCCTTTGCACACACGTTCAAATGTCTGCAATCTCTGGAAGTGCCTTACTTCACAAAAGGTTAGCATTTAATACTCTTTAAAAAAACAAAAGCCACTTGAAGCACATTTTGAAACTTCCACGTTAAAAAGATCCTTGTTCGTTGATTTTGGTGGGATAAATAAGCTAATCTAAACAAGGGAGCCTTGTGCAGGCAGGGGTGGGGGAGGGGCGGTGGGCCTGGCCGAGCCTGGGCGCCCCTGCCTGGGGGTCCTCTCCCACCCTCCTTTTTCTACAGCCGCTCTTCCTCTTGGAGGCTTTTCCCCTCTGGTAAGATTCCCGCTCTGCCGAGCTAAAATGCTCTCAGGTTTCCTGGCTTGGAGATGAAGGCAACCCTCCTAATGGGGTTTCGCTGAGTGTCTCTTCATCAGCGGAATTATGTTGTGATTTAAAAAAAAAGAAAATCTGGGAAACCAGAGGAAGCGAGCATGGAGCAGCACCCTGGCCTGTCTGTCCTCAGTGGGGACTCGGCTTCCAGCGCATTCTGGCTCCACAAATTACAGACACGGCTCTGCCAGGGGTGTTCCCGGGAAGGGCGCTGCAATTTGGGGTTGTCTGCCACCTACTGCGCTCACCAGTCACCCTCACTCCGTGCCAGGCCGACAGGCTGTTAGTCACGAACCACCCCTGCCGGCTACACAGGAGAGGGCAAGAGGGTGCAGACGAGGGACGGGGATCAACGGGCACCGCGGTCAGGACACGCCAGCAAAGCCCTGACCCCAGCGAGGCCGTCCACTCTCCTCCCCACTGTCCCTCTGACAACACAGATGAAACCAACCCAACACCAAGTAGCCTGAACGCTGGCGAAAATGCTTGTGTGTGCTCTCCTCCACTGGGGATGGGGGAGCAAGCAGCCGTTGCCGCAGCTCCTCCTCCCCCGCAGACCTGCAGGGCAGGCTCTCTCAGCTCCGAGAGGCCAGGGTCCTGTTGCCAGGCTCCTCCCGCCCCTGCCTGACCTCCAGCAAGCAGCGCTGAGGGCAGGGAAGAGCCCCAGGATGTTAAAAACTGCCAGGCACCTTGGAGATCGCCCAGTCCAATCTCTGCTCTGCTTTCCCGATGCGACGCGGGCCGAGGCTGCAGCACGCATCTCAGCCAGGGAAGCAGGCCCACTCTCACAGGCCCGGAGTCCGTCCGCGGGCAGCCTCCCCGGGGGCTACATCCAGGCCACACACACTCTCCACTCAGTGCCTCCTATGCATTTCAAATACATCTCAAACCAGCCCCTACTCTCCTTTACAACTGCTGCCCATGATTTATCAATTAGCCCAAACCGGACTAACAATCCAGATTTTTAAGACAACCGACTCCTCCCTCCCCACCACCCCAGAAGCCCCAGCATTCTTCAGCCGCAAGGATCTTCCCACCTGGGGCCTACACAGCTCCAGGCCACAGCCGCTGCCCTCTCCACCTTCAAGTGGATTCTGCAAAACCTTTCAAGCACTCAATAAACTCTTACTCTTTCTTTGAATACATAATTCAGATCCACCAGAAAACTGAGCAAAGTGTTCATTCTTAAAGGCGGCTAGGGTCACTCTTTTGGATGCCCTGCCATTTAGTACACCCCATCAGGGTAGTACACCAATCCTCCAGCTTTCTCTCATCTTCCTTTTTCTCCTACTACAGGTGCAAAATAGAAGAGCTGAAAGATTCCCCCTTAACCTACCTGTCCGTTGCTGATGGGAGAAGCAGGGACCACTTAAGTGCAGAGCACACTCACAGAGCACCGGGAAGATCGACCTCGCTTTTCCCAGAAGAAGTAGGCTTCGATTCTAACAATCATTTGACCCCACAACAATAGCTTCAATCACACATCTTCTAAACCCTCCTCCCTTCCCAGGCCTCAGGCTAGGAGATGCCCCCAAAATCCCTTTTGGCTGGAGTCAGCTGAGGTAACCGATGGGGTTGGATGGCTCAGTGCCCCCAGTGGGAAAGGAAAAAAAAAAATCTCACATTCCCTAGGAGATCAAGTGTGTACCCCCGTGCCCCACAATCACTATGAATGATTAACCAGGAGGCTGTGCTTTTTTCAAACCCCCGGCCCCTCCCATTTTGACATACCTCCTCTGAAAAAGCCCTTTGCTGGAAGGTGTTCCCCCGCAGCCCAGTCAAGAGCAACACACCCTGGGGAGGAACGGGTTAAGTTCAAGAGCTCTGGGAGGCTAGCCGGCTAGGGAAAGGGCGAGCGGTGCAGAGATGCCGACAAACGTGCGGGGACGTCTGCAAGGCAGGGGCTGCTGGACCTGGGTGCACCGAGGCGCTGGCCCCTCTCCCCAGGCACAGCTGGGCGGCGGGAAGGAGGTGTCTTCAAAGGGGCAGACCAGAGGACGGTGCAGGGAAGACAAGCAAAACACAGGGGGCAGCCCTGAGCGTGGCCGCCCTGCGGGGCCGCTGAGGGCGTGCGTGTGCGGGGACAGGAGGGTTTCAGGCGGAGGGGACAGAAGCTGAACTCTCAGAAGTTGGCGACATCAGGCCGAGGGCGCGGGGCAGAGTCGGGACCGAGCGGGACGAGGCGCCAGGCTTCCTGCGGGTAGAGTAACCCGAGAAGACGGGGGAGGGGGATGCCGAGGACTGCGGCCGGGGCAGGGTCCAGGGGAAGGCGCACCTCACGGGGAGGCGCCCGAGATGCTCC
>ML661883.1:990035-1055400 GCA_007570785.1 Antilocapra americana | reverse complement strand
CCGGCCCCGCCCCCGGCCGCGGCCCGCCTCCGGCCGCCGGAGAGGGTCTGCGGTTCGCCCTCTTCTCCAGACTGGAGAGCAGACCCTAACCCGTATCCGTGACCTCAGACTCTGGCCGCGGAGGTGCCCCTTGGTAGCAGCGGGAGGGAGAACCTGCCACCCTCGCCCCTCCCCGGTTCACCCTGGTCCTGCCTCTCCGCTAACGCCTCCTGGAAGAGGGTCCTAAGAGCCTCGTGGCCCGCCACCAGCCTGGTCCCTCGGCAGACGGCCTCCTCCCATCCCACTCTGCCTCCATCCCCCGGCCTGACGGGTGAGGTGGGCTCCGCCGCTAGGTGCGACAGCAAAACCCTCCCCTCGGTTTCCCCTACCTGGGGAAAGGCCCTGGGCCTTCTCCTCTGCCCCATACCACCCCCACCTCCCTCGCTAAGTGTGCCCCCGCTCCCCACCGCCTGCCCTTTCCAGCCTTTCCAGTCCTGGAGAGCTGGAGAGGACCCAGACCAGGGGACCTTCTACTCGCAGCCCGACCCACGCCGGGGGCACCACCAGTCCGGTATCATCCAAGAAGCAGAGTCCCCAGGATGGGACTTCTGGGAACCCCTGGGGACAAGGTCAGAGGAGGCAGCTTGATAAACATAGAAACGGATGATATAATGGGCTGAAGTCAGACAGCTCTGCACTGGTGCCAGGGTTTAAGTGGTGCTGGAGAAATTACTTCGCCTCTCAGAGCCTGGGTGTCCTCGTCTGTAATGTAGAGATCACAAAATCCTCATGGAGTTGCTGAAAGGGTTGAGAAATAAAGTGTACAGCACAGCCTACAGAGCAGTAAATATGGAGAAATCTGACAATACTAAGTGTTGGCAGGGAAGTGGAGCAACTGGAACTCTCATAACCCTACTTGATGGGGATTCAAATTGGTGCAGCCACCTTGGGAATCTGTTTAGAAGTACTGGATTCTAGGTCAAACCTGTGACCTCCTCAATGTACACTTTCTGTGATCCTGTTTTTGTGCATAGCAGCACTGTTTGTAATAAACAGAAAGTGGAAATTACCCAAATGCTTACCAATCATAGAATGGATGCATGAATTGCAATGTGCAAAGACAGTGAATAATCTGTAACTATAGACAACGATATGGGTGACTCACACAATTTCTTTTCTTTTTTTTTTATTCTAAGGGAGTGTGTTGCCATTTCCTACTCCAGGCGATCTTCCCAACCCAGGGATCAAGCCCGCATCTCCTATAGTGGCAGGCAGATTCTTTATCCCTGAGTCACAATTACACATGACTTTGAGAAGAAAAAAAAAAAGCCTGACCCTAAAGCTTATAGAATTCTATGTAGATCAATCAGCAGAAATGTACAACTGGTGATAGAAGTCAGGATAGTGGTTAATCTTGGAGGAGGGAGTGCCAGAGCTAGGACACAGAGGGAATATCTGGGGTGCTGATAAGTTTGTTTCCTGATCTGGATGCTGGTGACATGGATGTATTCAGTTTATGGAATTTTCTCCAGCTGTGCATTCATCATGTGTGAACTCTTCGGTGTGCATGTGATGCTTCAATGAAGGGTTTATATCTGGCCTGTATGTAGTAAGAACCCAAAGTTGCCTCTGACACATTGAGGGTGCTCATCACTATCTATCTATCCTTCCCTGTTGGGTTTTGTCTCCTATGGTCAGAAGATGGAGGCAGAAGCAACTCCAGCTTGATGTCCTGTGTGCCAGCTGCACGGGCACCTGACTTCACCTGTCAGAGTCCTCATCTGTAAATGAGACTTCTGACAATACCCAACTCACAAGTCATTTGAGGATAATAATGCTATTTATTTACTTTAATTTTGGCTACAGTAGATCTTTGGAGAAGGAAATGGCAACCCACTCCAGTATTCCTGCCTGGAGAATTCTATGGACCAAGGAGACTGGTGGGCTACAGTCCATGGGGTTGCGAAGAGTCAGACATGACTGAGCGACTAACACACAGTAGTTCTTCATCACTGTGCAGGCTTTTCTCAAGCTGTGATGAGTAGGGGCTACTTTCCAGTTGCTTTTTGAGAGCTTCTCATTGTGGTGGTTTCTCTTGCTGCGGAACACAGGCTCAGGCCGAGGAGTCAAGGAGCATGGGCTTAGTTGCCCTGCGGCATGGGAGATCTTTCCAGACCAGCGATCAAACCCCTGTCTCATGCATTGACAAAAGAATTTTTAACCATTGGACCTCCAGGGAATTCCTAATAATGCTTCTTTAAAAAGACTTGAACTTCCCTGGAGATCCTGTGGTTAAGACTCCACAATTCCACTGCAAGGGGCATGATTATGCTCCCAAGTCAGGGAACTAAGATCCCACATGCCGTGTGCCATGGCCAAAAAATCGGAAAAAAAAAAAAAAAAAAAACGAGAACAGAATCTTGATACAGTAAGGAGAACATCCTGAGGACTTAATAACTTTGTTTAATTATTCCCTAAATGCTGGTATTTACTGAATTTTCTTTATTTTCATTCATTCAGCACGTAATTACGGAGTGCCTGCCATGTGCCAGGTACCATGCTGCTAGGACCAGAGCTCGGCAGCAGGATGCACTCTCCATCCTTAAAGATCCCACGGTGGAATGGGGAACACGGACGACCATCCACCACAGGATGGATACAAAATTTCTGAGATAGTCCCAGGTGGCGCTAGTGGTAAAGAACCCACCTGACAATGCGGGAGACACAACGGACACAGGTTCGCTCCCTGGGCCAGGAAGATCCCCTGGAGGAGGGCATGGCAATCCATTCCAGTATTCTTGCCTGGAGAACCCCATGGACAGAGGAGCCTGGTGGGCTATGGTCCTTAGAGCCGCACAGAGCTGGACATGACTGAGCCACTAAGCACGGCCCACGGGGGCTGGTAGCACTGCACCTTACTGGTGCTGCAGCCGCGGGGCCCAGTGCGGGGCCTGACCTATAGTAGGCTCTCCATGACTGTTTCCGCTAGAGTAAGTAAACGCAATCGCCTCTGTAATCCGGAGCTCCACAGAGAGATTAGACAGAGAGCAAAGTTAAGGAAAAGCATGGCCCCCAGTGTGCACGGGCCCAGCGTTCTACGTGTTTGTGTATGCCTGTGTACACGTGGACCTGTGCACACATGTGCATGAGGGCCAGGGGCAGGGCCACTCTGCCAGCACTCCATTCTAGCCTAGCCAGCCAGGTCCTCATCCAGGAGCCACCACCACGTGAGGTGCTGTGGACTGCTTGTTTGTATCCCTTCAGAATTCATCCTGAAGCCCTACCCTCAGTGGGGTGATATTTGAAGATGGGTCATGAGGAGTGAGATGTCCTTGGTGGTCCAGTGGCTAGGACTCCCCACTCCCAGTGCAGTGGGTCCCATCCCTGGGCAGAGAACTAGATCCCACATGCTGCAACTAAAGATGCCGTACTCTGCAACGAAGCCCCAGCACAGCCAAATAAACGTTTTTAGAAATGCATATTTTATTTTTGGCTGTGTTGGGTCTTTGTTGCTGGGGTGCTTTCCTCCAGTTGTGGCAAGCGGGGTACTCTCAGGTTGCAGTTCTCGGGCTTCTCATGGCAGGGGCTTCTCTTGTTGTGGAGCATGGGCTGTAGGACATGCGAGCTTCAGTAGCTGCAGCATGTGGACTCAGGAATTGTGGCTCCTGGGCAGGTTTGATAGTTGTGGTGCACGGGCTTAGTTGCTCTATGGCACGTGGAATCTTCTGGAATCGGAGATTGAACCCATGTCTCCTGCATTGGCAGGTGGATTCTTTACTACTGAGCCATGAGGGAAGCCCCCAGTTCTTTCAATAAATATTGAAAAGAACTCGTAAGGTCATGGGGTGGAGCCCTCCTCGTGGGACTAGTGCCCTTGTGAGAAGACCAGGGAGAGCCAGCTCCTGCCTTTACCGCGTGCATGCAGCAAGGAAGGTGGTGTGAGGACACAGCCAGGGGGAGGGCCCCCAGAACCCACCACGCTGGCCCCTCATCTCAGACCCCAGCATCCAGAACTGGGGGAGACAGGGGTCTGCTGAGGAAGCCGGCCAGTCTGCGGTCTTGCCGTAGCAGCCCAAGCTGCCCAAGACAGGCTGGGAGGTGTGTCTACAGCCCATGGTCACACAGCTCCCCAGGGTGACCTGGGAATGGGGCTGACAGGGGTACCACCCACCCAACTGCTCCTCCCCTCCTCTTGAATGGGTGGACCGCTTTCCTGTGAGGACACAGCAGGACACGTGGGCCGCCCTCTTGGCCTGGACTCGGCTGGCCTGGCTCTAGATCAGGATGTGCGTGGGCACCTACCCATCACAGGTGTGCAACTGGAAGGTTGCAAAGGCCCTGTGCTCAGAAGAGCCCCACGCCTGCTTACCCGCGCAGCTGTCGCTCTGTATGCTCTTACACAAGTGATGGAGCTAGCCCTGTGTCCTCATCTGTAAGCACACTGACCTGCAAGGACACCTGCGGGGAGCCCAGGGCCTGACTGTGTCTCCAGGGCTGCTTGTGCAACCTTGCCTTCTCCCCTGCTCACCCAGGGACCATTGGATCAGGGCTATGTCCCTCTCATCCATGGAACCCCCAGGGCCTAAGAACTGGAAAACTTTAACCTTGACCATTTCTGGAGGTTTGCCTGGAAACACCTCCTCCGGGAAGCCTTCCTAGATGTCCTGCCTCGGAGGAATGAGTGCCTCCTTCCCATGAGCTCCGAGGCACTCTGCCCCTTCACCAATCATTCTCAACTGTAACTGGGCATTGTCTGCCTCTCTAGTGGTCTGTGAGCCCTGGCCAAGGGATGGGAACCAGGCAAGGTTCACTGATACATCCCAGAGCCTGCACACAGTAGGGCTGCAGACATGTTTGGATGGAGAGGGTGACAGAGAAGATGGAGAAAAGGAATTTTTAAATTAGAGCCCCTGCAGAGGCTCTGGGGAGGGGATGTCCACAGACCCCTGAAACAACATGAGCAACCTTGACAGGACACTTGCTGAGGATGGGACCCAGCACTCCATGTTTTCCACAGTCACAGGCCTGTTCGGGGCAGGAGTGTTCATCTTGGGACCCCAGCTAGTTCAGGGCAACTGCAGCAGAGGGCATGGGGCCCATGTGACCCCTTTTCTTTTGGCCATGCCGTGAAACTTGCAAGATCTTGGTTTCCCAACCAGGGATTGAACCTGCACCCTTGGCAGTGGGAGGGTGGGGTTCTAACCATTGGACAGCCAGGGAACTCCCCTCTGTGATGTTTAGCATCCCTAATCCTGTGCTAGGAGGGGAGCACAGGCCTGGGAGAGGTAGAGAAAAGGGCAAGGTTTGGGGGCAGGTCAGGGTTGGGAAGTGGAGGGGTGATGTGCAGACAGGCTCAGAGGGTTGCAGGACCTGGGATTGAATTTTGATCTCATTGTAAATGAGCCTGAGTGTGTGAAATGGAGGGGACCTTACCTGGAGAGGGACTTCCCAGGTAGCACTAATGGTAAAGAACCCATCTGCCAGTGCAGGAGACACAAGAGACGAGAGTTTGATCCCTGGGTCAGGAAGATCCCCTGAAGGAGGAAACAGCGACCCACTGCAGTATTCTTGCCTGGGAAATCTCACGGACAGAGAAGCCTGGCAGGCTACAGTCCATGGGGTCACAGAAAGTCAGACCCAAATGAACACAAACACTTTCATACCTTACCTGGAGAAGGTGACAGTCAGGAGCACACCTGGGAGTCGCCAGCCTGAGCCGAAACCCTGGTCGTGCTGCTGACCAGCTATCTGACCTCAGGCAGGTGACCTCGGCCCCCTGGACCTGGGTATCCTTAGCTTCCAGGAGGTAAGAGTGGCAGTTCCTGCCTCCTGGAGCTGTTATGAGAAATGAATGAGCCAGTGTCCATTAGTGCGAGTGAGCAGCATCTCCGTGCCTGAGAAGCACTTTCCAGGGGCTGGACTGGGAAGGGAGCTGGTGTGCCCGGAACTGCACGGCCTGCCATGTCTCAGATTTCACTGTGATTGAGACAATGAGGCTGCTCATTAATTGAGGGTCTACTGTGCACCCGGCCCCTTGCCTGCCTCGCCAGCTCTCTTTAGGGAAGGAGGCTAAGAGCTCTCCCCTGAGACAAACGAGCGCCAGCTGGACGTACTTACTGGATGCCTCCTCTCGCCTTTGTTTTTTTAAGCAACAAACAGTTTTAAAAACAAACTCATTTACGGAGTCCTAGGATCTCAATTAGCGTGTTCATTTATCACCACGAATTTCTGAGCACCTGCTCTAAGCCAGGCTGGGTTCTCAGGGTGCTGGCTTGCAGCTGTCTGCCCGACAGCTGCCCCCCCTCCAGAGCTGGGAGCACATGGTATGGCAGGGGATTCCCGCCTCTGCCACTTCCCTGTGTGATCCTGGGAGAAACCTGTCTCTGTGAGCCCAGAGGTGAAATGCAGAGGCTGGGAGCCCCAGGGCTTGGGGTGTGGACTTACAGGGAGGTGAGTCAGTGGGCCCATGCCCTACAGGTACCAGATCTTCAGAGGGGCAGAGCCCTCCGAATGCCCACGCCAGACCCCAGGACCTGAGAAGACAGTGCCTAGCCCAGCCCCAAGGGGGATGAACCCAAGTAGGACCTCCAGGTGCTGGAGTTGGCTAGAGAGCAGCAGGCTCCCTGAGGTCATAGAGGTGCGTGGGATCACAAGGCTGCCCAGAGTCACACAGCCACTGGGGTCCTACAGGCACCCAGGGTCGCACAGCCTCTCGAAGTCATCCAGCTTCCTGGGACCGTACAGCCAAGTGGTTCATATAGCTCTCCAAGGTCATATAGCTTCTTGAGGTCACAGGGCTTCTCGGGGTCATGTGGCTACCTGAAATTATACAGCTACATGGACTCAAAGGCCACGCAGCATCATAGAGCCTCCCATGGCCATAAGGCTACTTGGGGTTCTTGTGGCCATCTGGGATCATGTAGCTTCTTGGGATCACATGGCTGCCGGGAGTCATACGATCACCTAGTCAGACAATTGCCAGGAGTCATATGCTATCTGCTCAGTGGGTGACCCGTGGTCATGTGTCCACTCACAGTCATAGAGCTACCCATGTCATATGGACACCCAGGGTCCCAGGTGCATCTCATTGGAAGTTTAGGCTCCTCCCAGGCCATTCCCTTGCCTCTGTGTCCTGGTGAGCACACACAGATACACACACACCATGGCTGGAATGCCAGCCTCTCAATTCCCTTCCCTACCGGGGCCTGGGGAATGACCCGTGCCCTTATTAAGGGACCCCTCCTGTCAGATTTCCTGGGGGGCCTGTAGTCACCGCCAGAGCCCCAGGTATGAGGTAGCCTGTGCCCTGGCGGACAGGGACCCTGGCGTCCTCATGTGGGGACAGGTGGGCGCCAGCCCGTCTGGGTTCCAGTCCCAACTTTACCCGTTCCTTGCCAGCTTCACCTGAGCCCTACGCTCAGAAGGGCCCCACACTTGGGTACACTTGGGTGCATGGGTTCCACACTAATGCTGAGAGCCCAGAGGTGATTAACGGTGGCAAGCATGGTGGACTGACATGAGCTGGGGCTCAGCCTGGTCAGGGTCGCCTCACACCCACAGCAGCCCTGTGCTTGATGTTAGTGTTACCGTCTGACAGAAGAGGGAACAGAGGCGCAGAGAGTTAAGGCGGCAGGCCTGACGTCACAGAGGGGGCAAGTGGCTGGGCTGGGATTTTAACTCCCACTGCCTGGCTCTGAGTCCTTGTGTCCTTTCCCCAAGGTCATGGAGCAGAGAGCCCCCAGACAGCCAGCGAAGGGAGGGGCTGCAGCCCCGCTCAGTATCTCGAGTCCACTTGTCAGGACGGGGAGGGGCAGTCAGAGTCCCTTCAGCTCAGCTGTGAACCAGATGACCAGGTCACCTGGAGAGGAGGTGGGAGCCAGCCGCCCATGGCAGCTGGAGGGTGGGGTATATGGCAGGACTTGTCAGAGTGAAGGGTGAAGGCAGATGGTGTGTGGGACCGTCCCCACCCAGGGCCTCTGGCGCGGGCTGCACCTGCTGAGGTCAGCAGGGCAGGGTGGACCGCTGAGGTGCTTCAGCCAGGTCACGGTCCTCAGGCAGAACTTCCACCCCCACGCCAGCACAGTCAGCAGCCCCCACAGTTCTCTGGGTCTACTCTTTCCTCCTGCCTTTGTTCCTTCTATCAGCAGTACCCTCCTTCCTCCTTGGGTCTGTCTTTCCATGTTTGCCTCCTCCAGGAAGCGGTCCAAGACCACCCCAGTGCAGAGACATCCTTCCTCCCCTCAGCAGGCAGCAAAAATAAAGCTGGGTTGGGAAATTCTTGGTGGTCCAGGGGTTAGGATTTGGGGCTTTCATTGCCGAAGGCCCGGGTTCAGTCCCTGGTCAGGGAGCTAAGACCCCACAAGCCACAAGACCAAAAGAAAATGGAAAAAAAAGCTGGGCTGTAACTCTGCTCTCAGTCACCATTTACAGAGCCATCTCTACTTTACAAGGCACTTGGCCTGTCCACAGTCTCGTCTGAAGCTCACAGGAATCATGTGGGGCCAGAGTTTTTGTCCCCATTTTGCAAATGGAGACCCAAGAGGCAAAGGAAGGGTCTGCGTTCACGTAGGGGTGTAGCTGCACCAATGACTGGCTCTAATGCGACCTCCCTGGGTGCCAAGGGCTGGTCCACATGACTGTCATTCACTCATCCGGGCAATAAATGTGGACTCGCACTTGGTTTGTGCCAGTCGCTGTTGGAGAGGCTGTGGAAGCAGAGATGAGAAACAGAGACCAACCCAAACCCTTCCTCCTGGAATCTGCACCCCGCGTCAGGAGACGGCAGCAAATAGGCAACACACAGTAAGGAGCTGTGGAAGCAGGAGGGAGGAAGTGCCGGGCTGGGGGAGGTCACCTGAGACCCCTTGCAGAGGGCCTGAAGCCGGGGAGGGGATCGGCCCTGAAAGCAGCCGGGTCTCACGCTGGGGGCTGGGCAACCTGTCCACCCCTGTGGCTCTGCCTGGCCGGCCTGCCTGGCCCTTCCCCAAGCCCCGGCTGCTGGTCCTGGGACCCTCAGCTCTGCACCCCCTGCCTCGCTGCTCCCTGGCTGCCTGCCTCGGGCAGGCATGAACGCACACGTGGCCACCGCAGGACAGCATGGCCGACGAGAGAACGTGCGGGTGCCGGGCAGGTCCTGGCCTGGCTCACAGCGGCCTGGCGTCCGGGGCGTGGAGGCCGGGGCCACAGAGGAGCTCATCCCCTCCCAGGCCAGGTGGAAATCAGCACACCCTCTAGAAACTAGCTAAGTGGGGCCCCCTCCTGGTTCTATGGCTCCCGAGTCCATTCATACATCCTCACAGTCACCAGTTCACACGGCCACTCGTTCAGCAAACAGAACAGATTGTCCACACAGTGCTGGGGTCTCACTGAGCCTGTGTGACGCAAACAGACTAAGTCCTCACTCGCAGGGGACTTATATTCTGGTGGGGAGACAGCCAGGGAGCCTTACTGGGCTCTGGTCAGTGCTGAGCCCTGATCTAGCCCAAGGGCACGGCGTGCGGCAGTGGTGGTGGTGTCGGCGGTGGCGGGTTAGTGGCTGAGCTGTATCCGACTCTTGCGACCCCATGGACTGTAGCCTGCCACGGTAGGTGCTTTGCAAATGGTGGTTCCTTATTGTTTATTTTATTTATTTTTGATAGTGCTGTGCGCGTGCAGGGTCTCAGTTTCCTGATTGAATCCTGGCCCCTGGCCCAGAATGCTAACCCCCAGGCCACCAGGGAACTCCCGGGCTACTTACTGCTTTAAAGGAGATGGTAGAGGGCAAAGGCAACGAGGGCCTGGAAATGAGACTGGGTCGCCATGCATGGGTGGAGGCAGGAATTTGGGGGACAAGGGCGGCAGCCCTGTTTGGTGGCTGGCCCCACAGGGTGGGTGTTGTCTGATCATGTGGTCAGAGGGCCCGAGAGAAGTTGCTGGGGACGTCTGGGGTCTAGACCCAAGCTTGTGGGCTGCCGAGAGCGCTGAGCCCACCTGCCCAGGCGGCCACGCCAGGGGGCTCGTTCTCATGGTGTCTCCTGAGCTCCCCCATCTCTGAGGAGCTCTGAGTGTCGGGGCCGAGGTCCCAGGGTCACCCCCCTGGCAGACTGCTGGGGGGCAGGGAGCAGAGGGGGCAGCTGAGCCATGCCACGCCACCTGGGCTGGTGGGGTTGGGGTTGGGGGCTCTTTGGCCCTTCCTGAATCTGCAGGTCTGGAGACCACTGGGCTCAGAGCTGGGGGCTGGGGTGGAATCGAGCGGGGACTCCTTTCTCCAGGCTGCCTGGTGAGGAGAGGACAGGGCAGAGGCAAAGGGGATCTGACTCAGGAAACAGGGACAGGAACAGTCAGGAGCAAAGAAGACAGGGTTCAGTGGGTAAAACTAGAGCCAGGGTAAGTGATCAGGATTGAATGTATAAGCAGGGTTAGGATTCGATGTCTGATCAAAGTTCTCAGAGTGTGAACAAGGGTTAGGGTTCAGTGAGTGAGCAGGGTCAGGACTCAGTCCATGGGCAAGGTCAGCGTTCAGCCTGTGAGTGGGATCAAGGCTTCGTGTGTCATGAGGATCAGAGTTCAGTGTGGATCAGGGCTCAGTCAGGTACTAGCTTCAGGACGTGTCTCTGAGCGGGATCAGCGACCACCTGTGGGGCTCAGCGTGAGGCTGGTGCCTTGAGGCTGACACGGCTGCTGCAACTCTTGGGTGGACTCAGGGTTGCCAAGTCTTCTCTTTGCACAGTTCAACTCCATTCAGCTTCTTCTGTCTTTCATTTACTGTGTCCGACTCTTGCGACCCCATGGACTGTGGCCCACCAGACTCCTCTGTCCATGCAATTCTCTATGCACGAATACTGGATTGGGTTGCCATTTCCTTCTCCAGGGGATCTTCCCGACTCAGGAATCGAACCCAGGTCTCCTGCATTGCAGGCAGACTCTTTCCCAACTGAGCTATAAGGGAAGCCCAAGAGGCCTCTATTCGAATCTAAAAAAAGAGTGGATATCTGCATATGTAAAACTGATTCACTGAACACCCAAATACAACATTCATAGTAAATCAACTATACTCCAATTAAAAAAATAAAAAATGACATGACCATTATAAAAAAGAAGAAGAATCCTCTGTTCTGTGCCAGGCATGGCTCTACTGCTTCAGACTACAGGGTCACTTAGCTGCAGGCTGGGACTGCAGCTGGGGGCTTAGCCAGGTCTCTAGATATTCCAGGGCCCAGAGAGGACCAGTGAGGTGTTTGTCTCGGGACTCCAGGCTTCCTGGAGAAAGCTCTGAAGGCTAGTTCTTTCAAGGGCATGGGCAGGAGGGCATTCCAGGCAGAGGACACCGCTTGAGCAAAGGCTGGGGGACTGCTCGGCTCAGAGCAAAGGAATCTGGTTGCAGAGGTGAGTGCTTGGCTGGTGTCAGAGCAGGGGGCTGGCTGTGGACGAAGAGGGCTGGGGCTCAGAGGGCGAGGTTCAGAGCAGCCTCGTTGGGTCCCGCCAGGTGACAGAGTGGTTGCTCTGGTGGGTCCTCCCTGCCCTGGAGGCCACCCACAGTGGGTGGGCCAGAGGCAGCAGACAATGGGAAGGAATGAAGGTGTGTGAGGCTGAGCAGGAGGGCTGCTGGGAAGGGGCGGGAAGGGGCTGAAGGGTGAGGGAGGGTGGGTGGAGGCCAGGGTGGCAGAGCAGCCGAGCCTGCACACAAACCTGGAGGGCCACCACAGCAAGGGGCGTGTAGCAGGGGCTGGGCGGTGGGGCTCCCGGCTGGGCGTCGTCTCTGGGTGCTCGGTCCACCGGCCCGGCCCTCGCAGCCCTCACACCCACCCCGAGTGTGCAGACCCAGGCCTGGGACCTCCCCCCTGTCTTGTGTCATCTCTGTGGGGTGTGCAGGACTGGTGGCGGGGAGCCTGGCCCACTGGCCCAGCCTGCGGCCCGCCCAGACCGTGGCTCTGACTCCTACTCTGGCCTCCTTCTCCCCCATCGCCACAGAGCTTTCCCAAGCACAGCAGGACCAGGTCCTGCCCTGTGCACCCCCTCCCAGTCACCCCGCCCGCACCCCTGTTCCAGGCCACCAGCTTCTCGGGCCCCTTCCTACAGCCTGGCTTGCGCGTCCCCACCCCACCCAAGGGCTGCTGCTGGCACGAGCCAGGCTCTGGAGGTGTCGGCCAGGCTGCCAGAGGGCCTGGCCTCCCAGCAGCCCAGGTGGAGGGAGAACTCTGAGGCCCCAGAGTGGGGAGGGCTGGGGGGCGCGGAGGAGGAGGCCTGAGCCTGCAGGCGGGCCAGGGCCGCGGGGCGCAGACAGGCTGTGGTGCTGGGGTCAGGGCTGCACCACTGTGACTGCCCTTTCTTCCCTCAGAGGGCCCATTCCCTTGGACCAGGTGTGGCCGTGACCGCCTTTGCTCAGCTAAGCAAGCTGAGCCCCAGCACGGTTAAGCAATGCCCCTGAAGTCACCCGTTGGCGGGCAGAGGCAGCGCTAGCTGCCAGGCCAGTGGATCCCAGAGCTGGAGCTCTGAGCCCTGAGAACTATCAGGACCAGCTGAGAGGGGAACATGGTGTGGGCAAAGGGCCAGCGTGGGACTGGGGCGGGTCTGAATTCAGAGGTGACTGGGCAAGGGGGCTGGCGGGTCCTGCCCAGCACCCACCAGGCACCTCAAGCTAGTGGGCCCGTCACTCTCAAGGGTGTAGCATCCCTGAGCCTGAAGTAACCACAGCCAGCCTTTGCTGATGGTTTACTTTGTGGGGCCCTATGTCCTGAGCTCCACCGAAGGACGCAGAAGAGAGTTTGAGAGCAGCATGGTGACCTAGCCCCATGGCAGGTGACGGCAGAGTGTTGACCGTCTGTCCATGGCCCCAGGCCTGTCCTCCAGGCCAGGAATAAGGTCACACTCATCCTGCAGGGGTGGGGTACAGGGATGGGACCAGGCCCACTCAGTTCCTGCCCAACCTGCTGGGTTGGTTTGGCCCTGCCAGAGCCCCATGCCTGGGGAGCCCTCCAGTGCCACCCTCCCCACTGGCTGCCTCTAAGAGTGGGGACTTTTAGAGCCAGCTGTGGCCATGAGGGGCACGGGTCCTTGGGATACCCTCCCTACCCTCCAGAGGGGAGGGGTGAGGTTTGAGGAGCCGGGTAAAGCCTCAAGTCCGCCAGCCTGGTGGGTGAGTCCAGGTGAGCCCCGGGGGCGGCCCAGGGCCCGCACAGACCTGGGGGCAGCAGTGTCGTCAGAGCCCTGCTTGGGACGCGGGCAGCCCCCTCTCGACCCAGACAGGTCACCTTGTCGGCCAGGGCCTCGGTTTCCATATCTGCCACTTGAGGCCATGAACCCCCTCACAGAGGCCCGGAGAGAGGGCCTTGGGTGGGTGGCTCTGAGTGCAGGCCCAGGGCCTGGCCCCTGGGAGGCTCGGCGTCCCAATTCTGGGGTTGGAGTCAAAGGGCGCAGGCTGCTCTCAGATGCAGATGGCCCAGCTCCCCAGCCTCCTCCGCCAGCCTGGAGCCGCACATCGTGAGTCCCGCCCCATGCCTCAGGGTGCCCGTGGGGGGTGGCACAGGGCACTCGCGGGGGCCTTTGGTTCTCTGACGCCTCCCAGAGGTGGGCTGGGGCCCCCCTGGCACCTGACGGGGATCCACGGCCCCATGAAACACACTCTGGCCTCAGACCCCCATGGTGAACATGCTCACACACATGTGCACACTCCAGACGTGGGCACATGTACCTCCACGTGCACAGCGCCCGCCTGGATGCCACACCTGTGGGGAGTGCCTGCCCCCCTCCCTCTGCACATCAGCTCGCATGCCTCTCCTCTCCCTGCTCGCCTGCGCCATCTCTGTCTCCCCTCTTGTGCTGCCTGATCCCACCCCCACAGGTCCCTTGGCCTGACAACCCTCCCGGGGCTTGGGGGCTGATGGCCAGGCAGGAATAACTCATCTGTGAATGAAGAACCGGTGGGGGGTGAGACTCACAGAGGAAGGTCATGGGCCCCTGGCTGAGTTCATGGGGGCTCTTGGCTACCGCCTGTGCCTGACTGGGCTCTCTGTGCCTCGGTTTCCTCACCTGTGCAATGGTGCAGGGTTGTAGGGTGGGCGAGGGCAGGGCCAGAGCTTGCTGCTGCTTGTGAAACTATGACCAGGGCTCAGGGAGGCCTCCCCGTGTGAGTGGTGCTGAGCCAAGTGGTGAGGAGGGGCTGGTCTCTATTAACAGCCAAGACAGGGAAAAGCATTCCAACAGAAGGAATAGCATATGCAAAAGGAGTCAGGCCCCTGGGAGGCCTGGAGCCAGGGGAGGGTGGGAGGGGGTGCAGGGGGCGGCCGGAGGCTCCTGGTCTGCACAAGGAGGCTGCCCTGAGCGGTGGTCAGTGGTCAGCCACACTCCCAATCACACATGCCGTTCCTTCTGCCACGATGCCACCCGGCCCTGCCCATACTCTCCACTCCGTCCACCTGGCTCACTAAGGCTTTCCTCTCTACCACCAAAGTGCAAGAGCAGGAGCAACACCATGCTTGGGCCAGGTCGGGACACACAGCGAGGGGCTTCCTGGAGAGGCTTTCCTGGGGGTGTGACTCCACAGCTGGGACTCAGGGCAAGGAAGGGACAAAGAGGGACAGAGCGTGAGGACCCTCAGGTTGGCCTCATTCAGGCCCAGGGTCCAGGCATGCTCCTCCCTGAGCCTGATCACCACTAACGCGCTGGTCTGGCAACCCGCAGAGTTTCTCTGAGTATGAGAGAGATGGCCTGAGCTCAGCAGAGTTGAAACCACACTCCACAGTGGGGTTTCCAGCTGCATGCTCCCCCAAAGCTCCTTGGGGCCCTCACTGCGGCCTTTCCTGTTCTTCAACCCTCATCACAGTCAATTCTACAGACGGGCACACCGAGGGGAGGAGAGCAGCACCCCAGGCCTGAGGTCAGGAGGCCCAGGCTGCTCCCTGGGCAGGGCGGGACCTGTGCAGTCTGTGGGAACGACTGCCCTGGACCTGGAGGAGAAACATCGATACCTGCCCGGGGGCCCATGGCCAATTAGTTGAGGAGGAGGAGGCTGTTGCGAGGGCTGGGTTTTGAAATTTGACTGTGACAACCACCCTGGTGAACTTGATTCACCCACGGGCTGGGAGCCACCTTCTCCCAGGCCTCCCTTCCTGCAGGTGTTACCGCTGCCCCCGCGAGGGGTCCCGGCCCTGCTCCTAACAACCTCCTCTGGACTGTGGGGTGTGGGTCTTCCCTTTTGGGGGTGTTATGGGTTGAATTGTGCCCCCAAATTTGTATGTCCAGATCCTAACCCCTAGGACCTCAGAGTGGGACCTAGTTTGGGAATGGGGCCTTTACAGATGCTGTCACATTAAAAGTCAGGTAGGGCAATCCTAATCCAATCTGACCAGCATCCTTCTAAGCAGGGGAAATTCACCCACAGCTATGCACCGTCTTTGGAGAAGGAAATGGCAACCCACTCCAGTACTCTCGCCTGGAAAACCCCACGGACAGAGGAGCCTGGTAGGCTACAGTCCATGGGGTTGCAGAGTTGGACATGACTGAACAACTTCACATTACTTTATGCAGTCTACAAGTTGAGGGGGGCGGTACCTGGAACCAAACCTCCGTCAGGCATCAAGAGGAGCTGTAGAGCCTGCCTGGATCTCAGACTTCCGCCTTCAGAGCCTTGAGACAATAAAAGTTGCCCTTCAACAGCCCCTCCTGGGGCCCTGTGGCTTGGGTTAGGCAGCCCAGCAAACCAACCCAGGGAGGGAGTTAAGATCATCTACATTAACATCTGGCAAACGCAAGCTTCCAATAAACGCTGTGACTGCATTAACATTAAACAGCCCATCACTCTCTTGACAAAACAAAAAACTACTTAAGATCTGTATTCAGCCACTGGAGGAAAGTGGGGTTCTGGGTTTACCTCTGAGATCCTGGCTGGAAGGGCAGCTGGGAGGCACCCTGGGATCTGCTCCACCCCCCGGGGAGCCCAGTGCAGCAGGACTTGGGAAGTTTGAGAAAATTCCTGGCTCCATTTGGGAGGGTGACTGTCTCATTGTGGGCTTCCCAGGTGGCTCCATTGTAAAGAACCCACCTGCCAGTACAGGAGACTGAGGTTCGATCCCTGGGTTGAGAAGATCCCCTGGAGGAGGAAATGGCAACCCACTCCAATATTCATGCCTGGAGAATCCCATGGACAGAGGAGGCTGGCAGGCTACAGTCCATGGGGTCACAAAGAGTCAGACACGGCTGAGCTCATGTTACTTATCCAGGGCTTCATTGAGCTCCTGACTTTAACACCTCTGACCAATGGTTCCCAAGCACCTACTGTATGCCAGCTGGCCCCAAACGAGTGCCTGAGCACACTCTCTCTGAGCTGCGCCTTGGCCTTGTGAAGGCGGGGCGGGTGGGGGCACACATTCCTTTGCTCCCATTTTACAGATGAGCAAACCGAGGCTCAGAAGTGAGTTATTCAGCCTGACCCTGGCACTGGGTACCCACCTCTTTGAGCCTAGTCCAGGGGGTGTGGCAGGGGCTGCTGGAGTGAACTGGACAGGAGAACTGGTCAGGGAAGTATCAAGGAAAGGGGAGCAGAGATCCGAGAAGGGCATTACCCAGAGGGGAACGGCTCATGCTGGGCCCGTAGGTGGGTGTGGCTGTGGCACAGTTGGGGCAGACGGAAGGTGGGGTTAGCAGTTAGAAATAACACTGAGTCACAGGAAAAGTCCACACTGAGTGTGAAGGACTTTCTCTGAGTCCTTTTCAGTCAGAGACTGATTTAGATTTGGAAACTTCCCTCTGTTGGTGGTGTGGACAATGGTCTCCAATAAGAATCGCATGCCAGACACATAAGCAACTTTAAATTTTCTAATAGTCATGCTATAAAAAGGGAAAGGTAATCATGCAATTTATTTAAGCAATATATTTTAGTTAACCTAATATAAATAAAAATCATTGAGATATTTTACATTATTTTTCCCATACTTACAGCTCATCTCATGTCAGAATGAAGTGTTAGTTGCTCAGTTATGTCTGACTCTTTGCCACCCCATGGACTGTAGCCCACCAGGCACCTCTGTCCATGGGATTCTCCAGGCAAAAATACTGGAGTGGGTAACCATTTCCTTCTCTAGGGGATCTTCTTGACCCAGGAATGGAACCTGGGTCTCCTGCACTGCAGGTAGATTCATTGCAGGCAGATTCTTCACCATCTGAGCCACAAGAACTCAGTAGCCACCTGAGGCTGATGGCCACCACCCTGGACAGCACAGGTGTGGAGGAGGGGCTGGAGTGGAGGCAGGGAGGCCAACGGAGGCCACTGCATGGAGAGTCGTGGCCGGCTCTGGATCGCCCCCTCTGTCGCCAGCCTAGGTGGGGCATGCAAGGACAGACTTGGTTTTTTTTGTTGTTGTTGTTGTTATTTATTTTCTTTACATCATTGTGTTGGTTTTGCCATACATTGACATGAATCTGCCATGGGTATATATGTGTTCCCCTTCCAGAACCCCCCTCCCAAGGACAGACTTGTAACGACCAGTCCCAGATGGCACCAGGGCACAGCGCCAGGTCTGGGACCTATCCCATGTTCAGCAGGCAGGTCACAGAGTAGCACAAGCTGGTTTCAGCCCAGACAGCTGGTGTCCCCAGCCGGCCGAGTCAGTCTGCTGGCCCCAGCCTACCCCCACTCCAGACTAATGGGAGGCTTCCTGTTGCAACTGGAGGGTGACCCGAGGCCTGACCCTGGTGGCCCTGGCGGATGAGCCCGGAAGGAAGGCCTCTTTCTTGATGCACTCCACAGCGGGTGGCTGGCGGGGGCTTCCCTGAGGACTCCCTCGGGAAGCACTTCACACGCTGGTGGGCGCTGGGCCAGGGCGGCCCCCAGCAGCTGTTAAGAGGCAAGGGCCTTGGGGGCGGGGAGGGCCAGCACCAGCTCCCTCCCAGGCACCCGGGCCTAGGGGTGCATCAGAGTTAACCCCCACAAGACGGCTGGGACTCTTGGGGAACATGCAAGCAGTCCGGGAGGCCAGCTGCCCATCAGCCCAGGCCCCTGCCCCAGGACATGGAGCAGCAGAGATGGGGCCAGCAGGCCCTCACGTGGGGCCTGAATGAGGCGCTTCACCTCCCTGGCCTCCACTTGCTCCTCTGTGAATTGAGGGTATGGGGACATCTCTCTTGTGGGCCAGGGTGAGAATTCAGAGAGCTCACGTGTGAGAGCTATCTGTGACCACATGATGGAAGTTTCGGGCCGCTCCTCATTTCTGCTGTGAGTCCTTCTCTCACCTGAGCTGAACTCTGCTCCCAGCGTGTAAGCCCCACCCTACTTCGGCAGTTCACTCCCTCAGGCTTTGTTGTTCATCCTCCTTCAGAATAAGCATTCGGGGTCCTCCAAGGACGCCACAATGCCCACCCTTGGGGTTCTCCCCTCCTTCCTTTCCCTTCCTCCTCAGCCCCGAATATTTTTGGGGGCATCTACTAGGTGCCAGGTGCTATGATGAGCACTGAGTATTGACCTGGGAATGAAAGAAAGCCCTGCATTCCTGAAGGTGACAGTCTAAGGGCAGACACTAGTGACTTACACAGAGAGTAAATGCAAAACTGTGATTGTCTTCAGCCCTTTGGGTTTCACTTGTGGCTCAGGAGGTAAAGAACCTGCTTGCAAAGTGGGAGACCCGGGTTTGATCCCTGGGTTGGGAAGATCCCCTGGACAAGGAAATGGCAACTCACTCCAATATTTTTGCCTGGGAAATCCCATGGACAGAGGAGCCTGCTGGGCTATAGTGCATGGGGTCACAAAGAATCAGACATGACTGAATCAGTAACTCAGTCCTTTGGAGAGATACCTGGCTGGCAGTAGGACGGAAACAGCAGAGGGACGGCTCATTGATAACTGAAAGAAGCATGGAGAAGTGGGTGGGATCAGGAGGGGGGTGGTAGGGCAGAGCAGCCAGTGCAAAGGTCCTGTGGCCGGAGCTCGACTACTGGACATGGAGAGGAGCTGGAGGCCAGCGCAGGGTCGAGCAGGCAAGCCCCCTGGAGCGGACTGGGGATGTCGGTCTTGGAAGGTCTGAGCCGGGTTCGTGTGCTCTGATCGAAAAGATCAGCCTGGCTCCTGGGAGAGTCCTCGGAAGGGGCAAGTGTGGGGCCGAGCTTGGACAGGAAGGCAGGAGCAGAAAGGGAGAGACGTGGGTAGCTGTGGCCCGCAGGAGGCAAGACCCTCTGCCGGGATGGCCAGGAGGCTGGTGTTGGGGGGCCAAGGGCGCATCCCCTTCACTCGGGAAGTTCTTGCACGTAGAGGGCGCTCTGCCGGGTGCTGCTTCTGGCCGCCAGCACCTCCCGCCTCTCTTTGCCGCCCCCAGACTGATTCTTGTGCGCAAGCTCAGTCTGGGAGCCCCTCCCGCAGGCGGTGCGCCCTCTGCGCATGCCCAGTCCCGGAGCCGGGAACCGCAGGTGGCGAGCCCTCTGCGCATGCCCAGCCCGGGACCCCCTGCTACGGGCGGCGCGCCCTCTGCGCATGCCCATCCCGGGACCCCTCGTCTACCGGCGGGGCGCCCTCTGCGCATGCCCATCCAGGCGACCCTTGCCCGCAGGCGGTGCGGTTTCTGAGCTGTTCTTAAGGCCACCGAGGTCAGTGGACCCTCGAGGTTTAGGCTCTTTTGCCGCGTCCTGGGGAGGATCGAGAGGGAGCCCACTGTGGCCTATGCCCGAGGACCCTCTCCAGTGTGCGCGGAATCAGAAATAAAGGTGGCGTTGGCCTTTCCTAATGCCTTCCTCTTTTATGCGCACTGAGAATTAGTTGGGGCAAGGGGGGCACGTCGGTGGGGGGTGGGGGTGGGGAGGAGCCGAAATCTAGGTCCGGACCCTGGCGGCAGGTGAGCTGGAGGGGGAGATGGGGTTACTCTCCAGGACTTCGTCTCCCACTAAAGTTCTTGAGTTGATGCTTCACGTCGGGGACCCGAAGCTGCATCCTGGTGGATCCAGGCCTTGCCTGCTTACCCTCCCCCCATCCCGCCCTCCCCCTAGGATTTTTGCTTCCAGTTTCTGGTATCTCAGGCTCTTCCATTTCCATTCTCCTTTCCTGAGATGTCTTGCCAGGCTGATCCTTTGGGAAAATATAGTGGAGGAGAATAGATTCACCATCCAGTGGAGAACAGCGTTTTATCTGGGATGGGGCTTAGCTGCAGCTGGGCTGTGGGTGTGGGTAGGAAGAGCTAGAAATTTAGGGCAGGGACACTGGAGCAGAGAAAGGTTTATTGCCTGGCTAAGCAAGGAGATCAAGATTGCGGGGAGAAATATCAACAACCTCAGATATGCAAGCCCTCTAATGGCAGAAAGTGAAGAGGAACTCAAAAGCCTCTTCATGTAGGGTGAAAGAGGAGAGTGAAAAAGCAGATCATGGCATCCAGTCCCATCAGTTCAGCTCAGTTCAGTTAGGCAGTCATGTCCGACTCTTTGCAACCCCATGGACTGCAGCATGCCAGTCTTCCCTGTCCATCACCAACTCCCAGAGCTTACTCAAACTCATGTCCCTTCAGTTGGTGATGCCATCCAACCATCTATTCCTCTTTTGTCCTCTTCTCCTCCCGCCTTCAATCTTTCTCAGCATCAGGGTCTTTTCAAATGAGTCAGTTTTTCAAATCAGGTGACCAAAGTATTGGGGTTTCAGCTTTAGCATCAGTCCTTCCAGTGAATATTCAAGACTCATTTCCTTTAGGATGGACATCAGTTGATGGCAAATAGAAGGAGAAAAAGTGGAAGCAGACTTTATTTTATTGGGCTCCAAAATCACTGCGGATGGTAGCCATGCAATTAAAAGACACTTGCTCCTTGGAAGAAAAGCTGTGACAAACCTAGACAGCATATTAAAAAGCAGAGACATTGCTTTGTCAACAATGTCTGTATGGTCAAAGTTATGGTTTTTCCAGTAGTCATGTACAGATGAGAGAGCTGGACCATAAAGAAAGCTGAGGGCTGAAGAATTGATGCTTTTGAATTGTGGTGTTGGAGAAGACTCTTGAGAGTCCCTCGGACAGCAAGGAGATCAAACCAGTCAATACTAAAGGAAATCAATCCTGAATATTCATTGGAAGGTCTAATGCTGAAGCTGAAACTCCAATACTTTGGCCACCTGAAATGAAGAGCCAGCTCATTGGAAAAGACCCTGTTGCTGGGAAAGATTGAAGGTGGGAGGAGAAGGGTATGACAGAGGATGAGATGGTTGGATGTTATCACTGATTCCATGGACTTGAGTTTGAGTAGGCTTTGGGAGTTGGTGATGGACAGGGAAGCTTAGCATGCTGCAGTCCATGGGGTTGCAAAGAGTTGGTCTCGACTGAGCGACTGAACTGAACTGAAGCAAGGAGATCAAGGTTGCTGGGAGAAATATGAGCAACCTCAGATGTGTAAGCCCTCTAATGGCAGAAAGTAAAGAGGAACTTAATAGCCTCTTCCTGGAGAGTGAAAAAACTGGCTTAAAACTCAACATTCTAAAAACTAAGATCCAGTCCCAACACTTCATGGCAAATCGAAGGAGAAAAAGTGGAATCAGTGACAGACTTTATTTTGTTGGACTACAAAATCACTGTGAATGGTAGCCATGAAATTAAAAGACACTTGCTCCTTGGAAGAGAAGTTTTGATAAACCTAGATAGCATAATAAAAAGCAGAGACATCACTTTGCCAACAAGGTCCGTACAGTCAAAGCTATGGTTTTTCTAGTAGTCATGTACAGATGTGAGACTTGGGCCAGGCTTCCCTCTCCGTCATCAACTCCCAGAGCTTGCTCAGATTTGTGCCATCCAACCATCTCATCCTTTGTCATCCCCTTCTCCTCCTGCCTTCAATCTTTCCCAGCATCAGGGTCTTTTCCAGTGAATCAGTTGTTCGCATCAGGTGGCCAAAGTATTGGAGTTTCAGCTTCAGCATTAGTCCTTCCAACAAATATTCAGGACTGATTTCCTTTCGGATTGACTGGTTTGATCTTGCAGTCCAAGGGACTCTCTCCCTTTCCTGATTGACAACTTCGAATCTGTTTCTTGGAACTCAGGGACGGTTCTTAGGAGGCTGAATGAAGCCTAGTTCCAACAAACAAGAAATGAGGGGACACAGAAAGGCACAGGGCCCTGTCTGTGTGTTAGTCGCTCAGTCATGTTTGACCCTTTGTGACCCCATGGACTGTAACCTGCCAGGCTCCTCTCTCCATAGAATTCTTCAGGCAAGGATACTGGAGTGGGCCGCCATACCCTCCTCCCGGGGATCTTCCCGACCCAGGAATGGAACCCGGGTCTCTTACAATGCAGGCAGATTCTTTACCATCTGAGCCACCAAGGAAGCCCATGCAGGGCCCCATAGGGTCCTGCTAAGCTTCACTGGGTCCCCGTGGTCAAGGACCTGGGTAGGCATGCCGGGCCTGAGGGTGAAGCCAGGGGACTGGTTCAGGATGAGCAGCAAGTGGAGGCTGTGAGTTGGTCCCTATTTCTGTTCATGGCGTCAGGGCTTGATGGAGGAGGGGGCCGCTGGGCTGTGGTGGTGCTCGGAGCCAAGGTTCCAGAGGAACGGCAGGCTGTCACACCATGCTGAGGAACAGGCTGTGCCAAACAGAAATGAGAACTCATTCTCAATTCCCTTGAGTGGAGGGCAGCACCTGATCCGATAAGATCCATCCTGAGGGCCCCATAATCCCCTTAGCCAGCACTCTGGTGACCGGGCAGCTGGTGAGGGGCCTTGACGTGGGCTTCGGGCCTTTGCAGGCTTTCCTTTCCTTCGACTGCTGTCACAGGCCTGAAGCATCCCCCCGTTGGGGTCACATCTGATCCTGTAACGTTCCTGGATTTTCCAGCCTTAAACAAACACTCATGAGATGCTGCCAGCAGCTGACACTTATTAAGGGTGTCCTGTGTAACAGGCTTTGTTCCTTTTTTTTTTTTTTGTATTATCTCTTATTTATTCAGGAAATAAATCCTCTTAACAGCCCATTTACAGACTAGGAAACAGCTCAGAGAGGTTAGGCAGGATGCCCAAGGTCATCCTGCTGGGGAGGCAGATGCAGGATGGGACCCTGCCTCTGTGCTGATGGAGCAGGGAGCACCCTGATCCTCCTTTAGAAGCTCCGCCCTAACCCTAGTGGGAGCAGCAGACCCCTGAAACCAGGCTGATGGAGCTGATTAACCAGGCAGCAGAGATGGAGGGGATGGGAATCTGCTCTTGGAGGGCTGGGGCGGGGGTGGTCCCCACAGTCCTGGATTCAGACTCAGCAACAAAAGAGCTATGTGCCCCAGACAAGTGACTTCACCTGTCAGAGTCTCGGTATCTTCCTCTATCAAACAGGAGGAACAGTGAAAGCTCAGTCATGCCTGACTCTTTGTGACCCTATGGACTGTAGCCCGCCAGGCTCCTCTGCCCAGGGGGATTCTCCAGGCAAGGATACTGGAGTGGGTTCCCATCCCTGGGGATCTTTACAGCCCAGGGATCGAACCCAGGTCTCTAACGTTGCAGGCGGATTCTTGACCATCTCAGCTGTGAGGAGAGCCCACACGTATACTAGTGCCCATTTGCTCTCTGTGAACTAGGAAGCAGTCCTCACCCCGTGCCTGCTCCTGGTGAGGCTTGCCTGGGAAGAGCAGAGGTGAGACGACTGGCAGATAAAGGGCACCCTCGGATCTGGGAGCAGAGGAGAGCTCTGTAATTAACATTTCAGCGGCCCTGATAGCATCGATCCTGTCTTCCGGCCGCTCCCTCTCCTGGTTTATCCACTGCTGTTTGTCAGTAATGTCTGACCTCGGCCACCCCTCCCTGCTCTCTGCTTTCCCTGTCCCGCCTTCCCTGCTGCTGGCTCACACACCCACCTAGCTCAAGAAGGGCTGCCGAGGCGCCCAGGGGCCATCCAGGGCTGAGGACTCTCCGTCTGCTGCTCTCTTGAGTTCTCTCTGTGGGCTGACTCCCAGACCACAGGGTCTCTGAGATCCCCTTGGCTTGGGGGACAGACTCCTGGAACATGGGGTCCCTGAGTTCCCCTGGGCTGTTCTAATATGAGGAGCCATGGCAAGTCCTCCAGGTCCTCCCAGGCCTGGAGTCTGAGCGGAAGCTTCCCTCTCTAGGGTGGGTGCCAGCCTGGGTTTCCTCTCTTGTGAGATGAGGTGGGGGGTCCCGCCCTCCTCAAAGAGCTGGAGCAAGATTGCCAAGCCCGCAAACTCTATTAGGAAGGACACCAAGGAGGCCTCGATGTGGGTGGCTGATGGCTCCTTGGGCTCGTGGCACTGTCCCCACCAGGGGAAGAGCTGCTCTGGGGCGGGCCGGGGGTGGGCAGCCATTGGCAGGGTCTTCTGTCTTCTCATCTGTGAGTCAGCAGTGATGGGAACATTAATTTATTTGAGTGGCTGGCACGGCCTAGGCCTGGGAAAACAGGAAGGCTTTGCCAACGCTGGGCTGAAGGCACCGGGGTGGGGGCACCCTAAGCCAGCACTGGGATGATGGAGCACTTCCCCGTGGACCCGCACTCAGGGAGCACCAGTCTGCTGGGGGAGGCAAGAGGAGATGTGTGCCTGGAAACAATGGGCCCCGGGGCCTGGGGGCAAGGACGGGGTTGGGGAAGAGGCTGCATGGGCCCCGGGAGCTCTGCTGGCTGGAAGGGACTGGAAGGGCTGGGAGGCCCAAGGATTGCCCCCTGGAGCCTCCGGAGGCAACAAGCCCACTGATCTTGGGACTCCCGGCCTCCAGAACGCAGAGAGAATAGACAAGAGTTGTTTGAAGCCGCTGAACGTGTCATCATTCGGTGCAGCAGCCCTAGGAGGCAGACTGGCTTTTCTAGGGCCTGAGGCCGCCAAGGCCCCGGGCCTGCCCAGCTGGCTTCGTGGGGCCGGGGTGGGCAGCCAGTCCTGGGGCCTGCACTGGGAGCACTTAGCTGGCCCTTGCCTGCAGGCCCATGGAGACAGGTGGGCCTGGGCGGCCCCCAGGTCACATGCAGACTCTTCTGGGGGTGCCCAGCCCCCCTCCTGTGTGGTGTTGGGGTCCCGATGGGAATGGCAGGGATGGTGGGTGAGGCACAAGTTGATGAGGTCCCCTGGCCACTCTCTGGGGTCCTTTGGGGTCTCCCTGGAGACTCTGGGACCAGCAGGGAGGTTACACTTCCCTGTGCTGACTCACCCCAGCCCGCCTGGTCTGAGCACTGGGCTTGGCTGCAGGCAGTGCTGGGCGGGTCCCACAAGGTACAGATGGTACTTTTGGTTAATCCTGTCAACGGTCTTGTAGGGTGTTGCTCTCCCTGCTTCTCAGATAAGGAGTTTTTAATAGTGTTTTTTTTTCAAATTGAAGTGAAATTCACACAACATAAAATCACCATGTTAAAGTGTACAATTCAGTGGTGTCTGGTACATTCACAACATTGAGCAACCACCCCCTCTCTCTGCGTCGAGAATGCCCCATCACCTCACAAGGAAGCCCTGGATTCACTAAGCAGCCCCTCCCCATTCCCAGCCCCCAGGCCCTGGCAACCACTAATCTCCTTTCTGTCTCTGTGGATTTGCCTGTTCTGGACATTTCCTATAAATGGCATCACACAGTGGATTGTTGTGTGCATCTGGCAGCTTTCACGTAGCATGTTTTCCAGGTTCATCCATGCGGTGGTGTGTGTCAGAGTCTCATTGCTTTTCATGGTTGGATAATATTCCACCAAGTGGCTGTTGAACTGCTCACCTGTTAATGGACATTCGGGCTGAAGCTGGGGTTTGAGCTCCTCTTTGCAGGGTCTGGCCGTGCTCTGTCTCCCAGAGCTCACCGCCCCAGGTCTGCCCAATCTCCAGGGCGGGGCCAGGCTGGGCAAGGGTGGGGTTGGCAGGAAGAGGTCCCTCCAGGCTTTTTGAGCTCAGGAGAGACCGTGCAGATAACCTTCCTGCCTGAGGTTCCAAAACTGGCAAATCCTACCGTTCCACAGACTCAGAGCTCTTGGACCTGAAGACTCTCAAACACTAAACTTCTGAGGGTCCAGGAGCCAGAGTGTTCTGAGCAGACACCTGTCCCCACCCCCAGCCCCAGAGCAGACATCACTAATCAAGTGGCCTTGGGGTCCCTGAAAGGGCCTGGGGCAGCAACCACCGCCCCCAGTTGGCAGGAGGGCTCTTGGTCCCCACTTCCAGGAGACTGTCCATCTCCAGCCGACCTTTGCCTCCTCCCTGGCCTCCCACCCTCTTCTCACATCCACAGGCCTTCCCCTGCCTCCTTCTTCCCTCAGGGCCCTGGTCTTTCCTGCCCGCACCCGCTCCCCCACCTCGATCCTATGCCACACCACGTGGAGGCAAGGCCTGTGGACTGCTGGGGTGGACACCCCGGGAGGGTCCTTGCAGGCTCCTGAGGTGGGGAGAAGCGGTGAGAATGAGGGCTTTGCAGAGGGTGGGGGAGGCTGCCTGGGGTGCCCGGTGCCTTGGTCACAGGCAGAGAGCCCCCACACTCCCTCCTTGCCCACCTGCCCTCCAGGTGCCAGCACCTGGGTGGGGGATGGCCAATGGCGGGCTGGTTTCTGGGAGGGTAGGGTGGCGATGGGGACCCATGTGGTGCCGGTCACGCCTCTCGTCCCCTCCCCCAACATCCTGTGGGCTTCTGGGGCCCCCTGCAGCTGGAACACGCGGGCTTGGATCTGGAACTGAGTGCCCAGGGCTCTCAGACTGGGTTCTGGGCACCCTGGGCTCCTGCCCATCGGGGGGTCTGTTGGAAGGCGGATTCTGTTTCTGCCCCTTGAGCCTCCCTCGTTGTCCTCCTGCCTGGAAGCCCTCCTACCGCAGCCTGGGAAGCGGGGATCATTTGTGGGAAAGGGCGAGCTCTGGCCTGGAAATAGCCAAGTGTGCACAGAAATAACCCTGGCCTCAAAAAAGAACATGGAAAATTAAATAGGGAACACTAGCATTTGCCTGCCCCTTTCCACAGCCATTATCTCAAGACAGCGTTCCTCCCCTCATTTTATAGACGAGGGAATTGAGGCCGGGGAGGAGGGTGGCCTGCCTGAGGGCCTCCCGCCAGGCTACTGGCCTCTGCCTCCGTGTTTCCCATAACAGCGTGGCTGCCTGACCCCTCTGAGGCTCTGCTGCCCTCACCTGCTTCTCTGAGGGCCAAATGCCTACTCATCCCTCAAACCCCAGAGAAACGTGCTTTTCTTTGCTGAGCCTCCCCAGCTCCCTGGGGGCCAGGTGTGGTCTCTGCCAGGACCTTGCCGTCCCGGAGCAGGCGGTGGGCTCCTTGAACTGTGGCTTTGTCCGTCCTGCGCCAGGCAGCACAGCGCGGGCTCGCTAAGTGCTCGTGGAGTGACTCATCGGCGGACTGTTCCCATCAGCCTGTGAGTGGAGGGCCGTTGAACCCCTCGTCCCCTTCCCTGCATTTTCATCCCAACAGCCTGAGAAGTTCAAGTTAGTAAAGTCCATCACTTTACTGATGAGGTTCAGAGAGGCCAACTGACCTGCCTAAAGGCCACGCAGCAACCAGGGACTGGATCTGGGAGTTGACCCTGGCGCCCACTCACGGATCTTTCTGGAGAGCCCGCTGTGCGTGGCTCAGGGCTGGGTGGGCCCCTGACCCCCACCTTGTCCTCTGCCCTCTCTCCTCGCCTCCTGCGGCCCGCTGTCCTGTGGGCCCCCTCTCACCCGCGGCCCCTGAATGCCCTCTCTCACTCCCAGCATCCCCTTTGTGGGGTCTAGCTTGTCTCCGGAGGGCCACTCCCAGGCGTGGGGGCATGCCATCCTAAGAGCACTGCAGGGATCCTGTGTGTGTCGCCGGCAGCCACCAGGGTCACCGGGCAAGGTGGATTTTCCCAGGAGGCCCAGAGCTTGGTGCTCCAGCCAGAAACCTGCTTTTCAGGCCCACGAATGTCCCTCTTGCACCTCCCTCGCCTGGCCCCTCACTTCTCATCCCCTTTGAGGGGTCCTTGGCAAGCAATGAGGCCTGAGGCTACTCCCGTGAGAGGCTGGGATGGGCAGAGGCCACAGGCAGGGAGGGGGGAGCGGACGAAGTTTCTGGAGCCATGACAGTGAAGAAGAAGGGGTGCAGGGAAGATTTGAGGGTTCAGGGTTCCAGGGTCGTTTCCATCTCCCCAGCCCAGCAAAAGCCTGGTATTCGGGGAAACCTGAGGGGCTCTGGGGATGGGTGATAGGTCCCGGAGGCAGGAGGATGAAAGGGAATACATGGACGTATGTCCGAGGGAAGGACAGGCTGGCCCTTCTTCTGCGAGACTGGCCAAGGGTCTCGGCCCTAGGGACCCTGACTCTAGCTTCCTCCGGCTCCGGATGAGGCGCGTCAGGAGAGGCTAGTCCCACCTGACATCTGTCTCCAGGAACCCAGGCACTGAGCCACCCTTGGGGGTTGGGCTGTCCTCCTCAGTGAGCCTGGGTGGGGGCGGCTGCCTGCCCCGAGGGACCACGGGCAGGTGGGGGCATGGGCAGCGGAACAACGTGGCTGTTGGGCCAGGGCCTAGAGTCACTGTCTGTGTCCAGTACAGGGCCTGTCCCCTCTGCCTGACCAAGCAGAGACTCATACCCAGGGCATGCTCCCTGGCGTCCACCTGTCTGTCCATTCCTGCTTCCTCCCTGCCTGGCTTTGGGGCTGGTGGCAGCACTGTGATTAGGCCCAGTGTTGCTTGTCTGGATAGCCCAGCCCTCGGTCACGATTCTCTTCTGCCCAACCGCCAGGCTGTGTGACTCGGGGCAGCTGTCTGACCCTCTCTGGGCTCACGAGGCAGTGAATGAGGTTCTTAACCTGGGGACTGCGTATGGCCTTGAGGGGCTCTCAGCTTCCCTGGATCGCACGCCGGAGGAGGAGGCAGGGTCTCAGGGGAGCCCTAGCTGCCCACAAACGCCAGCGTTCCTGTGTGTCATGAAGTCATCGGCCTCATTCCAAGCCCATCAAGAGGGGCTGGCTCACTGTCTGCTCCTCCCTGGCCATGACCGCCCCAACCCAGCCTCCCCTCTGGCTGGAATAAGGGGCTGCCTTGAATAGCTGAAGGGGTCGGGGGCTTCCTGAGACAGTGTCACTCTTCTCCCCGGAGGATAAGGGAGCTGCGGCTCCTCCAGGCAGCCTTCCAGGGTTGCCCTCCAAGGATCAGATGGTGGAGGCGGTCAGGAGGTCCCAGCTGGCCTGGGTCCCAGCAGGCGGCAGACACCTTGGGTGCCTCTCCCGGGCCAGCAGTGCCACCTGGTGGCCTCAGCCCCCAGATGCCTCCATCCAGCCGGCCCTCCCAGGGAATCAGCTGCAGGGGGCTGGGGCCAGCCTGGGTGGCACTTGGCCGAGATCATTGGCAGCTCGGAGAACCCAGGGGTCCTGCCTGCCTGAGGCCAGAGTGTCAAAGACAGGGCTTAACCCAGTGGGATGAGAGAGGACGGAGGAGTCTCAGTCCCTGTGACCAGTGTTTTCACGTGTGTGCACATGTGCACCCGGAAGGGGAGGGTAGGGGTCCTGTTGGGAGGGAGGCTGGGGGCTGGAGCCTACAGGAAGGTAGGGGATGCTGTGAAGGAATGAAGGGAAATGAACGGATGGGCTGGGGTCTTCCTCAGGGAAGCCCCATTTCCTTCATCAGCTTGGTTTGTGTTGTGCTTAGTCACTCAGTCGTGTCAGACTCTTTGCGACCCCATGGGTTGTAGCCCGCCAGCCTCCTCTGTCCATGGGGATTCTCCAGGCAAGAAAACTGGAGTGGGTTGCCGTACCCTCCTCCAGGGGATCTTCCCAACCCAGGGGTCGAACCCAGGTCTCCTGCACTGCAGGCAGATTCTTTACCAGCTGAATCAGAAGGGAAGCCCTTAGCTCAGTTTAATCACTAATTATTGACTGCTGAGTACTATGGGAAGACACACACACATATTACATACACACAACGCACAGTCACATGTGCGTATGTATATGTAGACGAGAATATGGACACAGCACACGTGTACATTCACACAGATACACACATACCTGAACGCAGACACACAGCAATGCACACACGTGCATATACACACGGACACAATGGACATACACACAGACACATGACAACGCACACACACACACAAGCACACATGTACACACAGACAAAACTATGGCCACACACACATCTACATTACACAGGTACACACACAGACACCCACCGGCACACATATATCACACACAGACATGTGTACACACAGACAAAACAGCTGGGCACAACAGGCGTTCACACAGATACACACGTACAGACACACTAGACACACGATTGTGCACACATACACATTACACACACATGCACACACCCTTTGACAGAGGGAAGGATACTGAGGCTGGTGGACACTGTGGATACTGAGGCTGGAGAAGCCGGGGTGGCCAAACGGCCTGGCACAGGCAGGACACCGTGTTACCGCTGCCCCGGGGCTGGGCTGTGGCACCCACCCCGTCAGCCTCGGGCATTAAGGTCCCAGAAGCCGCCCCCCATGGCTTTGCTCTGGAGAGAAGGTGGAGTAGGGTTTAGAGCCCTGGGCCTCATCCCGTGCGCTAGAACCTGGCCCTCGGTCCCCAGCAGACCACTGGGAGTGGTGCCCACGGGGGCGGATGGGACAGGAAGACCCTCGCAGGCTTCAGAGCTCCTCCACGGAGTGGGTCCCCAGGCCACGGGTCCCCAGGCCCTGGGGTGCACAGGTGCATTTCACCCCCATGGCCTCTGGATGTGAAGGTTCAGCGCACCGAAGTCATGCCTCACCCCTACTTCCATTCGGACCCCTATCAGGAGCCCCACTCTGCCACGGGGTGCCCCTGGGGGGTGACTGGGGATCCCAGGCCTCATGAGGTCACCTCTCTACCCGACTGTGCCCCGAGAAGCTGAGGGGCTGCAGGGCAACGGAGCAGAGCCTCAGGTTGGTTCAGAGACACAGAGTATCTCCCACTTCAGTCCTCGCTGACCTGGGAGCTGAGAGTCTAACATCCCGGGCGCCGTTCCTTCTGAGCTCCGGATGACAGACAAGGAAACGGGCCCAGAGGGGCAAGGGGGCCTGGGGGGCTACTCAGCCTTGTTTCAAGCCTCATGGGAGCTGTCTCCGGTCTCCGTTCAGGGGGCACCTGTGCTCTGGGGAGCAGGCTCCTATTGCAGGGGGCAGAGCTGAGGCTTGTAGGAGTCCCAGAGTCAGCAGACCCGCGGGTGAGCTGGCTGGGATGAGTACGTGTGGTTCCGGTGCATGGGCTTCTGTCCACACTGCCCCTGGGCCTCAGATTCTTCATTTGTGACATGGGCTGAAAGGCCCTGGCCCTGCCAACCCGTCAGACAATTGATGCTTGAAAAGTTTCCTAACACCCCACCCACAGCAGAGGCCCACCTCCGAGAGCTGGAAGCCAGGCCAGCCAGGTGAGGACCAGGAAGGAAGAGCCTTGAGCCTCTCCTCCTCCAAGAAGCCCTCTGGGCTGCATCTACTTGGCTGGTCCTATGTGGTGTGGTAGGGGGCTCTGAGCTCCTACCACCCAGCTGTGACCCCAGGCTGCAGACTCCCTCGGGCCCTGTGAAGTGCAGAGAGTTAGCATCATCTGGGGAACCAGGATGAAACGAGGGTAGGGGAGTTCAGTTCCTGAGGGCTCAGCGAGGGGCTAAGGGTGCTGGTGGGCAGGCGGCCACTCCGGAGGGCACAGCTGGGCCCTGTGGTCTGTCCTGTGGCAGGGTGGGTACTGGCCCTGGGGGACTGGGGGAGGGACCCACAAGGAAGACAGTCAGGGTTGGTCCTGGGAAGACTGGCAGGGCGATGGGCCCGTGGAGACTGAGACCTGGAAGGAACAGGTGCCCCAGGGAGGCTGTGGGTGAGCCCTGTGCCCTCCTCCTGCCAGTGGAGTCGGCAGGGGTAGGGGTGATGGGCAAGCCAGAGAGACAGCAGAGCCCAGGGCTGGTGGCAGGCAAGGGGGGCATTTCTTCAGACCTGTCCAGCCCCTGTGCCCAGGGAGCCCCCTCCCCCAAGCACCGGGGGCCCCCTCCTGTTTGCTGACATTCAGCTGACTGGGCCCCACCTCCCTGGCCCACGGCTTTCCTGGCTGCTCTCAGTGGTTCAGGAGGTGAGGGGGGCCCTGGCCCCAGGGTCACGCAGGTCCAGGTGGGGAGTTCTAGCTCCGTTTCTAAGGTGGCATTGGGTAGCCTTGGATTGCCCCCACTCCATCACCCAGCCTCAGTTTTCTCCTCTGTGAATTGGGAACACAGACCCCTGGGGCATGGGGTCTACCCCAGTGGGTGGGAGGATGTTGGGGGGTGACCAGCCCCATAGGCGTCTTTGGCTTGTTCAGGGGTCCCCCTCACACCCATGGCCACTTGTGCTCCCCTGCCCGGGGCTTGAGGAGGGGAGGGCAGCAGGGGTGGATGGACACTCAGCCTCCTGAGGGACTGAGGGGGGTGGGGGTGAGGGGCGATGAGGACAGAGTGTAAGCCAGGACACTGGTGGGACATCCAATTTCTGCAGGCCTCCGCCTCTGCTCAAGCATCAGAGGCCTCCAGGAAGCTGGGGCGGGCGCCCAGGGACATTTCCTGCTATTAATGGAGCTTAATCTAAACAGACCCTAATATTTACTGCTAGACGCCTCTGGCCTCCGAGGGTGCCAGACAGCAAGAGTGATGACCCCCACCCAGGCAGTGCCCTCCTAACCCTTGCTTCCTGGGCCGTGCGTGAGGCAGGGATGGGGACCTGGAGCTCACATTCGAGCCCCCTCCTGGATGCCTGGAGCCTCAGTTTGCCTCTCTGGGAGATGGGGGTGAACACCCAGGCTTCGGGGGAGGTTTGGAGGTACTTGCTTCGTAAACCCACTCTGGGAGCGGTATCACAGTTCCTCCTCGCTGTCTACCTGCTGGCCCCTCCCCTCCCTTGCCCTCCTGAGTGTACCTTCAGGGGTCTGGCTGGATGCTGTGGACAGTCTGGCTACCCTGCCCAGGTCCGTGTTCTCTCCCTGGGCAGGCAGAGCTGGGACCGCGGTGGAGTGAGGACGCTCACCCTGCTGGTCTGTGTGTGCCAGGGTGGTGGCACATAGCTACTGGCCCCCCACACGCTGCCCGCACCTTACCACCTGTATCCCCTCCGACCCTCACCCTTCAGAGAGGCCCTGGCACCTGCCCCCAGCAGCGACGGCAAAGCCATGACCCCATCACCGCCACCACCCAGCCACAGGGTATGTCCCTGGGGGGATGCGGGGGCCCCCACCTGGCTCAGTGCCTCACGGCGCCCCCTGCCTGCCAGCCAGGGCTCTGAGTCAAGGGCACGGATTTGAATAACAGTTTTAATTCAGGACGAGGAAGCCTCGTGGAGGAGACTGTTTACATCAGATATAAATACACAGGCCACCTCACGTCACTTGGGCTTCTCAGAAATCTGGGAAGGGAGGCCATGTAGAGGACGGTGTGGAGGCTTCACACCCCGGCCCCCGTGGGAACAGGTCTGGCCTCTGGAGGCGCCGGGGGCCTGTGTCCCCGTGGAGGATGCCAGAGTGGGAGGGAGCCAGCCGTCAGGAGGAGGGATAAAGTGTCTGAGGAAGTGGTGGGGGCTCAGAGAAAGTCATGTGCGGTGAATGTCTCACCCCCAGCTCCCTTCCCCCCCAGCTACAAGGCCAAGGAGGGGAGGCGGGGAAGTGGAGAGTAGGGGAGACTGAGGCCCAGTGAGCAAGGGTTCTGCACGAGGCCATCAGACTACTCTTAGGGCGGTGGAAGCTTACCCAGGGCCCTGGCCTCCTGTGTCCCCACAGTCTTCCAGTCCCCGAGGAGCCCAGGCCGGATGGTATGGGGCAAGGGGAGGGAGCTTGGGCACCCCCGATCTGGATCTCAGTTTTGCCCTGGGCTCTTACCTCCGTACGTGGTGGGGATTAGCTAGACAGTGGATGTAAAGCATGGAGGGACAGACCTGGGACTCATCAGGTGCCCAATCAGTGTTTGCCGAGAGCCCCCCTCCTCCTAGAGGAAGGGATTGTCCCAGAAGAATTGCAACCCCTCCACCCGCAAGCACAAAAGTCAGCTAGTGTCAGCTATTCACTCTCTACTATGAATTACAGTGAGAACTTGGCATGGAGTCAGGACTGCTGACCCTGGAGGAAAGGCCACAGGTGGTGCTGGGCTGGGGCAAACAGCCTGCGTTGACCTTCCCTCCTCTGCTGTGTGACTGCCCAGATGCCAGCTCACAGGCCTGGGAAAGACAAAGCTGTCAGAGCCTCCTTGCCTGAACCCATCATTAGTGCCACTCCTGGGGTCAGCATCGCTGTCACCACGGGCTTCGTGGAACAGGCAGCCCACTCCCATGTCCACCTTTCTCAAGAGCCAGGCCCCTCCTGTGCCCCGTGCAGCCCTGGGTCCCTGGGGAGTCACGGGCCTGCTCTGAGCTGGGAGGTGGGGAGAGGCTCCACACTGTGCCTGGCACCCGGGAAGGGCCAAGGATGTTGGTGCCAATGCTGACAACCATGCCCCTTTGCTTCTCGAGCATCTGTGCCCAGCACCCCTACAACCCCACTGAGCAGGCCTTGTACTCCCCCAGGCTCCAGCACCCCTACCCTGGCCTTCCCACAGGGTCCTGGGCCCACAGCCAATGAACCCCACAGGGCTCCCGCTGATCGTACTGGCTGCACAGTCTGGCCTGAGTACTCATCCTATGACCCTGGAAAGGCCCTTTCCCTCCACGAGCCTCAGTTTTCCCATCTGATATATAGGGATATAAACGGTCCTCCTGCCTCCCACCCAGGCCTCACACCAGGACCCTGATCTTGGGGGACGGGGGACTCTGCCTGGAGCCACAGATCCCGTCGGACTTGGCAGACAAAGGGTAAATCTGGGGCCAAATTCCGCCTCGCCTGTTCCAGCGGTGGCCATGTGTGAGGGTAGAGCTGGGGGGCTAGAGGTGCCGGGGAAGCCCAGAGCGCCTCTCTCAGGACAGGCACCCTCCCCTGAAGCGGCAGTCCAGAAAGGGCTCATGGGAGCTTGACCGTTCGACAGAAGGCGTGTGGAGGCAACCCTGGAGCTCAGCTCAGGGGAGGCGACCGGTGGCCCACGTCAGAGAAACGCTCCCTTCTCAGGAAAGGCAGGGGCTTCCCAGGCGGCATTAGTGGCAAAGAACCCTCCTGGCAATGCAGGAGTCTTAGGAGACACTGGTTCGATCCCTGGGTCAGGAAGATCCCCTGGAGGAGGGCATGGCCACACCAGGATTCTTGCCTGGAGAATCCCTTGGACAGAAGAGCCTGGAGGGCTATGGAATTGCAAACAGTCAGACACAAGCGTGTAGGAGAGGCAGGGAGGCATGGTGAGCCAGACAAGAGGGAGAACAAGGGCTCTGTGCGTGGGCAGACATGGCCTTAGGCCAGCAGGCCTGGGTTCAAGTCTGTCTTTGGCCTTGGTTTCACATCCACAGGATGGGGCCTGGAGTCTACTGCCCTCCTGAGCCAGCAGGCAGGGTCTTCCGAGACGGTTCCTGGAGTTGGGGGTGGGGGGGCTTTGGGAAGATGTGAGCTGTGTCCATGGGGCAGGCATGGGGGCGTTGGAGGAGTGGGGGCTGGTTTTTGATTCTGACTTGCCCATCGCCCAGCCAGGGCACCTGCATGGGCCACTCGGCTCCTCCCCAGAGGGGGTAGGAAACAGCATCTCCTTGGTAGGATTGCGAGTGTCAGCCCAGATAGCACAGGGCTCACAGTGGAGTATCCCACGGGGTCAGCCTGTCTTTCTGGGTGGCTCAAGGGTGCCTCAAGTGTGGGCCCTGAAGATGTGAACCCCTCTCGTCTGCTCACGTAACACTTGTGTCCCCTTTCCTTTCTGTTCTAGCTCTTCTGTTTCTCTGGGACAGGGAGATAAGGGGGAGAGGTGGGGAGGGGACATCTTCAGGTCACCTTTTAAACCTTCTTTGAAATTCCTAGTACCTAAAAAGTCTCTGTCCCTGTTTTGCAGGAACCGTTTCCAGGTGGTAGAATGATCCAAGTGGGAAGCAGCTCCTGGCTACCCCTCCGGGTCTTCAGTGGACACAACATACACCCTAGGGATGGCAAATAACTAGCATTCAGCCTACCACATCCTCTCTAGAGCCCATGGCAGACATTGCCAGTCAATCACAGCACAGTGGCCTTTGACCCTTCCTCCATGGGGGGCACTGGGCAGCCATCACTAGTTGACCAAGGTGAACCCAATCTGCCACTCGAGTAGCGTGGATATCTGTGCTGTTCCGACGTGGCCTGCCCAGCCCGGCCCCGACCTTTGGCCCCCTTGCAGAGCCCTGCTGACTAAGCCTCAGGCCCGTTAGCCTGCGTGAGGGCTCGAGGTCTGGCTCCGAGGATGTGATGGTGGGCTGAGCCCTTGGAGCTTTTGTGCATGCTGACCACGTCGCAGCTGTTGGGCTCACACTCTGCTCCACGCCGGCCGAAGAGGCCGCGGACGGCGGTCTGGAAGCTGCTGGTGACGAAGCAGTAGACGATGGGGTCCATGCAGCTGTTGAGGCTGCTGAGGGTCACGGCCACGTGATAGACCACGAGGCTGGCGTGGCGCGGCATGTCGGGCCACAGAGCCACGGCCACCTGGCGGGCGTGGAAGGGCGTGAAGCAGACGAGGAAGATGACCAGCACGGTGAGCAGCAGCTGCATGGCCCGCACGCGGCGCTGGCGGCCCTGGCGCAGCAGGCCTGGCCGAGACAGCGCACACATGATGCGGCCGGTGAACACGCTGATGACCAGCAGTGGCAGCAGGAACTCCAGGACGGTCAGTGCGAAGATGCGGCAGCAGGGACCACCGGCGGCCGTCACGCCCAGCACGGACAGGGTCACGGCGCCGGCGGCCAGCCACACGAAGGCGCTCACAGCCCTGGCGCAGGCCGGCTGGCGCCAGCGGCGAGAGCCGTCGGGCCGCACGATGGCCAGGTAGCGGTCCACGCAGATGCAGGTGAGGAAGAGGATGGAGCAGTGCATGTTGAGGAAGTAGCCGAAGACGTGGGGGAGGGCACAGCGCAGGCAGCCGCGGGCGCCGTAGAAGACGGCGAAGCGCGTGGGCAGGGACAGGCCCACCAGCAGGTCGGTCACCACCAGGTTGATGGTGTAGACGAGCGACGGCGTCTTGGCCCGGGTGCGGCAGCCGAAGACGTAGAGCGCCAGCCCGTTGAGCACCAGCCCTGCCAGGAAGATGACACCGTGCACTGCCATCAGTGCCAGCCACAGGCCTGGGAAGGCGGCATGCAGCTGCTCGTCCAGCTGGGCAAACCGGTGGAACAGGGGCATCTCCGGCAGGCTGACGTTGGTCCATGCCGCCGCTGCCGCCGTGGTGTTGGGGGCCGCCCTGGCCGAGGGCCCCGTGGGAGACGTGGAGGGCATGACGGTGGCCAGCACCCCCCGGGCCTGGAAGGAAGGAGACTGGGTTACCCTGGGGTTATTGGAGCCCTGCCCGGAGGCTGGACCCCACCTGACTCGTCTGCCCACCCAGCACCCCGACATTTCCACCGTCGTACCTTTGGCTGGCCTGGCCCTGGCACTTGGAGCTTTAGCATGCTAATGCTCTGAACCTGCTCCTCACTGTCTCAGGAGGTGAAAAGCCTTGCAAGACTGTCACCAGGACTGAGACAAGACAGAGGCAACCAGTGTGGCAGCAGGTCAGATGACGGCCAAGTGTGTGCCGTGTGAGCCTTGTCTCCAGCCCAGTTCCTCCCTCACTGGGCAACTTCAGCTGCCACTTAGCCTCTCTGTGCCTCACGGTGACTCCCCGGTCTATATCACTGGGAATGCAGAACTGCTGGGAGGATTAACTCAGCACAGCAGCGCTCAGTGCATCACCAGGTGAGCGAGTGAAAGTCGCTCAGTCGTGTCCGACTCTTTGGGATCCCATGGGCAGTAGCCCGCCAGACTCCTCCGTCCACGGGATTCTCCAGGCAAGCATACTGGAGTGGGTTGCCGTTCCCTTCTCTGGCGGATCTTCCCAGCTCAGGATTGAACCCAGGTCTCTTGCATTGCAGGTGGATTCTCTACCGTATGAGCCACCAGGGAAGCAGAGCATCACACTAGTGGGCACCAAGTAAAGCAAAGTTCTGCTCGGCGAGAGCTGTGCCCACGGCCAACCCAGCCCCAAGTCCCCATGCCCGTGCCTCCTGGCCCCTGTCCTTCAGGCCACCCAACCATTCTCACCTCCTCAACGGCTGGCACCAGGTCAGTGCTCTGGGCGAGGGTCCTCATATGGATCTTTGCCCAAGGGCCTGGGATTGGGGGGGCTGAGAGTCAGCCCCTGGCCGCCCCAGTTTCTTCCAGGCCTGGAGAGATGGCCACCTTTACTGTCTTGGAGGCTCACGTGGGGTGGCTCGCTGCGGCTGGAGCCTGGAGCCAGGTCCCAGCAGCTGCAGCAGGGCGTGAGTTAAATAAACGTGGTGCTCACGGCCTGCTGGCCTAGACTCGGGGTGGGGGGTGGGTGGGGGGCTGCAGCCGCCCACTCTGTTTATGTTCCTGCTGAGCTGTTTAACTTGCTGAGATTTATCCCTTTGTTTATAAATGAAGGGTTAACAGGCTCTCACCCCAACCCTGGACTGGGCTGATCCTCCAAATAAGGACATTTCTGGCTTTTTCAGGAGAAAGGAGAAGGCTTTGGGGAGAAACAGGGAGGAGAGACGGGCATGGGGGAGGTCCCCAGAATAGTGTGCCTCCCCAGATGTAGGGGGAGGAAAGACACCCCTGATCATGGTGACCAGGGGAAGTGAGGCATCTGCATGAACAGGCCACCCGCTGCCCACTCCCCTGGCTGGCTACTGTCCCTCCTCAGGCAGCAGGCTCCTTCTGGCAGCTTCCACTCAGCCTGCTGGGGGACTGGGAACCGAAAGCCCAGCCTGGAGCAAATGGGCAGGGTAGGGAAGCGCTTGCTAGCCAAGGCTCAGGTCCCAGCCCAGCCTGGAGGGAGGCCCCAGCAGGGCAGGCCACCTTTATCCTCTGCTCAGAGAAGGTGGCAGCAGCTGAGCCAGGGTCCCAGGACCTTTGCTGACCCCTGGAGGTGGCTGGGAAGAGTCTGATGCTGTCCAGGACCGTGGCTGGCCCCTGGGGTCCCCTTCAGCACGAGTGGGCCCAGGCCTCCACTCACGGGGCGCTCTGGGTACTCACACTGAGCTCCGGGTGCTCGGTGTCCTCTGCCTGGGGCCCCCAGCCCCCGACACACAGGGCCTTTGGATGTGTTGACCCACTGACAGGCGGCTCAGGGAGACGGGGACTGAGAAGGACATCCGGGGCAGGGAGAGACTCTGTAGGCACGAGTGGGCATCAAGTGGAGGGTCATGAGGCTGGGCCGTGGGGCTGTGGGCCTCCTCCCCAGGCCACGGGGGTGCTAGGACCCCAGGAAAAATAGCGGTGCCTCCAACGTGTCCCTCCTCTCCTGTGAAAAACCCGAAGCCCTGCCAAGACCCGAGGAGTGCGGAGCTGCCCCAGACACGCGGCAGACCGATTTTCGACTTCTCTTCCACGTGCTTTCAGTTCTCCAACGTGTCTGTACGGGGTCTGTGTCTGAGTCACGGTCCGAGACAGATAAACATCACAGACTGTTTCCTCTGGGAGACAGGCGCAGGGTGACTCCGGCCCCGGGGAGCCTGCCCGCCAGGGACAGTCCCCAGGGACGGCCTCGCGCGGCGCTGAAGGCTACGGGCCGGGGTGGCAGGCCCCGGGGCTGCAGAAGCAGGCAGGTGAGGACGAAGGGCGGCCGTCAAGCACGTGCTGATGCATAGGTGCGAGACTCTGAGCAGCCTTTGGGCCCTACCGCGGACGCAGACCCTGCTCACACACTGAGCCCTGTCCCGGCACACCAGGAACCTGCGCGTCTGTCCCGTGGAGCCTGGGTCACACCGCAGCCTGGGCCCTCAGCCCTGGCTTCCTGCCTCCTCACTCCTCCCCTTTGCCCGCTGCTGAGTCTGGCCATTTCTGTGTGTATCAGACCCCCACCGTGCCAGCCCACTCACCTACCTCAGGCATGCACCTCTCACGGTGAGAACATACAGTGACCACTCTCTGGGGCCCCTACTCAGTGTCACTTTTGTTTCGCAAGATGAGGAACCCGAATGGTGAGGCCCTGGACCCGGTGGTGGTGAACCTGCTGCGGCCCCATGAACCCACGGCCTGGGGCGCTCCCTGGTCTGGGGCTGGGAAGGGACCAGGCTGGGAGTGTGGGCTAAGCAGCCCCCGCCCCACACCGTCTCAGGAAGGACTCTCTGTCTCTGGGCCTCTGGTCTCCACTCTTTCAGCTCCCTGTCCTCCTTGAGGCACCATAGGATGGGTCCCCCACCCCCTGAATCCGCTTTGGTCAAGTGCAAGTCCTTCCGGCAGGCCCCCTGAGCTATGAGCCGAGCACCTCCCCGTTCCCCCAACAGGCTCAGCATCAGCTCCGTCCCACCCCACCCCATGTGCCTGCCAGCCCTCCAGGCTCGGGCTGTCTCACTCTCCACCATGGCCCCTCACCCCTCTGTCCACATGCGATGTCACGACTGGGAATATATGAACAGTAATGGTACCTAGCAGGTGGGCAGGAGGAGAAGGGGGTGACAGAGGATGAGACGGGTGGATGGCATCACTGACTCAATGGACACGAGTTTGAGAAAACTCCAGGAGATAGTGAAGGACAGGGAGGCCTGGCGTGCTACAGTTCACGAGGTTGCAAAGAGTCAGGCACGGCTGAGCAACTGAACAAGAAGAGTAACCAGCGGAGGAGGTGCGGGCTGGGGGCCTCTCCCCACTCCCCACTGGTCGCCCTGGTGCTGATTAACCTCTCTGAGCCTCTGCCTCCCTGCCCGCAGTGATGCAGCCGCAGCACCTTCTTTCTGCTGCTTCCAAGTGGGTGCGTGGCATCTGTTCCCAGGCAAGGTGGGCGCTGGTGGTGGCACCTCCTCACCCCCTGGCTCCTGGCCTCCTCCACTCACGCAGAGGAAACCGAGGCTGAACACTGCGAAGAGCCTGGGTGCTCAGACATGGCTCAGCGGGAAGCAGGCTTCTGGCTAGAGGTGACCTTGCGGGCATCCCTCCTGGGCCCCCACACCCCTCATGGCCCCGCAGGGCCTTGGGTGAGGGTTCTGGCCCTACAGGGGTTCTCTCTGAGCCTCAGTCTCTTCTCCTGTGATGTGGGGACATGGCTGCGTTACGCTGCCCCTCGGGGCTGTTGTGGGCTTTCTCTGAGACTGAGCACCTGGGCAGGTGTGGAGAGGTGGGGGATGGAGCAGGTGGGGTGCTCTGCTCTCCCTCCCCATCTGGGGTGTTGGGTGGACACACACCTGCAGGCGCCCCTGCAGGGAAGATGGGTGATGACAACAGCAGCCGTGCTGAAGACCCTGGTCTCCCACCTGAATGCGGTCCACCTGGGCCTGACTGCCCATTCTCGGGAGAGGCCTGGGTCACCCCAGGTGCTCAGCGCACAGCTTCTCAGAGCCTTTGTGAAGCTTCCAGGGAATAAGCATCTTTTCCTAAGTTACCTGACCCTGTCCCCTCCTGGAGCTCCCTTTCTATCCAGCCTGACCGTTACCCCAAGTGCCCACACCCAGAGCACTGCGGGGGGTCATGCCCGCTGCCGCCTCTCACAGCTTTTGCATCTTTGCTGTGTGTCTAGAAACATAGGCTGAGACCCAGAGGCTCAGGGCGCCGGTAACTGCCCAGAAACCGTGAGCAGGGCCCGAGCCGCTCTGACCTGCTCTCGCCAGGGTCCCAGGTGGGGTCCATCCTGACCTCTTCTCGGTTTCTCTTGGAACCGTGCTGCTGTCCCTGTGTGTCCTCTAGCCGCCCAGCTGCCTAGCAGATGCCAAGCCCGCAGCCTGGCTGCCTCCCGTCCTGCCACATATGGGACCAGGGCAGCCAGGGGCCCTGGCCTCGGCCCTGGGCAATACCTGGGCGTGTGACCCAAGATGCCGTGTCCTTCCTGCAGCTCCCACACCAGGAGCCAGGAAGCGCGGTGTGGAGGACAGGCCCAGCCCTCCCCACCAAGGTGCCTGAACGGCGGCTAGGGGCCAGTCGCCGTCAGACACTCTGCATCCACGTGGCAGCCCTGGCTTTCATAGACAAGGACACGGGGCCCAGAGAGTTGAGTGTCACTCCCTAGGACACACAGCGTGAAACTGATAGAGTGGGAAATCAAAGCCAGGTCCACTGGCTCCCGGCCCAGACAGGAGTGGGATGAGAGTGGGGCAGGCATCTCTGGACCTGGGGTCCGTGCACAATCGGATTCTGGGTACACGGAGTACCTGGACATGCCTGTATTCCCAACAGGGTGACCCTCACAACCTCCCAAGGCCAAAATAGCCCTTACTGGGGGAACCACCTGCCTGTTTATTTTGCTGATTATTCTTGGTTTCATGGCATCTGCTTGAGAACATGGCCTGCTGTTTTTGGCTAGTCTGAACCTCTGTTTCTTCCATCCAGGGATGGCTGGGCCCTTAGCTAGGCCCCAAGGGGGCCGGACTAGCTCTGGGTCATCTAGAAGGTCCCAGGGGACACCAGCTGGAATCAAGGTCCCCATTCTGGTCAGGGCTCCCTCTGCCCAGCTCAGGGACAGGGTCACCATGGGCGTGGGCTGGGCACTGGGCACCTGGCTCCAGCACGCCTGACTCAGCCTCACGCCTCACCGTCTGAGAGCCCTTGGCTGAGGTCTTGGCTCTAATGGAAATGTGAGTTTCTCTGGGCCAGGCAGCCCCAGGCATTGCCACACGTGGGGTTCTTGCTGGGTGTCCCTCCCTGCCACCCTGGTTCACCCCTCACTTCATCCTGATGCTGAAAGAGGTGTAGCACCTGCCTGCCTCCCCCAGCCCAGCCTCCCTGGGGTGGTGGGACAGGATCCGTGGCTGCACCCGCCTGGCCTCTGCCTAATCCCTCGACCTGGCATTTCACCTCTGCCAGCGTCACCTGCCAAAAGCTCCTGCACCCACAGTCCCCCTCCTGGGCTCCCAACACCCTCTACCGGGGCAGAGCCATAGCCCCACAGTTCATGGGTTGTCTCTGAGATAACCCTTTCCAGGGTCCCATGACTCCTGCCAAGATGCCCCCATGTTGATGTTGCTGGCCTCATTTTGCCTGTTAGGGAACTGAGGCACAGAGAGCTTAGGTGGCCTCTCTGGGGTCACCCAGCTGGGCGTGGAGGAGCTGCATGCCATTGGAGGTTCCCCAGGGCCCACCGTGCAGGGGGCTCGGAGGTCCAGGGCTCTGGCAGCTTGTCCCAGGCCACACAGCTCAGTGGCAAGGTCAGGGGAACTGCGAGAAACACAGGTTTCAGAGGCATCAGACCTGGCCTTGAACCTGGCGCTGGGGGCCCGCAAGGCCTTAGGCAGATCTGGTTCCAGCTTGTGGAGCTCACAGCCAGGGGCAGGGCAGGGGGAGGCAGCTAGACAGTGGCTGGGGGGACCACTTTGGCTGGTCAGGGGCAGGAGGGGCCTCAGGAAGACCCGGGAGACAGTGTTCCGGGCCGTGGGGTGAGAACAGCAGATGCAAAGGCCCTGAAGAGGGAGCAGGCTTCTGTGCTCAGAGCACCGTGGAGGGGGGCCAAGGGGTGGGCTGGGGTGCCGAGAGACGGCAGGAAGAACAGGCTTGGCATCCTCTGGTGTGCTTCAGGCCCCAGCGCAGCCTCCTCTGGAAGGCCCTCCCTGACCACCCAGCCACCTGCACACCTTCACCTTCCACCTGCCTTCTTTCCCTTGCAGCCCTCATCACCCGATAGCTTCAAATTTATTTGTTTCTTGCTTTTCCCCTACTGGACCGGGAGTGCCACGAGGGCCAGGGCCTGGGGTGTGGCTAAATGAACCAATGGATGATTTGAGAGCCCCGCTGGGCTCTTCAAGCCTTAGCTTCCTCATCTAGAAGATGGGCATGCCCACCTCGTCACATCAGGTCACCCGAGGACAGGCTCCCAGCAGGTGCTCAGGAAATGTTAGGTTACTCCCCCAGACACCAGGCCTTGGAAACAGCAGCCTCTGCTGTTCCCGAGGCGCAGAGAGGGGCGGCCACTTGTCCACGGCCACGCAGCCATGAGGGGACGGGGTGTCCTGGCGACCCTCTGGCTGAGAGTGAGTATATGTTGGCGGAAGAATTTGGGGACTGCCGGGCAGCCCCAGCCGCCCGTCCGAGGGCTGTGCGCTCTGCCACCAGCCCAGTGCCTTCCGTTCCCAGTGCCGCCCCGGGATGCACAGCTGCTCTTCGTCCGCCCTGCCCAGTGCCCTGGCCATGGGCCAGTTCCCAACCGGCCCTCCCCCCTCGGGACCCTGCTCCTGCTGCCTTCTCAGGGCAGGCACCACCGGCGAGCCAGGCGGGGACAGTGCCAGCTGCAAGGTCTGTGCTGGGGGCTGGGCGTGCCCCGGGCCTCAGTTTCTCTGGCCTCCAAGGGGAGGGCAGGGCCCGGCTGGGGCCGAGGACCTGCGCTGCGGGTGGCTGGGGGGCGTACCGTGCATGGAGCCTGTCCCCACAGATCCCACAACGAGGTCTCAGATCTCATTTAGTGCCTCTGGGGCCCCTCAACCCCTTCCTTGGCCCTGCCCCTGGGGCCACCCAGACGGGGACATTGAGGCACCTAGTAGATGACCGAGAGAGTGCTGAAGCCAGGAAGGAAGTCCAGAGGAGGGGCATTGAACCCCACAGCTCGGTGAGGCTTAGGGCGGCAGGGGCACCCCTCCAGCTCTGGGGAACTCCCCCTCCCCAGCCCTCACCCAGCCTGGTCAGCTGCAGCACCTTTACCTTTGCCCTCAGTTTTCCCGTCTGTACAATGGCTCCCTGCAGGGCAGGACCTCAAAGCCCCTTGCCAGCTCTGAGCTCTCTCCCTCCCAGTCTTTCTCCGCCCCTGCCCCTGCCTGCCTGCCTGCCTGGGGTGTGAGGACCCTGCACCGACCACCTCATCTCAGGGAGGGGAGGTCCCGCCTGCCCGAGGGGGACTCACCGTACCGGCGCGGAGAGGAGCTGGCCTCTGCTGCAGCTCTGCGGGCCACTTACTCCGGGCTGTCCAGACCCACCGCGCCTTCCTGGGGCCTGACGTCAGGCCCGGCTCGGGGCTCCTTTTGGGCAAGGCGGCGGTGGGGCGGGGTGAGGCGGGGCGGGCTGCTTCCCCGCCCCCACCAACCCCCTGAGGAGCCTTGTTCCAGGGCCCTGGGGGAGGGAGCCTTGGGCCAGCAGGAGAGTCCACTGGCGGGGCCAGACAGGGGAGGAAATTGAGGCAGAGGGCAGCGTGGCGGCCGCACCCCCGGGAAGGGGAGGCAGGGCAGTGGCAGCCCTGGCTCTCTTCCTCCTAGCGTCCAGTCTGGGGAGCGCAGCTGGTACTCACAGGTACCACACGTGCTGTGGTGGGGGCTCACACGGACAGGTTTTTCTGTCTCGGGGCACAGAGGCAGGGCTGCCCCACGAGGGTCTGCTTCCACACTCTCCCCAGTGCTGTCTGCCCTTCTGATTCCATGGCGCCTGTGACCGTGATCAAGGGCTCCAACACTCGCCATCCGGGTCTCTGTGTGTGTGCACGCGTGTGTGTTCCTGGGGCGGACGTGGCTTCCCGGGGGCACACGCATGCCTGGGTGTGTCTGTGTGGCCGGCACCAGCCTGGGGCAGTGTGTGCCTCGGCCTGACCTCTGCGGCTGCTGCAGGGACGCGGGGTCGGGGCGTGGGAAAGACCTGCCCTGTTGCTGCCTGCCCTGGGAGCGGCCATCCCCTGACAGACGCCCTGGGCAGGGGGGAGGGGGGCCAGGCTGGGTCAGGCTTTCAGGGTCAAGGTCAGGAAGGGCTCGGGGCCAAATCTGTGACGTGCTGAGCATCTCCTCTGGTCTCCTGCCCCTACCCACCCAGACCCCTTGGCTAAGCATGCACTGAGCGGGCCATGGGCAGGGTGCCAGGCTCACAGGCCTGGGACTGGCCCTGGACCCCATGCTCTGCATCTGGTGGGGGACACGCTGCAGTATACCAGCAGGAGGGCATGGGCCAGCCTGCTGGGGTCAGGAGGGCAGCACTGCCCTGGCAGAGGCAGCAGTGAAGGGAGGCGGGCAGAGGAAGGGGAGGCCCTCGGGCTGCGGGGCCTGCCTGCCAGGGTCCCCATGAGTGGAGGGCTGGGTGAGCCACGAAGCTGGGAGTGGGGGACGTCCACACTGGGTCATGGCTGCCCCTCTGGGGACCAGAACGGGGCATTTGACTCCGAGGGCAGCGGGGAGCTGTGGAAGATTCTGGGGTAGGGTGGTCCTTGGAGCAGCTTCCCTGCCACCCTCAACCAGGCTCCCCACTGAAGCAGGGCTAAGCCCGCAGACCACCATGGTCTGCTTGGAACATGGCCATATCTGTCTCAGAAGGGGAAACTGAGGCCCAGAGGGAGGCAGGAGTCCTTGGCCCATCCAAGTCCCTTGCCCAGGGGCTGGCGCTGGCTCCTGGCTGGCAAGGTAGGGGCAGCCTGGGTCTGGTTGGGGCAGTGTGGACTCAGCTTTGTTTCTGTGTGAGAGCAGGTCGGGGGGGGGGGCACTCTGGAGCCAGCCAGGGTGTGGGGGGTGCGGGAAGGCTGAGCCATCTGAGGGTCAGATTTTATGAGCTGGAGACGGCCGACTGCCGGTGAGTCACCGGCCGGGCTGGCCAGGGCTGGTGCCCATACTGAGGGCCCGGGAAGGCTGCTTCCCCAGGGAACCTTGGGGAGGGTCTCTGAGCACAGTGGACGCTGTGCACGGCAGGGGTGCAGCTTTTACCTCGGGGGGCTCTCCTCTGTAGGACCCTGGGGTTCTGGGGTCGGGGTACCAGAGCCCTCGAAGCTCAATGTGACCCCCCCGAGGCCCTCAGTGGGGAGGAGTACACAGGGACGGTCTCACCTTTGTCACTTCCTGGCTCAGGCCAGGCTGTCTGTGTCTGGGGTCAGAAGTCACAGGTCAGGGGTCGAGGCGCCTTCTGGTGGATGGGAAGGGAACAGTTTTGGGTGTGGCTGCCCCTCGAAGTCCAGCCTGGTGAAGAGACCCCACCCGAGCCCGGAGAAGCCCCCTCACCCTCGTGGCTGGATCATAAGCTTCTGCAACGGTGTCTTAGGGCTCACAAGCCCCGGGGACCCGCTGCTCTGAGGGATGAAGTCGTAGCAGATGAGCAGCCCAGGGCGGAGGGTCAGGCGGGGGACACGGAGCGAGAGCCGGGGCGAGAGCCAAGCCGCACCTGTCACCACCCCGGGGCCTGCTGCACCAGACCGCATCCCTGCTCCCTCAGCCCGGCCACGGGAGGACCCACGGGAGGACCCCTGGGAGGGAGGACTTCGGGGTGGGGCCAGGGTGCCTGCTGGGAGGTGGGCAGGCCAGCTGGGCAGGGGTGATCCCAAGAAGATGGGGGGTGGCTGGGGCTGGGTGGGTGGCCCTTCCTATGAGGTCAAGGGCCACACACCCCCTCCTGTGCTCCAGACTCCCTGGGAGGGCCCAGCACCCACAGGGGAAGCCCATGTGGGGCGTTGGGGGTTGCTGTGGGCGAGTGTGTGTCTGGGTTGGGGACCCTTGGGCAGCCCTGGCTTCAAGCCTGGTTAGACCCCTCACTTCAGGCTCTGACCTTTGGTGTCCCCCTAGTAGGTGGGGACAATAAGGCCTGTGAAAGGCCCCAGGCCAGGCCTCTCTCCTCTCAGGAAGCACTCAGTCCTGCCACTGCATGTGGGACGTGGGTGGGGACACCCCAGGCCCACAGCCGCTGGTAGGGAGCTGGAGAAACCGGGGTGGGCTCTCAGGGGGTGATAGGCGTGAGGAGGGGGTACCACTTCCTCCACCCTGTGTCCTAAGTGGAACAGGGCTGCTGGGGCTGGACGAGGGGAACTGGGACACGTCCAGGGCACTGAGCAGGGCCTGGGCACAGTGAGGCGTGGGGACCACTGCCCCTGGTCCCCTTGGCTCCCTGAGCTACTCTTCCAGGCCCCATTGTTACCCAGATCCCCTCGGAGCTCATCTTGGCTCGCTTTCGACTTTTACAGGCGAGGAGACTGAGGCCCAGAAAGTGACAGAGACCCCTTTAAAGCCACACTGTGAATGGGTCGCGGCAGGCGTTGCCCGGACTCCGGGGCAGCAGCCCTAGCTCTTGGGCCAGTCCTGAGATACAAGCGCAGGGGTGGGTGAGAGTGGACCCTGGGGGCATGCTGGGGGTGGGGGGCAAGCGGAAGATGCTGGGCTGCCCCTGTATGTGGGAGCCCCCAGCGTGTCCCTTCCTGGCATGCAGCTGGAGGATGGCTCATTTCCTCCCCCCAGCCCCGCAGGGAGAGGCGGCTTCCCCCACGTTCACACAGCGGCCGCCGGGAGGCAGGGTGGGGACCAGGGAGCTCCCACTCCCAGAGGACGCTGACGCCTGTGCTGGAGGAAGAGGTAGGTGCTCTGGGTCTGTTGGAGGCGGGGGCTACTGGGGACGTAGGAGAGGGTGGGAGGGGGTCTCTCTGGGCTGGAGCCCCGCTCCCTCCCCCACGGCCCCTCTGGACACTTGGCCCCAGCCGGGAGGGGCTCCGGCGGGGCTGGTGTGGCTGCAAGTGTGAGCCCCGGACCATGGTGGCCTGGGCACTTGTCGGGGGCCCTGCCCATCCCCCATTAGGTCCTGCGCACTGTGATACAGCACGTACCAGTGGTCACCGCGTTGACCCACTGCTGGATCATGACCCGAGGCTTGAAGACGGGTCCAGGGGGTCAGTCACTCAAGCAACGGTGATGGCACCCAACTGTAGCCGCTGCCATGTGTCTAGAACTTCCCATGTGCCAGCAATGGGTGGAGCACTTCTGTGTTCCCCAACCCCTCCTCGAGGCACCCCTGTCACCATCCTTGTCCGAGGTCATGCAGCTGGGAAGGGGCAAGCTGGGGCTTGAGCCCAGCCCAATCCTCCCCCAGGCAGCTGGCAAGGTCTGAAATTGAGCTGCTGAGCGGGTCTGTGTCCTCTGAAGAAGCTTCCGGAACGATCCCCCGGGCACGCTGGAGAGTTCCCTATGTCCTGGGACCAGGCTGGGGAGTGCGGGTTCCAGGCCTCTCCCAAGCCCAGGGCCCTGTCCTCAGCCCTGTCCACCAAAAGCCACTCCAGGCTGGGCTGAGTGCTGGCTCCCGCGGCAGCGCTGGACCAGCCCCCTCGGGTCAAGAGCCGGCCACAGGCCCCGCAGGGCCTCGGGACCTGCTTTCTATTTCAGCCCTTCCCGGCCTCCGGGCGGCCTCCTGGGACCGGCGTGCTGTGTCTGTCTCTGCCTGCGCCATAGGACTCAGAGGGTGGCCCCGGATGCTGGCGCTCTGCTTGCCTGCCCTGGAGTGGGAGCAGGGCCGGGAGGGGAGGGCCCCTGCAGTGGCCCCGTCCACTGTCCCCCACGGAGGGCAGTGAGCTCCCCGTCCCTGTGAGGGGCCGGAAGAGAGCCTGGGTGGGCATATTCCGGACCTGCTGTGGGGTATCCGCACTGGGTAGGCAGGAGCACCGACGGCCGCTGGGGAGGGGGACAGAGACCCTAGAGCCCAACATCACCGATCCTAGGATTCTGATTCCAGACTGCAGAGATGTCATCCTGTCTAAGAGCCTAGGGTCAGAAGTCCCAGGCCAGGCCCTCCCAGGCTCTGCCCCCTATCCTGTGACAGAGAGGCCACCCTGGGGCCTCCCCTCATTGTCTTGTGGGGGGTGCGGTGAGGTCTTGCCCCCACTGTTCTCTCAGTGTGTCTCTCTAGGTCCAGATCCTCCCTAGCGTTGAGGTCACCTCTTCCGTGAAGCCTGCCTTGACTGGCTTCTCTCAACCCTGGGTCCTGAGGACACTTGGGACCTGGGCATTTGTCTGGATTTCCGCATCAACTGAGTCTCTATCTGGGTGTTTAGCTCCCCCAGATGAGGCCAGAGTTTTACTAGTTTCTTGCTCTCTGATGCTGAGTATATGTGAGGGTATATAGTAGGAGGTCAATAAATGCAAATGCCCACTCATTTTAGAAATGGGCAGGCAGGCTGGCCTGGCTCCATCGCAAGGTGCTTGGCCCCCATTCCTGCCTTTCCTGGCTTCCCCGGGGGGCCTTCCAGGGTGCTGTGCACCCCTCTTACAAACAGGGTGCTCCTCCTGGTGGCAGAGCCCCTCCCCTCCTGCTGCGGGTTCCTCTCTTGCTGACAGCTCCCCCACGCCCCCCCGGCCCCTGACTTCTCTTTCAGGGGCTGGGCGGCATTCTCTGGTCAGTGAAGGGGTTGGGGTGGGGTGGCATGTACGGTCAGTACTGCCCCTCCTGCTTATAGGCAAGGAAACAGACTCCAAGAAGGTAGGGGCCTGAGACCACCCAGCTAGTGGCAGGTGGATCCAGGATTTGAACTAGGCACTGGAGGGGGTGACCCCCACATTTCCCCACACCAAGCCCTTCCTTGCCACTGATGGGGTTTGGTGGGTGGTGGGAGCCGGGGTTGGCCCCTGCCTCTTGGGGGTGCCCTAGACACAGCCCAGCCTGCCTCCTCCCTGACGTTGGTCTGTCCACCTGGGCAGCAGCCACTAAGCCCGGCTGAGCGTGGTGGGAGGATGCCAGGGTCCTTGCCCACGAAAGCCCCTCCCCCCTAGTGCCCACTGTTCCGCGGAGCGGGCAGCTGGTGGGAAAAGGAGGAGGGATGCTGTTTCTTTTGGCCAGCAAAGTGGCTTTCCAGAAAGTTGGTGCCAGTTCTCTGGGTTGGTGAGTGGGGAGGGCCCCGGGGTGGGGTGCCAGGGTGTGGGCAGACAGTGGCCACTGGGCGGCTGGACAGAGGTGCAGGCGGGACAGTCCTCACAGTCCCCACTCGAGGGCCTGGAGACCGACCTGCTCTGAGACAGGCGAGCTCATGGGTGAGTCTGACAAAGCTCCTCAGCCGTGACCAACCGGATGGGACCGGGGTCTAAGAGGGTCTTGCTCAGGGAGACCATGACCCTTCGTGCTGCCCCAGGATCTCAGCACGCTTGGTGCAGGGACAGCCCCAGACCCCACGGTGGTGTGATGTCATAGAGAGTGTACGTGTTCACTGTCTTTCTAAAGTTGGAGCCAGAATGTTCACAGGAGCAGCCGTGGATTTGACTGCCCCCTGCATTTTACAGAGAACCGTTCTGGGTCGGGTGGGGTCTACCCTGGGTGTGGGATGTCTGCTCCTTGCCCCACCAGGACCCCTGGCCTTGCTGAGGGGGTGTAGGGAGTCCTCTCCCACTAAGGAAGCAGCCCCCCCCGAGATTGATCTGTTCTGAGCTGTCTTCTCAGAGACCTCCAACCTCGCTGGCCCTAGCCCTCTGTCAGCGCTGGGCACAGACCTGTGCCCCTGGCCTCAGGGCACTTGCCCAGGAGAGGCTGCCCTGTCTCTTGTGTGGCCCCCGCAGGACCCTGGCCAGGCCCTCGGGAGCTCTGGTGGGTGGGAGACCACAGTGCCAGACTCAGAGTCCAGGACTTGGGCTCAGGTCCAGGCTCTGCAGCTCACCAGCTGTGGGAGCCAGGGCTGGGGCCCCATGGCCTGAGCCTCAGCCTGCCGGCCTGCAGTGAGGAGCAGTGAGCCCCTGTGCTGCCAGCTCACAGGGCTGTGCAGGGCAGGGGTCGGGATGGGACCAGGGTCGGGGCTCAGTGATGACCAGAGCTGGGGTTCGTTGTGTGACAGGTGAGGTCTTTGTCTGCGAAAAGGATCAGCATTCGTATGTGGCCAGGGTCAGGGCTCAGAGTGGGACCAGGGCTCAGTCACTGGTGGCGGTCAGTAGTCAGGGCGCCCAGCCCGGTTGCATGCCACCCACCACCTGACCACACATCACAGATGTCCCCGTGAGCTCCGTGCCCTCCTCCCTGTACCTGTCCCAGGGAGGTTTCACTGTCTGATGGGGAGTGGGGGAAGGGCACTGGGTCCTAAGGGAGGCCCCTCCCAAACCCTCCCCTTCTGTCCCATGGAGCTGGGGGTGTCTAGCATCTGCCTGGGAGGACCTGCTGGCTACTTCCTGCTTATAAGGCATGTCAGGAGGACAGAGGCCAGACCTCGAAGGTGTTTAGATGGGTGGGAGGGATTGGGAGTGGGCTGAAGCTTGAGGAAAGAGAGAGTCAGTGTGGGGGCCAAGGCCTGGTTTCAGGCTGTCAGGACGCCTGCCCACAGTCAAGGGTGTTTTCTGATGGCCAAGCATCTGGTTCCCATCTCCTCTGGGGTGACCTTGGGCAGGTCAGTGGAGGGGATGAGGGTTGAGCTGAATGCCTGGGCTCCTGCCCTGCTTTCCCTCTGACGAGGGAGCTTCCAGGCTCTGGCTCCTCCCTGACCTGCTCTCAGGACACGCACTCAGTGTCCATGCTGGGTGCTTGTCCCAGACCCTGCATGTCAGGCCCTTCTCTGTTGGGGGTGTGAGAGTGCGTGCTCTGGCAGGGAGGTTGGTCAGCAGCCACGGACATGACGGTGATGGTGAGGACAGCACTGATGGTGGTCGTGGCTGGTGGCCTTAAGATGGCCATCAAGCTGGTGGCCACAGCGGCGGCAGCATCTCTGGCCTGGACGGAGCCCAGGCGGGCTTCCTTCAAGGACCCATAACGAAAGTGAAGCAGTTATGGGGTGTGGCAAATAAAAGCCCCCTCCTCGCCCTGTGCCTGAATCAAGAGGGAATGCCAGCCACCATGGGGCAGGGCTGGGCGGGGAGCAGCCTGATTCAGGAGTCACTCAAACCCCAGGGCTCTTCTCTGATGGCTGGGGACAGGAAGGTCACTGGGAAGGCAGGGCCTCGGAGACTCGCAGCGTCAGGACTCTCGGGTGGCAGAACTGACGCTCTCCCTCCCACCCCAGGTGAGAAGGGGGCTGGGAGTTGATGCAATGCCACTGTCCCCCAACGCTGTGAGCTGAAGAGTGTTCTGTGCGGAAAACTTACACGTGGACCTCACTACGTGAAAAGGAGAAGGGGGCTGGCTGCCCTGGAGGCCCTGGGAAAGGAGACCAGAGACCCCTGTCCACCTCCTCCACCCCAAGCCATAGCCTAGGGGCTGGGCAGAGCCGGGGGCTCCATGGCCCCCAGTCAGCCCCTGGAGAGGCCCCCCCCCAGCCTCAGCCTCTAGTAGGTCCTGGGCAGCAAGGAGGGCTAAGGTGAGGCCTCCTAGTGGCTGGGGGAGGAGAGACCCCGCTGGTGAGGTGGGGTCTCAGGCCAGGGGTCACAGCTGACAGTCAGTTTTGGGCGGGGCCTCCCTCATCTGGGGTGGGAGCAAGACGGGAGCTGGGCTCCAGCGGGCCCCATGTCTAGAAGCGATGGCTGCTCTGTCCCCGCTGTGGTTGTCTGGGGAGGGGGCAGGCTGGGCATGGCCTGGGTGGGGAAGTGACCTCAGACCACAGGCAGGGCCTCTAGGTGCGGGCCACCAGCCTAGCCTCGGCCTCCCCCAGGCACCTGAGGGAGCAGGTGAGCAATCAGGTGATCAAACACACGCTCTGTAAGAGGAAGCTCTTAGCGTCGTCTGTTCTCCTGGTTGACTCCTCTGACTCAGGGTTCTGAGTCTGGGGTCCTGGGTGGTTTCAGTGGATCCATGAGCGCCCAGAATTTGTGCATGAAGTCATCCACGTGTGTCCTGAGGGTCTGTCGGGGCCACCAGGGGTCTGAGGCCCGAGCGAGTCAGAGTGGGGTGTGGTCTGGCCTCTCTTCAGACGGGAGCAGCCGCTGGGGTCACACTGAGAATCAGAGCCAGGACGGGCTGCGGTTGCTGCTGCGGAGCGCCTCTGCCCCTAGCCTGGGGACCCTCCTCCTGGGGCTGATTTCTGCCCCCCGGCCTGGTTCTCCAGGGTGTTGGAGAGACTGGGCTGGGCCTCAGATGAGGTGATGCGGACTTTTAGGGATGAAAGATTTGAGCTCCATGCCTAGTCCTTCTGCCTCTCACCTGAGGCCAGTCACTGGGCCTGCCCGGTCCCCAGTTTTCCCATCTGCTCAATGAGGGCAGCAGTGTTTGGTGCTGGAGAAGCATGTGAGAAAACAGATGTGTTTTGAGGTCCAGCTTGTGGCTGTGCGGGGTGGCGTATGTGGGTGTGTAGCAGAATCACCTGGGAGTTTTGATCCAGTACAGACACACAGTCCGGGCCCTGGAAAGGCTGGCTTCAGTGGCCTGGGTAGGCACCTGGGCACCAGCATTTTACAAGGCCCCCCAGGATTCTGACGTGCTCCAGGTGTGACTATCATGGGGCCAACCTTGCTGCTGCCGCCAGCACACTGAGACGCTGGTTGGAGTGGACGCCTGACTGTCAGCTCTCTTAGCTCCCAGTTTCCATCCTAGACTCTGGCTGATGCTTAGTTACTGCCTGAGGTTAGTCTCAGGACGGTGTGATCTTTTTCCTTCCATTCATCCATCCATCCATCATCTACCCACCCCTTCCTCCATCCCTGCATCCCTCCATCTATTCAACAACAGACTTTGTCTGAAACTTTGCAGATAATTATTTTTTCCTTTTTGTAAATCAAATCCTGTTTAAATCCCACATCAATCCTTCCAGCCAGAGCCTCCGCCACCCGCCAGCCTGCTCCTTGTCTCCGGCCTGCCAAGCAGGTTTGTTTAAGGCCGGCTGACACTTCTTCTCCTGCGCCTCCCTGTGTTTACACTGGGCTGTCAGTGGAAACTCCAGGTGCAGGAGGGAGGCCTTGAGTTTATTCTGACCAGAGACAAGGGTTGGTTGGGGGAGGGCACAGGGGGCTTCAGGGCACCCTTTACACAGTGTCCCAGCTCTGTCACCATCCCTACTGCATAGGTGAGTTCTCAGAGGCTCGGAGATTACCCCGCTGGCCAGAGACAGCCTGGAATCCTGGCCCCAGGCTCCTAGGTCCCTACTGCCTCAGAAGTGGAGCCCAGGAAGGCTTCTAGGAGGAGGTGACATGTGAATTGGCTGTCTGCGAAGACCGAGGAGGTGGAGGGAAAGCCGTCACTAGCAGAGAGAGCATGCCAGGCTGTGACCATCCAAGGAAGGGGTGGCCAGAAAGCAGGTAGAGTGGGAAGCTGTGGGCCAGCTTCCTAGGTGTGAATCCTGGCTCCCTCATTAACCTGCTGTGTGGCCTGGGGCGTGTTACCTAACCTCTCTGTGCCTCAGTTTCCTCATTCCCTAGAGGGGAGAGAATAGTTGTATTGGGTCTTCTGGATCATCGTAGAGAGAAAATAATCTAGGAATATAGGTGGGAGCTATGCTCACGAATTTGGGCTCTGCCTTGCAGGAATGGGGAGCCATGGCAGGTGGTGGAGCAGAGCCAGAGCTGGATAGACTCCTGGGGCTCTGAGCTCCCAGGGCCTTTCTGTGTGGCTGAGTGGGGGTTTTTCACAGTGCAGCCCTCTGACCAACCACAGATCACCTACCCTCTCTCCTAGCCAGGGGTTGGTTTAGGGTTGGGCAAATGTAGACTGATTTAGGCCAGTGGAGGGTGACCAGGGGCAGCCTTGCGGGTTCTGGGCTTTCTCCTGTTGCTGGAGAAGCAGGCAGCCTTTCTGTGACCATGAGGGGTGCCCCACCCGAGAGTGAGGGCAGGGAAGAATTTCAGAGAAGCACAGCCGGAGCCCTGATCAGCATGTGCCGGGAGCGTGCCTTCCCTCTGTGCTTCCTGCTACGAGAGGTAACCTTCCTTCCGGGGGAAGCCCATGTCACGCTGGTTTCTGTTACTTGCTGCTCACCGTGCCTGTCTCCCACAAAGCCCAGAGCATCTTTCTAGAGCTTAAACCCAGCCCTGCCACTCCCTGTTTAGAACGACTCAGGGCTCCCATCCCTTTACAGCGACAGCCCCAGGGGCTGTGGCCTCCCCCTGCAGTAGCCTCGGGGCTCCCCGCGTGCGCCTCGACCTTCCCTGACCACACCGGGCACACGTCTGCCTCAGGGCCTCGGCTCCGGTGTTCCCCCAGGTTCCCTCCATTGGCTCACCCCTGGCCCCATCGAGGGCCGGCCCAGATGTGCCCTGCCCAGAGCGGGTGGGCGGTCAGAGGAAGCTGGGCCCAGCTGCAGCCACACACAGCCCCGACTCCCAGGGGCCCGGGTGCTGAAGGTGCGCTTCCCATTCACATTGCGCATCCGCAGCCTGTCGGTGGGGCGGGGTGGGGGGTTCCTGTTCCCTGGGGAGCCTGGGGACCCACCAGGAGGGCGACAGAGGCTCCCAGCGGGAGGTGTTGGGATCCACCCCCACAGCACTGCTCGCTGGTTCCCAAGCGCTTCAGCCAGGAAGGGCCCCCGTCACCCGGCTAGGGGTCTCAGGCTGGAGTTGGTGGCTCGGCCACGGCTAGTGACAGGGATGGGACGGTGACCCCCTGAGCCTGGCAGGGACTCTGGCCGTGGGGCTTCCTGACCACTTCATCTCCACCCTGTCCGCCTGCTTTTATTCAGGAAAAATTCACGGAACATAAAATTGACCATGTTCAAGTGTGTAATTCCATGGTGTTGATACAGTGTCATCCCCTCTGTTTAGAACAAGTCCAGGAAGTCCAACCTAACCCCCCAAAAGAAACATGGTACCCATGAAGCAGGCACTGCCTGCTCCCGGCCCTGACGGCCACGCCTGTCCTGTCTGTGGACTGGCCTGCTCTGGACACTGCGTGTACAAGGAAGGACACGTGGTCCTTGGCATCTGGCCTCTCTCCCTGAGCATGAGGCTTTCAGGGTCCACACCCGTGGTTGCCTGTGTCAGGCCTCGCTCCTTCCAGTGGTGAAGAATGCTCCATGGTGGGGTGGACCGTGCTGGGTTTAACCTCTGACCATGTGATGGACCACCTGCACTGCTTCCCCCTGGGGTTTCCTGAGTGGGGCAGCCGCTGGAGGGCGGCTTTGGTCTGAGTCCCTGGGCTCGGCCTTTGGGGCACATGCCTTGTTATCACCCCAGAGTTCCTTCATCGCACTGATTCTTCTCTGTAGTCACTGTTCGCGCCGGCCTGCGTTTCCTGCCTGAGACCCAGGAATGTTCACAATCCCTGCCTCTCCCAGGACATGTGGGAGCATCAGGGCCATTTTGGTTTGTTTTTGTTTTTTGCATGGAGGGCCTGCCCTCGGCTGGTGCCTGCTGCCTGGCATCGTCCCCCATTACCATCTCCTCCTGGCACTGACCTGGCACACAGCAGGTGCCCTACTGAAGTTTGCTGAATCGTGAATAGATTCAGAGAGGTAACTTCGGCTTCCTGGGGAGTGTTGTTTGCAGAGAGAAATCCGCTGCTCAAGAAATGATGAGCACCCACTGTACTGGTCAGTCTCCTCTGCCAGCGCCCTGGGGGAGGGGGTTCTGTCTACTGGCAGGCAGCCCCTCCCCCTGGGCCCAGAGCCAGCTGAGGGTGCCCACTGCCAAATGCCGTGTCTGGGCACAGGCGTGATGGAGCTGGGTGGCGCCTGGTCCTTCCTGTCCCTCATAAATCGTGCTGAAGAAAATTCCCCAAAAGGACTTTCAGATGCTGCTGTGCCCGGGACAGCAGGCTGGTCTCCCCCATGGGGGGCATCTCCTCCCCCTTCTCCTTTCAGAGTAGCCTCCAGAGGGTCACCTCCAAGAACGAGGCGTTCACTGCCTCACCAAGAGTGGGGTCTACTTTTGACGGTTCTTCGCTAAGTCTCAGAGGGACGTGTGAGTCTCCCCACCCCCACATCCCATCATGAACCCACTCGGTTCCTCCCTGCCCTGGACCTCACCCTGACTGTCCCTCAGCTATCACAGGGTGCATCTGGGTGTGTCTTCAACACCCAGGCAGGTGGGTGGCTAAGTGAGCATCAGCATTGGAGGTCTGGGTTGCCTTGGTTCCTCTGTTGCCAGGGACCTTCCTGCCATTCTCTGAAGCTCGGTTTTCTCCTCTGTTAAGTGGGGGATAAGGAGATGCAGCAGGAAACGTGCTTGGCCAGGGCCCGGCCCGTGACAAGTACTCAGAAGATGCCAGCCGCTGTTCTGACCGTGCCTCTTGAGCCCCTGTCGAGCCCAGGAAGGACGTCCTGCACTGCAGAGAGAAGCCCGGGCATGCCACCTGGCATCTGAGGCCCTCTGGGCACATCTGACAGTGTGCCCCAGTCCCGATGTGTCAGCCTCCTCATGTTCCCAACCTGCCCTGCACTTCTGCACCTTTGTGCCTTTGCTCCTGCCCTGCCTACCTGGGGGGCCCACGGCAGCCTCCTCAAGTCACCTAGACCCAGAGTGTCCCCACCCCCGGAGGACGGGGCCCGTGGCACCACCAGCAGGCGGGGACGGTAGGGGGTGGACGACAGGGGGCCGGCTGAGGGTGGCCCCTCCTGCCGCCCCGGGAGCCCAGCCGATGTCCACGTGGGCTCTCCTGGTGATGGTGGGGTGCAGACTCTTGAGCTGTGGGCAGCTCCAGGGCCAGTGAGGGCTCTGTAGTTGGCACCCTCTAGCTGGGAGCCTCAGAGACGTTCAGCACGGGGTATTCATTTGGGTTGCTGCGGTGATGGGGAGCTCGCCACATCGCTAGGCCACACTTTCAGCACTGGCAGCTTCCTGGGGTGCCAGCCACCCCACAGAGACTCTCGTGCAGACAGCAGCAGCCTGAGATGATGGCGTCTGTGATGAGTAATGGGGTCTCCCCCCGGCCCCGGGTCCTGGGGCTCTCGGAGCTGCCCCAGGGAGCTCAGGCTGCCCCCTGGTGGCCACGGCCCATAAGGCGCCGAGGCTCTCCGGGCCCCTGGGCGGGGCTCACACTCCTGAATCCCTAACACTGAGGGTGGGGGCGGGGGCCAGGGAGAAGACGGACACACACCCGAATGTGGACGGTGGGCGTCTTCAGGCTCTGGGAGCCCTGAGGGTGGCCCCTTAAAGCCCCTGCACTCATGCAGGCTTTGTCCTCTGTGTGGAAGGCTTCGGGACCCTGGCACTCATCAGGTTTGCTTGGCTCAGACCTGCTGTCTCATGGGAAGTGTCACTGTTGGGGACCCCATGGCTCTAACACGGGGCCACCTGTTCCTAGGCTGCCCTCTGGCTCCCCTACAGGTTCCCTAGGGGACTCACTATGCAGGTCAGGACAGGCCAGGCTTGTGGAGACCTGGCTGGACAGTTCCCACTGCCTCGGGGCCACCAGCCCGCTCTTATCCACCTCTGACTTCCTGGATGGCCGCCAGCAGCCCTACTATCCTCTGGGTCTCCTGGGGTCCCCTGGATTCTCTTTGAACCATCTCACTCCCTGAGCCGCTTGCCCTAGACTGCCAGGAGCTCCTGCCTTTGAGCCCTGTGCTGAGGGTGGGGAACTGGGGGACCTACCCTGGGGGTCTCCCACATTGGAGGTGAGCATAGAGATGTAGTGGGTGGTCTTGCTGCAGGCCCCCCAGCTGTCACTCCTGGCTTGCTGGTGGTCTGGGCTGTCCCTCCTTCCCCCAGGCCTTTGAAGCTGCCACCCTGATCTGGACAAACCCACCCTCCCCCTTCAGGGCTTTGGGGGGTGTTTCCTCCTCTAGGAAGCCTCCTGACCTTGTCTCAGCAGAGACTACTATCCTGCTTTCCACAGGCACTGTACCCCCGTCTCTTGTGTGCTGACTCCCATGGGGTGCAGTGACCCTTTCAGGGCCTGCCAAGGCCCCCTGACTGTGGGCTGCACCCGAGAGGGCTCCCAGCTCTGGCCACTCTGGGCCTCAGTTGCTGAGGGGGACAATATATTGAGCCAGGCCCTTCCCACATTGTCAGGGTGAAAGAACACGTCCTCTTGGGGGGACTGCTGGCACTCTGTGTGGCAGGGGTTCTGATGCTCAGACACTTTCTTCCACTGTCCCGATGCCTATACCAGGCTGGCCTTGCCGGCCCCTGGGGTAGAGAGGAGAGAGAGAGAGACTTGTCCTCCATGGGCCCACAGGGCTGGTGGGAACAGACTTAGATGCATCGGGGACCCCGAAGAACTGAGATGAGAGACCACCCCCAGGGTTGCGTGGAAGCTCTGCAGGGCTGCCAGTGGGCCCCGGCCAAGGCAGCGTCCCTCTCCTCCCTTCCCAGGCCCTCCCGGGGGTGCAGAGGCTCAGTGCCAGCCCCTGGGTGTGTGCTCTGAGCCCTCTGGGCCTCATTTGGAGCTGAGTTCTGGGGTTCCTGCCGGTGCATTTCATTGCTGCCATCTCTCTGAAGTTGCAGGTCGCCAGGGAAAGGTAGAAGGGCCGGGCAGGACCAGAGACATAATTTCCAGAGCCCAGCATGAAATGAAACGGTAGGCCTCCCAGCTCATAAGCGCTGCCCTTGGGGACACTCAGTCAGTAGTTCAGTCGCTCAGTCGTGTCCGACTCTGCGGCCCCATGGACTGCAGCATGCCAGGCCTCCCGGTCCATCACCAACTCCCAGAGTTTACTCAAACTCATGTCCTTTGAGTTGGTGATGCCATCCAACCATCTCATCCTCTGTCGTCCCCTTCTCCTCCTGCCTTCAATCCTTCCCAGCATCAGGGTCTTTTCCAATGACTTTTCAGTTCTTCACATCAGTTGGCCAAAGTATTGGAGTTTCAGCTTCAGCATCAGCCCTTCCAATGAATATTAAGGACTGATCTCCTTTAGGATTGACAGATTTGATCTGCTTGCAGTCCAAGGGACTCTCAAAAGTCTTCTCCAACACCACAGTTCAAAAGCATCAATTTTTCAGCCCTCAGCTTTCTTTATGGTCCAATTCTCACACCCACACATAACTACTGGAAAAACCATAGCTTTGACTATACTGACCTTTGTTGGCAAAGTAATGTCTTTGCTTTTTAATATGCTGTCTCATGTCGGGGACACTAGAGCACTAAAACCTCTGGGCTGAGCTCAAGCTGCCAGGTCTCACTCCAGAGCAGCTGGCCATGCCAGTAGGCACCACGAGGGGGCGCCCACGAGGTGCGCCTGATGCCTGTTGTGGGCCGGCCCTGGAGGAGTCCACCCCAAGCCTTCATCACCCCTGAAGGTACTAGGAACACTGGCAAGATGGGTGTCCGGGCCTCCTCACTGCCGAGACCCCTAGTGGACTGGGTCCTCTGGCCACTGGCTCTCTGCTGCAGCTTCTCCGACAGAGGGCACAGCTTGTGCAAAGGCCAGGAGGTGGGCTTGACCAGGTGCCCTGGGGGCACTAGGGACTGACCCGGAGGTCGCCAAGTACCCCAGGTGGGCCTTCACATGATGGAGGCCACAGTGCACCTCCCCAGAGAGCCTCGCCTAGAACAGCCCAGCTAAGTGTCGGACCTCCTGCCCCATGGACGCCCAGAGAGGACAAATAGTCTGAGCTGTTTCAAGCTACTAAGCCTGAGGTGACTGTTTCTCAGCATCAGTCAGTTCAGTTCAGTTTCTCAGTCATGTCCGACTCTTTGTGACCCCATGGACTGCAGCACGCCAGGCTCCCCTGTGCATCTCCAACTCCTGGCGCTTCCTCAAACTCATGTCCATTGAGTCAGTGATGCCATCAACCATCTCCTCTTCTGTCATCCCCTTCTCCTCCCGCCTTCAGTCTTTCTCAGTCAGGGTCTTTTCCAGTGAGTCAGCTCTTCACATCAGGTGGCCAAAATATTGGAGTTGCAGCTTTAGCACCAGTCCTTCCAATGACTATTCAGGACTGATTTCCTTTAGGATGGACTGGTTGGATCTCCTTACAGTTCAAGGGACTCTCAAGAGTCTTCTCCAACACCACAGTTGGAGACACCAAAAGCATCAGTTCTTTGGTGCTCAGATTTCTTTATAGCTGAGCATATATAGCTATGTATATACATATATTTATATATGAATATATATATCTTTATAGCTGAGCATTCTTTCTCAGCATAGTGAGTGCACAAATTAAATGTCTCATCATTTGGGGCCTGGTAGGCCACAGGCTATGGGATCACAAAGAGTGAGCGACTAAAACAACAGTCTAATGTTTTATTTTCTGGATATAAGGGATGTTTTCGCTTTTAAGTTATTTATAATTTATGCCAAGTAGTAAATTATACCATTGTAAACATAAATAAAACATTAATTTTTCTCCTCCTAAAAATGTCTTATTATTTAAGCAACTTGACTGTATTCTTGGAAATCTGGGAACGACAGACATGAACCCTCAAGGGCCTGTTCTCCAAGTCTGTCTTCCTCTTCATATTTGGAACAGCAGAGCCCAAGGTGGGGACCTCGGTGCAGGAGGGTCGCTCGGGTGATCCCAGGTGAGGGTGGGAGAGCTGTCACACAGGGGCCTTGTAGAGATCCCTCGGTGCCCCCAGGGCCTCATGGGTGTTCTGGACGCCCCCAGGATGGTCTGTCTGCAGGAAGGAGGCCGGGCGAGGACCGCAGGTGAGGGCTGTCCTGGGTGTTCACACCTTCAGGGCCCGGTGCACGCTTTGATGGGGCACCATCCCGGGGAGGAGAGGCCCACTGGACTTGGGATGCGCCGTTGCCTCCGGGGGCTGAAGTGGGTGCCATGTGGCCACCAGGGGCCAGTCCCTGAAGTTACTCTTCTCGCCTTGTACCTCGCACCCCGCGTTTGCATCTACCTGGCCTAATGTTCAACCAGAAGCTCTTTGGGACATCCCTGGCTGTCCAGTGGTTGGGACTCTGCACTTCCACTGATGGGGACATGGGTTCGATCCCTGGTCAGGGAACTAAGATCCCACACGCTGTGCGACACAGCCAAATAAACAAAAATCCCAAGAAGCTCTTTTTTCTCTTTGCTCATGTTTGATGCTAGGGCCTGAGGTCGATTCTGGAAGGAGCGTCCTAAGAACATGTACTGAGCACCTGCTTGGTGCCAGGAGCAGCCAAGTCGGCATCCAGCCTCATCTGCAGAGGTGGAGCTGTCCCTCTGACCCCATCATGGATGAGGGAACGGAGGCAGTAAGAGGTTAAGGCATGTGGTCTGTCCACTGGTGGGTGGCTGCCCATTGCCCACGGCTGGCTCCCGGCCCCTCCTCAGGGACCTGCTTCCTCTGGGGCCAGGCTTTCTGGGCCAGAGGCTGCTTTCTGGAAATCCACTTAGCACTGACCTCGTCTTTGTCCTCCTTGGAGCTAATCTGCTAATCCTGCAGCCCCCGTGGCCCCTCTCCTGTCCTAACCCAGTTCCCCTGCAGGTTCTCTGCCCCAGCTGGCAGCCACGCTGGTGGGGGGGGGGCAGGTCCAGTGACTGGGGATGGGTAGGGTGGGACCCTCAATCCAAGGGAGGATTTGGGCATTAGGAATTCAGGCTGAGATTTTAACTGTGCCTGTTCCTCACTCACCTGTCACCTCTGGGGCCCCGTTCCCATGTAAAGGAGATCAGTTCTGAGCCAACCCTCCCCACTACAAATTCACCGTTCAGCTCTTTCTCCTTTAGAGCCTCTCCCATTCCACTCACAGTAATGGTGCCAGCTCTGGTTTCCCCAGACCTGAGCTTGAATCTTGGCTCTGCCTTTTTTTGGGGGGGGGGGGCACATCACGAAGCTTGCAGGCTCTTAGTTCCAGGACCAGGGATTGAACCCTGGCCCTGACAGTGAAAGTGCTGAGTCCTAACCACTGGGTGGTGGTGGTTTAGTCGCTATGTTGTGTCCGACTCTTGCAACCCCACAGACTGTGGCCCACCAGGCTCTTCCGTCCGTGAAATTTTCCAGGCAAGAAGACTGGAGTGGGTTGCCATCTCCTCCTCAAGGGCATCTTCCCGACTCAGTGATCGAACCTGGGTCTCATGCACTGCAGGCAAATTCTTTACTGACTGAGCTACCAGTGAAGCCCCCAACCACTGGACCTCCCGGGAATTCCCATGACTCTGCCTTACTGAGCTTCAACTTCCTCACCTGCAGAATGAGGGTGGCAGTCCCTCTGCTGCAGGGCGAGGCGCTGGCTTGGCTGGAGAGACGGTGTAAATGCCTCACAAGAGGCTGGTGTTCATTGAACGTCTGGGGAGTTGAACTCTAGGGTCCTCCTCCTCAGGGTCCCATACTGATGCCAGGGACACGGAGCTGAGAGAGACCCCAGCCTGTGAGCCCACAAGGAACGCCACACCCACGGCTCCACACAAAGGGCACTGGAGAAAAACCTCCCTGAGACTTGGGACAGGAGGTGAGGAAGTGTATGAAACCTGCAGGATGCAGGTGCTCTGGTGAGGTAAAGATAAACATTAAAAGGAAAACCAATAGTTGAAATGGACCCTAAAGTCCCACAGTCATATGGGAAATGGGCTGCCTTAGTGGGTGCCTAGCTGTTACAGGAGGGGTAACAGGACTTCACAGCTGGAATACAGCCAGATGTTGCCTCTCCCGACAACAGTCTTCCCACTGTTCCCTGCCCGAAGGCACCAGGGACCGGGAACCCCGACTCTGCAGTTCTTATGGCGGGCCTGGACCAGCTCTATTCCCGACTTGCTGTGGGATCTTTGGAAGTTGCTTAACCTCTCTGTGTCTCACCTGAAAAATGGAGAGGATAATGGTCCTTTCCTCATGGGGCTGTGCAGGGATTAAATGAGCTGGTGAAGTGAGATTTTAACCAGATCTTCAGTTCCTCTTAGGGAGGAATCAGGGGCTTCTGGGGATCATCTGACTACATGCATCAGTGACTAAGGGTACTTTTGGCATGCCCGACGCGGGTCTGCACCCAGACCACAGTGGACGCTGTGTATCACTGCCTGGGGGACTTTCTGGCGGAGCTTGGGACACTGCAGGGCTGAATGAGGGGTTGGTCAGTGGAGACTGAGTTCTCAGAGGAGGCAACAGCTGAGAAGGACCACATGAGAAAGACAGCACCCCAGGGATGGTCTGGGGCCAAGACTTCCCAGGCAGAAAGAACAGCAAGTGCAAAGGCCCTGCGGTGGGTGGACCCTGCCCTGTGGGAGGGACCAGACGTAGGTGTCAGGCTGGGGGGCAGGGAAGGAGGCTGGGGGAGTGAGCCTGTGCCGGGTCAGGTGGCTGGGGAGCCGCCCTGCAGGACTCCGCAGAGAAAGAGGGGCGCTCACTCTTTCCTTTCCGGGTCCCAGGGTCCAGGTGTTGTGAGTGGGTGGGTGGTAGGAAGGCATGCTCTCTGGGAGTGGAGGCGGGACCAGGGTCCGCGAGGAGAGGCTAGGCATTTGGACAAGTTGAGGGTTCATCGACTGGTGTGGGGGACACGGTGGGGAGAGTGAGGTCCCCAGGAGACCCCCAGCCCGGTTCCATGCCCACCTCTCCTTCCCCTCTCTGTGCTGGGTCTCCTCCGTATGTCACCACTGGTGGAGCCTAGAGCTCTCTAGGAAGGGCTGATCCAGAAGGGGACCTCCTCACCAGTCCCCCAGGGGGCACCTTTAAGATCTCCGGGGGGTCCCAGCCCGCTGCATGCATTAGCGGCAGCCTGGAGGCCTCGAGCCCCGGTCTGACCCCAAGCCTGGGGCGGGATGACTGCTCTTCCGTGCCCCGTGTTCGCGGCAACCGGCCTGTCAGCGTGGGGCTCAGCCCCAACTGACACAGGGGAAAGTCCATGACTCCAGAAGTTTCCTGAAAGCCTGGGACGCTGGACTCCATCTCTCCACCTCGGCGTCAAGTCGGCCCCCAACCCCCGACCGCCCCGCCGTCCTGCAGCAGCCGGCTTGCGAGGGAGACGGGCCCGAATTCAGAGCCCACGGCCACGCCCCTTCTCGTCCAGGCGGGGCTCCGGGGCCCGCGCGCGCGGCCGCGGTGGCCCCCGGTGGGGGGCGCTCCCATTGGGCCGCGCCGCCCACGTGACCCGGCGGGCCGGGCCTCGCGCGCCCGGAGCGGGGCCTCGCCGGCGCGCGCCGGCGCCCTCGTGCACGCGCGCGCGCCCCGAGCCCTCCGCCGGTGGAGCCGGCGCCCGGACCGCCAGGTC